>OZ036013.1:8192165-8254665 GCA_964035015.1 Corallium rubrum
TCTATCGCGATCTAGGGGAGTTCAAGGTTTTTTTCGCCATATTGCAAGGGGTGCAAAACCATTGGGGCGAGCGCGCGGCCATGCCTATATATCCTTGTTAAAATCATGGCGAAACTCGCGAAGCAAGAAGGATATCGCTTCGGTTTTTGTCGAATTCATCTTTAATCGTCGTTTGGATAGCTTTTCTGTGGTCTGGTATGTTCGTTCTTTGATTTTAGACCATTATCGCTGATAACCAACGCGTAGAAACGCTATGATACGAAAGTTTCCTCAACTGAGGGGTGGCTGCGCTGTTATGACGGGCACGACTGAGTGACTATTTCAGCAACGCATTGTAAAACTTTATCTCCAACTCTCTTGTAAATCACTCGAACTTCAAGCGTATAGTAACGTAAGTAACCAGAGTTCATCTTCGTCATCTTAAGTCATGAAACGAAGTGTATTTATATGTATATCTCCTTCTCGCAGGAAAGGGATACGTTTTGGGTTACGCGTGTTGACTTCTATATATACACGTTCTATACACGTTCTTAACTGGCATATACAGGGCAAAATATAGTTAAATACAGTTTAAGTCTAACTATTAGGCATAAAGATAGAATCGTACATATTGATTGTATTTTTGTCGAATTAAACGTGTAATTATTTTGAAGCAGAAGAACGAAGCAATTTTATTTGGGAAATTTGACACCATTGGCATTGAAGGCTGATATACGGATATTCTAGACAAATGTTTGCTTGCGCCAAGTTTCTGCCGAAATCTGGTGATTTGGCCGCTTATTAAGGACCAAAATTTTAAGATAATACCTCTTCACTCAACATAGACTGCGTTTGTTGTTATCGCAGTATCCCACTACACAGCGATGCGTTTTGTCTCTGCTATAAAAATAGACAAACAGCCGCGTCCCGTGTCTGCCACAATGGCGCAGCCACCCCTCAGTTGAGGAAACTTTCGTATTATAGCGTTTCTACGCGATGGTTATCAGCGATGATGGTCTGAAATCAAAGAACGAACATACCAGACCACAGAAAAGCTATCCAAACGACGATTAAAGACGAATTCGACAAAAACCGAAGCGATATCCTTCTTGCTTCACGAGTTTCGCCATGATTTTAACAAGGATAAATAGGCATAGCTGCGCGCTCGCCCCAATGGTTTTGCACCCCTTGCAATATGGCGAAAAAACCCTTGAACTCCCCTATTTTCGGTCACTTGCAAAAAGTAAAGCTATTCAAACAGGAGAAAGCCGTTACTAGGTAAACAGTACGTATATGTTCTTTGATTTACTGTGGCCCATTCTTGTGTCTCTAGTCCTCAAGTCAAACTTCATAGGTACTGATGTCAACACGGCGCGCATTTTTTCGCGTCTGTAATAAATTCGTCTATTCTGTCTTCATGGACAAACCTTGTCAGCAACATTACTGATAAATTACGCATGAATTCACCAATACCGTCGGAAAACACCTCAACCCAACTCGATCAAAGGTAAAATAGCTCGAAAAAATCGAGCACACAACATGCCTTACAGTTTCGCAAGGCCTGACGAGATGATGCAACAATGCAATTTTGTGGAACACCCCCCCCCCCCCCCCCAAAAAAAAACCCCCCACAAAAAAACCAAAAAAAAACCCCGAAACCTAGACTCGGCCTACCACAGGTATCCCGAGTAATTAACCCACGTTAGAGGTCAGAGTTCTCTGAATTTTAACATCTAACGACAGCTCTATTTACCCTGGCTATCATGCACGAAACGTTTTTGTAGTGACTAATTGGCACGGAAACGTGTTATTCAACGTATTTTTCTTCTTCTTTTAGATGATTTGCAAAGTGATTGATTTAGGATACGCCAAGCAACTTGAGCAGTCAAGCTTAGGTCATTCGCTTGTTGGTACCCAGTTCTACTTGGTTAGTATGTTTTATACTGGAAGATTACAGATTAACGCAAATCTGTCGTTTTCTCTCGCAAATCCATGCATCGTATTGGGTCTCTTACTGTTTTCTATTAAAAGTGTACCTGTGAGGATTTTACATACTTGTAATCGTTGGGTTCTCTTGAGTAAAACTGTCCTTCCAACATTTTATCTTTATGTACTGTTTTATCTTTATGACTCTTTTTTATCATTCTTTGCTGTCAAATTTTACCGGAAGTGACGTTGAAAAGGGAAAGGGTTTTGGATGGAGATTAATAGTTCATACTATAGAATTACACGTCTTTCTCGATATTTCTTGTATTTACACAACAACGAAGAGAATTAAGTGCGAAATAGACGCGTACCCTTGTAAACACTGTTTCTTTTCAAAAAATCGTTTCGTCATTTGCGGTAAATAGTTACTCACTTTGACAATGAAAAAGTCCATGTAGATGGAATTGTTGTAAGAACAAGATATATTGCAGTTTTGCTCAGGAGAACCCAAAGATTAAGAAAAAGTGAAATCCCCTCAGGTTAAGAACTGTTACAATTAAGTTATGGGCTCGACAGCGATACGAGGTAGTGGTTAACGGAGGCGCAGCCTAAGTGAACTATTATTTCGAGAAATTGGGAGCTTAATTGTTTTAGCTTTTTGCATTTTTTTTTTGTAAAAACTGTGGTAAAACAAACACTCCCTGAATACCTCATGTTGTCTTACAGTCTTACATTTGCCGTACGGGTGCTAGTACCCAACTTTCTATACTCGCTGAATCTAAGTGAAGCCTCTTTCATATCCATTAAAACACCTAGTTATAAATCCATGTCCATGTATAACCTATAAACCTAGGTATACTTCGTGTAGGCCAGAACCCAACACAGAACTGTAATCCTAACCTAGGAATTATGTGAAGCACTTGGTAATGAGTTTATGTCCAATATATACCAATTCCTAGGTTAGGGTTTTGTTAAAGCCTAAATATGTACCTGGTTTATGTTGGACATGATTTTACTATAACCAGGTGCTTCAGTGATCTGAAATGGCCTTCATTACCTACTATTGACGAATAGTAGAGTATCTAATCAGATTGCAGAATTTGCAATAGTATACTAGTAGGTTTTTACCAGTTAACAATTAGATTATTTTCTCTCAATTTCTATAAAAAATAGTTAACTCTGGCATTTTAGTAGAAACCAACTCGTGTACAGTACTTTAGTTATTTGGCATTATTATAAGTAAATGCACAGTATTCAGGGTTTATAGTTATTAAATGTCCCCGAAAGCCGAAGGGGCTTTGTGGAGAAATTCCGCAAAGCCTCCCAAGGTTTGAGGGACTTAATAACCCGAAATGCCATGTATTTGCTTTGTAATTGCACGCCTACTGAGGAAATAAATAAATTTCCCAGGTGTATAAGACCGTGTTTTTTACGCATCCGTAGCTCAGAGGTGTTTAGGGCTTTCAAACTACTACAATAGGTTGTTTGAACAGAATGCTAATTCATTTTCTAAGGGTTCCGTTTTTTTTATACACACTGTATATAAAATACTAGTAAAATTAATCCAACAAACCAAACCAAAGAAATTATAACAAATCACAAATTCACAATAAAATACATATAATCCCCGAGCCCGGGCGTAGGGCCGAAGGCCCGGAGCCGGGTGAGGGTGCTAATCTCGACACGCGTGGAGTACACGCGAAATTACACGCAAGTGGGAAAGAAATTCTGCGAGATGTTTGTATATATATCTATATATATGTTATCAAATCCACAACTTGCGCAGTTCGAATAACAGGGTACTGGTAACTAACTTGTTAAATTTTGAATGAAAATTTATCATTTGGTTCATCTCGTTGTTTTTTTTGGGTTTTTTTAATATTGACATTGCATGTTCTTTCGGTGTGTCAATACACGACTACAGATGAACTTTGCTAACTAATTTTCTGGGATGTTTTCTGATCTGTGTTCATTAATACAACAAAAAACAGAAATTAGGGAAGGGGGGGAGGGGAGGGGGTTGAGGGGAGGGGGGTTAAAAATGCATATAAAGCGGGCGAGGGGTTGTTGCGTTCATGTATTTCTAGTAGTACAGTTTAATTTTATCAACTGCAATTATATCTACAGCAAATTGCTATAACACAACATTTAAAGCACGCAAATACAACACTTTTTGTCTCGCGAAAATTAAGCAAGCCTGTTAACATGTAGGATACGTCCACACGTTTCAGAATTTCTTCTCGATCTTCCAATTCTTCCTTCTTCGACTGACAACCTTTTTGAACTCGGGTCATCGGTTCTCACTTCTGCGTTGTCCTGAAGAGCAAGTGATACCATTTTTCTTTGATTTTCCGTAGGGCGTTGGTAGGCATGCGGAGATGCCATTGAGCGATGACCAGTGCTCTCCATGAGTAATTTATCAGGAATCCCTTCTTCGATACCTCACGTTGCGTCGTCGCTCTCAGAGAATGATTACTCCGGTTGCCTTCAATGCCAGCCCTTTTACTCTTTAACGGTACTGCCCAATGTGTTAGGACCAACGGGAACGTTTATTTACCAAATCTCGCCATCTTCGTCCTTATATTTTGCTTTCGGACGTAAGTAGAACGGTCCATCCAAACTTTCTTTTGGACTGTAATAAAGTAAATAACGTCAAACTTTTTCCCAATACTTCACTAACTAAAGACACTTTCTTCGCACATTTACACAAAAATAACTCATTAATAAAATTTCAGGTAATTATATAAAGAACGCTTACCACGTGCTGATATATTTCTTGTAAAGCTCTACAACACATCTCGATGGGTCCGCAACATTAACATGATGTTCAATCATCTGTAGCTTATATTTTCTGTCTTTAAGAGCTCCCATAAAATTCTTTTCGCCAAACGAATTATAACATAATTTCTCTGACTCAACACCGTCGTCACCCTCGCCACTCACCAAACGTAACTGCTTGAACTTCAAGCCTCGGTGCTCACTACCTCCTCTCCATGCGAAGTATTTTCTAAAAACCCCATCGTATTTAATAAGGTCCTAGGATTATTATCTAGGATTTTTAACTATCTTGAGTTATCCATATGTCGTTATCACTGTCCTCATCGTTCATTTCACAATTCCGTCAAAAAGCTAATCTTACTCCTTATCAAGAAGAAATAAATAAATTAACTCCAATTAACTCCAGAATAGATTGTTATTTGCATATACTTCACAAACACGCACTAATTTTTACCAAATACATGCAAATAATGAATTTTTTTTCTTTAGACCACTTCCTTATGGGAATTCTAAACAAAACTTCTTCAATCGTGTCATAAGTCGGATATAAACCTCGAACGTCGGCTTTAAGCCAGATCAGCCCTCGCCCCTCGAGTTGTATCTGGCTTAAAGCCTCCGTTCTCGGTTTATATCCTACTTAAAGCACGATTGAAGAAGGTTTCCTAAAAAATAGACTTTACCGAGTGTCGAAGGACATTGTTATGTCGAATGTTAATGGGATTTTATGTATAGAGCGTTTTCACTCACGTGATCGGTGGCCCATTGGAGTGGTGGAACAATACGAAATATTTGAATAAGAAAGAGCTAGTCCCATACCGTACACCAATATGGCCGCCATTTCATTGTTTTGGTACAACAATATGGCCGCCGTGACGTAAGATGAAAAGGCTCTATAGGATACACGATCGGAAATTGCGGCTGTCGACTAGGATTAGCTACGCATGCGTACTGCGTAGAACGAATGTTTTGCGTGTAAACGTCATCAATACACGGCCGACAGGAGCGAGGACACTCCGAGCTCAAAGTCAAATATCTCCGCTCAAAATCGTCGCTCGACCGTAATTCTTCCACGAGCGCATAGCACGAAGGTTGGGCTTGCCACAGAATACGGTTTGTTGACAACTCGTGGAATTTTCACGATGTACGAACCCATTACCTTTCTCAAATTCATCAGTTTCAAATGTCCTCAGAACTCGCTTGAGCCAGCACGCACATTGGACTGCGAACTGCCCCATGAAAATGGCCGATTGTCTATGCGATTTCCGATCGTGAATACCGAGAACGTCGGCTTTAAGCCAGATAAATCCCGAGGGCCGAAGGCCGACGTTCGAGGTATTTATCCTATACTTATTTTTCAGATGCCTCGGTTTCCTTTGTTCTTTTAGGGGAATATACTCAATAGCCTCTGGCAAAACAATAGATTAATATTCCCCTCGCCATGTGAAAAATAAGTACTGTACGTTGTTTGAGGCCCCTCGGGGATATGTGTTTAATAAATACGGTGAATAAATCACATATCCCCTCGTGGCGTCAAAATAACCTATACATACCTATAAGGTTGCAGGTTCGAACCCTGTCTGGGGTCTCAGAAATCTTTTCCGAGTAATTGGTCTTGACGAACGTCCACCGAATGTCTGTTATAGTATAATAAAGTTCTGATCAAATCTACAAGTGACCAAAGAAATCGAGCATTTAGTTTCTGAGAGAATAATATCAGCTGCAAACTTATTAGCATTTACTTTAAACTTGAGAGAGTGGTTCCTGGTTATTTTTTCTTTTCCAAATGACTTCATTTCTAATTACTTTAGTATGTAATAGTTTTAACTTATATGTAGGTTCTACAGGTCCACGACTGATCGCAACTGTACTTTAGTTGAACCGTGTTAATCTGTATATAAATATTGTGTTTCATTACCTGTGCAGGAGGTTATGCTTTCAACCTTGTTTGTTTGTTTTTCTGTTTGTCAATCTATCACAAAGATATCTCACAAAATACTGCACAGGTTTTCATGAAAGTTTGTAGAATGTTTGATCATAGACCAAGGACCAACTCATTCAATTTTGGTTGAAATTTGGGTAAGAAATTAAAAAAAATCTGACCACAAGATTCTCCGTGTAGAAGAATTACTTGATTGCGCTCATTATCCTTATTTATGCAAACTTTTTGAATAATTTTGGTACGCGTGCAATCAAGCATTTTATTCATTCATAAATGTGTAAATCTCGTGAGCGAGACTAAGTTAGAGGGATGGCTCGTTTTCTTTTTAAACATCTCTACAATAACCTGCTGGCGAAGGTATATGCAGTCTCTGAGTACCCTGTTGTTGTTGTTATTACTATTTACTTGTTTGTTTGTTTGTTTGTTTGTTTGTTTGTTTGTTTGTTTGTTTGTTTGTTTGTTTGTTTGTTTGTTTGTTTGTTTGTTTGTTTGTTTGTTTGTTTGTTTGTTTGTTTGTTTGTTTGTTTGTTTGTTTGTTTGTTTGTTTGTTTGTTTGTTTGTTTGTTTGTTTGTTTGTTTGTTTGTTTGTTTGTTTGTTTGTTTGTTTGTTTGTTTGTTTGTTTGTTTGTTTGTTTGTTTGTTTGTTTGTTTGTTTGTTTGTTTGTTTGTTTGTTTGTTTGTTTGTTTGTTTGTTTGTTTGTTTGTTTGTTTGTTTGTTTGTTTGTTTGTTTGTTTGTTTGTTTGTTTGTTTGTTTGTTTGTTTGTTTGTTTGTTTGTTTGTTTGTTTGTTTGTTTGTTTGTTTGTTTGTTTGTTTGTTTGTTTGTTTGTTTGTTTGTTTGTTTGTTTGTTTGTTTGTTTGTTTGTTTGTTTCTTACTAACTTACTTACTTACTTACTTACTTACTTACTTACTTACTTACTTACTTACTTACTTACTTACTTACTTACTTACTTACTTACTTACTTACTTACTTACTTACTTACTTTTTATTTATTTATTTTTTATTTATTTATTTATTTATTTATTTACTTATTTATTTATTTATTTATTTATTTATTTATTTATTTATTTATTTATTTATTTATTTATTTATTTATTTATTTATTTATTTATTTATTGTATAGGCACCCGAAATTGTTACTGGGAGTTCATACACAGCGACTGTAAGTGTATATATATAATTTATTATTTATATATATATATATATATATATATATATATATATATATATATATATTATCACATACTTGTGCCTTTATCAGGGTGATAACAGCGAGCGATAAAAACAATATGTCCCGCTGTACCGTATCTGTCCCGTCATATATATATATATATATATATATATATATATATATATATTATGAGAGCGCTCGATACCATTAGGTAGAGCGTAATAATTTATTAGTGAAGTTAGCTGTCGCTACTCGGAGTTTCACGCCGTTAGACGATCATCAGGCAACAAAACGGCATGAAACTCCGAGTAGCGACAGCTAACTTCACTAATAATATATATATATATATATATATATATATATATATATATATATATATATATATATATATATATGTTCTAAGGGTTCAGGGTGAAGGAAAATTCGAGTGTAGAATATATACATTTTAAGACCAAACCGGGAGCAGTTGCGAAAAATGCAACTACACAGGCCCTCCGGCAGGAATTGAACCCACGACCTTGCGATTCTAGTGCAATGCTCTGACCACTGAGCCACGGAGGCCGTTGCCGAGAGCTCGATTGCGAGTTCTGTATATATAATAAGGTGGTAATGCCAGGAGAGAATTGGGTATATTATAAATGATATTGGGCATTTCACTCGATTACATAGCATGTTCTAAGGGTTCAGGGTGAAGGAAAATTCGAGTGTAGAATATATACATTTTAAGACCAAACCGGGAGCAGTTGCGAAAAATGCAACTACACAGGCCCTCCGGCAGGAATTGAACCCACGACCTTGCGATTCTAGTGCAATGCTCTGACCACTGAGCCACGGAGGCCGTTGCCGAGAGCTCGATCGCGAGTTCTGTATATATAATAAGGTGGTAATGCCAGGAGAGAATTGGGTATATTATAAATGATATTGGGCATTTCACTCGATTACATACCCAATTCTCTCCTGGCATTACCACCTTATTATATATACAGAACTCGCGATCGAGCTCTCGGCAACGGCCTCCGTGGCTCAGTGGTCAGAGCATTGCACTAGAATCGCAAGGTCGTGGGTTCAATTCCTGCCGGAGGGCCTGTGTAGTTGCATTTCCTTCACCCTGAACCCTTAGAACATGCTATGTAATCGAGTGAAATGCCCAATATCATTTATATATATATATATATATATATATATATATATATATAAATGATATTGGGCATTTCACTCGATTACTAATATATATATATATATATATATATATATATATATATATATATATATATATATATATATATATATATATATATATATATATATATATATACAATAAAATCACTAAGTCCGGGTAGGATTTAGGTAGAGCGGAATCATCGAATGCTGTTGCTACTCTGAGTTTCACGCTATATGTGATCTGTAAGTTGCCTGAAGATCGCATATAGCGTGAAACTCAGAGTAGTAACAATTATATATTTAACAGTTGTACCATGAGCTCGAGTTGTATATGAGCTCATAGCCAACGAGGCGCTTCGCCGAGTTGGCTATTAGTTCGTATACAATGAGAGCGAATGGTATAACTGTTTTATTATATAGCCAAGCACTGTAGTAGAGGCAAAATTACAGCGAAATGTTTGAAACAACAAACTTCCGGCATAGGCAATTAATACTTCCGCCATGCGTAATGATACATTCACATAGAGTTTCTCGCTGAGCTGTTCGGTAAACAGCTTCGAAATGTTGTATAAATGTTGCTCGAGAGGCAAAAATTGTGTTAAACAGATCAACAAAAAAGATTAAAAGGTACCTTTATGAAGTCAAAAGGTGGGTCAGTTGTTTATATTAGCATTTCTGTCGTGAAAAAGGTTTTGATTTCATGCAAAAATGAAACTGAAACACCTTCGGCAGTGAAACTAAATTACTTAGTTGGTTGTTTTTGAAAAAGAACATACTTTTTACTGCTCCAAATGCTTATCTAAATCAAAAGTCTCTTTACTGGTGATCTCCTACGAAATGTGTGTTGTAAGCTTGATTTTAACCGCGAGTTTCTTTGTTTAGCGACAAATTAATATCAACCCATTAATTTAGTCGGGTTTTTGAAGTAAAAAGACGTAATTTTTAGGTGAATTTTACAATTTAACGTGCTAAATTGTGTATTTGTTAATGTATTATTACGCAATGTGTTTTTTTTATACATTGGTTTGAGGGTCTTGATGTTTTTCTGTATAAAAATCCGTCAATTTCAACTCTTTTCGGCAGTTTAAATAAACATGCCGCCATCTTGTTTTTCCTCTACTAGTGGGATATGAGCTGATAGCCTGGTAGTAGGGAACCAATCAGATTACGCAAAAGCTCATATCCGATAGCGTGCTATATAATAAATATATATATATATATATAACCAGTTGTTGTTGTTGTTGTTGTTGTTGTTGTTGTTGTTGTTGTTGTTGTTGTTGTTGTTGTTGTTGTTGTTGTTGTTGTTGTTGTTGTTGTTGTTGTTGTTGTTGTTGTTGTTGTTGTTGTTGTTGTTGTTGTTGTTGTTGTTGTTGTTGTTGTTGTTGTTGTTTCTTGGAGAATGGAGGGTTGAACCATATAACATTTCTTTTTCGCGTTCTTTGAGATGTCGATGGCTGCGTTGTGGTTACTGTTTGGCGTGAAGTGAAGATTTGTGTTGAAGTGACTACGTTTGAGTGCGTCTTCGTAGAGAGGGGCTGCTATATTGACAGATGGTTCGTAGGATGAAAGTGATGAAATTCTTCTGTTGATGGAAACTGGAAGTTGTTTGATAATGGATGGATGGTGGGTGGTTGGAGTGGCTGTCGATGTCAGTGGTTCGTCGTTTGGTTTCCTGTAAGGTTTGTGTTTGCCGTTTCGTAAGTTGAGGGTGACATCAAGAAAATTGGTGTTTTTTTGGTTAAACTGGGCAGTGATCTTTAGGCCAAATTCTTCAAAAATCTTGGTCAGATCTTTTCTGGATTTATCTGCCAGTCTGCCGGTGGTGGTTTCAAGAAGCACTAACCCATCGTCTCGGTAAAGACCCACGTTTCTTCTTCCGAATTTCTTTGTCAAACTTTCCAAAATAAACAGACCCACCAATTCGCATATTTCTGCGCCGTCAAAGCTTCCCATTGTAACGTCGAATGTTTCCGTGTTGTTTTTTCTTAATCCAAGGCTTTTCTCCGCTGAATAGCACTGATCTTCGAACATGCTTAATGATAGCTATAACACTCTCAGAGATGGGTGTCGTCTTGCTGGCCCACGTAATCGCTTTGTCTAAAAGTTCTTCAGTAATTGATGGATAAAAGTTTACTATGTCAAAAGACAGAAACGAATGTTTGTTCTTATTGTTTATGGCGTTGAACCAGTCGATGACAGAAGATGTGTTTCTCCATTGATTTACATCAATAGTTGATCTAATAGTGCTGTTGATTTGGTCTAGAAGTACTTTACTTACTTTATCCGACGAACCATCTTTTAATACAGCAGCCCCTCTCTACGAAGACGCACTCAAACGTAGTCACTTCAACACAAATCTTCACTTCACGCTAAACAGTACCACAACGCAGCCATCGACATCTCAAAGAACGCGAAAAAGAAATGTTATATGGTTCAACCCTCCATTCTCCAAGAACGTCAAGACCAACATCGGACGTAGTTTCCTCAACCTGATCGACCACCACTTCAAATCTACAAAACTCCAAAAAATCTTCAACTGGAACACAGTCAAAGTGAGCTACAGCTGCATGGAAAACATCAAAAGCACTATTTCCAAACACAACCACCGCATTTTATCGAAAGAAAACAACAACAGTAACAACAACAACAATAACAACAACAACAACAACAACAACAACAACAACAACAACAACAACAACAACAACAACAACAACAACAACAACAACAACAACAACAACAACAACAACAACAACAACAACAACAACAACAACAACAACAACAACAACAACAACAACAACAACAACAACAACAACAACAACAACAACAACAACAACAACAACAACAACAACAACAACAACAACAACAACAACAACAACAACAACAACAACAACAACAACAACAACAACAACAACAACAACAACAACAACAACAACAACAACAACAACAACAACAACAACAACAACAACAACAACAACAACAACAACAACAACAACAACAACAACAACAACAACAACAACAACAACAACAACAACAACAACAACAACAACAACAACAACAACAACAACAACAACAACAACAACAACAACAACAACAACAACAACAACAACAACAACAACAAGCAAACTTGCAGCTGCAGAAATAAACCCGATTGCCCCTTGAAAGGAAACTGCATGGTTGCAGGAGTCATCTACAAAGCTGATGTCACGACAACAACCGATGAAACAGACACAACAAAACAATACATAGGAATGACAGCCAACAACTTCAAGCAACGCTTCAACAACCACCAGAAATCTTTCCATGACGAGAAATACAAGAACGATACTGAACTATCAAAGTACGTTTGGGACTTAAAATCAAAAGGGAAACCGTTCCACGTAAATTGGCCTATTGCAAAGCGCACCGCCCCTTACACAAGTGGAGCAAGGCGCTGTAATTTGTGTTTGGAAGAAAAGCTGCTTATTCTGAAAGCTAACAAGGCGAACTTGCTCAACAAACGCTCGGAGCTAATTTCAAAATGCCGGCATGAAAATAAATTTTATGCTAGGAACGTCCGCCGCCCTAGGAACAGTGCTGATGCACATCCGGGAACAATCTCTCGAACTTATCCCACGCAATCTCGCGCGTGCGGCGATGTCACGTGTGCCGCGATCTCACGCGTGCCACGCAATATAAACAGAAGTTATAGTGAAACTTTTTCAGTTGCCTGATGATCGCTTAACGCGTGAAACTCGGAGTAGCAACGTTCATTTTTTAAATAAAATCTATCTTGCTCTACCTTCAAAAGTATCGAGCACTCTGTCGTCTATTGTAAACCATTATATATTATATATTATATATTATATATTATATATTGTATATTGTATATTGTATATTGTATATTGTATATTGTATATTGTATATTGTATATTGTATATTGTATATTGTATATTGTATATTGTATATTGTATATTGTATATTGTATATTGTATATTGTATATTGTATATTGTATATTGTATATTGTATATTGTATATTGTATATTGTATATTGTATATTGTATATTGTATATTGTATATTGTATATTGTATATTGTATATTGTATATTGTATATTGTATATTGTATATATATATATATATATATGTAATGTTTACAACACGAGCGGCCGTGTTGTATTGAATTATACAATCACGAGCCGAAGGCGAGTGATTGTATATTCAATACAACAAGGACGCGAGTGTTGTAAACAACTTGTGAAATGAATAAATAGTAAAAATCCCTTTGGGATAATCATATTGAGATGCTAATTAGTTACAAGCACTAGTGGTTTGTATGGGGTTTACAGGGGTATACATGTGACGTAATTTCTGAAATTGGATTGGCTGCAAAACTCATGAATTATTAATGAATTTCACAAATATATATATATATATATATATATATATATATATATATATATATATATATATATATATCGTATATGTATATGTATATATATATATATATATATATATATATATATATATATATATATATATATATATATATATATATATATTTGGTTTTGTTCAGAGTTTATATATTTTTGTAAATATAGTTTTTAATACTTCGATTTTGTCGACTTAGACAACGTTGTTTTTCAAAATTGCTACGCCAATGAACTTACCAAATAGATCGTTTTCGAAGTTATTTAAAACATTCGCAGTACGTGTTTTATCAGATATAAAACACTCGGCTATTGCCTCCTGTCTGTATATCTGATAAAACACTAATTATTACATATAATATACTGCCATTTTGATAGTCTTGAAAAACTCATGCTATTACCAAAACCATGCTATTACTTATACTAATAGTCGTCCAATTAAATGTCTACATTAGCGTCACGTGCCAGTCCAATATTTTGCGATGTAGAACAACGAACATATTGGCCAGCAATCCTTGGACAGGTCACACAGGGCATACTAACTTGTCAATTGCACGATTATTTGTTTAGTATAATAAAACACCTATTGGATTCAATATGTGATATATATGCAATATATACGCCTGATATGCAAAATATTCAAGTCCAGAATTTTAATATTTGGCTCGACCTTTGGTCTCGCCCAACATTGAATTCTCGACTTGAATATTTTGCCATATTGGGCTAAGATGAATCCAATAAGTGTAGGTTTAAATATATAATATATTTTTATATATTTATATAAACTTTGGTAAATCAAAGAAAACTTGATCATATTATAAGTTATAAGATTTAGCATATATCTCGCAGGTGAATAGTGTTTTTTCGCACTGGGATTTGCTATTCAATGTCGAGATACCATGCACTATTCACCTTTGGGCTAAACAAAATGGCGACTAATCCCTCCCTCCCTCCCTCCCTCCCTCCCTCCCTCCCTCCCTCCCTCCCTCCCTCCCTCCCTCCCTCCCTCCCTCCCTCCCTCCCTCTTTGCCATTGGCATTGGCATTTCCCTTGCCCATGCCTTTTCCCTTGCCATTGCGACCTTGCCCAGGCTCTCTGGGAGACGGGGGGGGGGGGGAGGAGGTGAAAGAGAGTCTGCACGGATCCCATTGACGTTTGAATGCATGCGTCCAAAATGTGGACGCAAAATTATTGACTGACAAAGTTGTAATTAAAGCAGATAAACTCATTGACAGGTCACGCTTTTAAAGTTTATCGCAAGCATGAGAACTACGAACATCTTTAATAAACTGACTACGCAAACATGCAAATTCGAATGTTCAAACCTGAAACGCACACCGCGAAAATCACATAGGTAACAGTAGTGAAATGACTAAATCTAAATCCCTCCTCCGTCCCTCCGTCCGTCCCTCCCTAACTCCCTCCCTCCCTCCCCCTCCCTCCCTCCCTCCCCCTCCCTCCCCCTCTCTTCCCCTCCCTTCCCCTCTCTCCCTCCCCCCTCCCTCTCCCTCCCTTCCTCCCTCCCTCCCTATCGTTTCTTATCCCTCCCTCCATATCCCCCTCCATATCCTTCCTATCCCCTTCCTATCCCTCCCTGTCCCTCCCTATCCCTCTATCCCGTCTCTCCCTTCCAACCTCCTTTCACTCTTTCCTTTCCCTCCCTCCTTTCCCTCCCTGCTTTCCCTTTCTCCTTTCCCTCCCTCCTTTCCTTCCATCCTTCCCTTTTTCCTCCATCCATCCATCCTTCCTTCCTTCCTTTCTTTCTTCCTTCCTTCCTTCCTTCCTTCCTTCCTTCCTTCCTTCCTTCCTTCCTTCCTTCCTTCCTTCCTTCCTTCCTTCCTTCCTTCCTTCCTTCCTTCCTTCCCTTCCTTCCTTCCTTCCTTCCTTCCTTCCTTCCTTCCTTCCTTCCTTCCTTCCTTCCTTCCTTCCTTCCTTCCTTCCTTCCTTCCTTCCTTCCTTCCCTCCCTCCATCCCTCCCTCCATCCTTCCTTCCCTCTCTCCCTCCCTCCCTCCCTCCCTCCCTCCCTCCCTCCCTCCCTCCCTCCCTCCCTCCCTCCCTCCCTCCCTCCTTCCTTCCTTCCTTCCTTCCTTCCTTCCTTCCTTCCTTCCTTCCTTCCTTCCTTCCTTCCTTCCTTCCTTCCTTCCTTCCTTCCTTCCTTCCTTCCTTCCTTCCTTCCTTCCTTCCTTCCTTCCTTCCTTCCTTCCTTCCTTCCTTCCTTCCTTCCTTCCTTCCTTCCTTCCTTCCTTCCTTCCTTCCTTCCCTCCCTCCATCCCTCCCTCCCTCCTTCCCTCCCTCTCTCCCTCCCTCCCTCCCTCCCTCTCTCCCTCCCTCCCTCCCTCCCTCCCTCCCTCCCTCCCTCCCTCCCTCCCTCCCTCCTTCCTTCCTTCCTTCCTTCCTTCCTTCCTTCCTTCCTTCCTTCCTTCCTTCCTTCCTTCCTTCCTTCCTTCCTTCCTTCCTTCCTTCCTTCCTTCCTTCCTTCCTTCCTTCCTTCCTTCCTTCCTTCCTTCCTTCCTTCCTTCCTTCCTCTCTTTCGTCTCTCTTCCGTCCGACCGACCGACCAACCAACCGTGAAGTAAAACGATTTGGAATAGACTATAGGTTTTCATTAAAATTTTAGGTGGATTACTGGAGCTTTGGTGTCTTAATATTTGAATGCTGTACTGGCCACAGACCTTTTCCAATTTTAAGGGATTTCTTTATGAGGTAAACGAATGAGTATTCTATGCGCAGTATCTATAATTTAATTGCTAACAGCTTTTTTGTCTTCTTCTTTTTTAGTATCGAGGGCAAAGAACACAAGCATATTTGTGCTTTAACTGATAAGGACAAAGGTAGAAGAATACAGAGTTTAGAAGAATTGGAAATGAAGAGAGGATTTAGCACAATAATAATATGAAAAATCGGACGGCCCCATCCGTGTCTCAATAGCTCAGTGGTCAGAATCCCTATTTGTTGATTTGGAGACCTTGGGTTTGACTTCTAGTTAGGGCGGTCGGATGTGTCATACTATTATTAGCGTTTTAAATGCACCCTTTATTTCAAATTGTTCTGAACCTGAAGCCTGTTGTATACAAGAGCTGGGGTTAGCTGTCCTAGTTGAAGGAGTCATTCGAAGGGTTCTGCTTTACCATGCGAAGATGTGATGTCTTTCTTACGAGACTTTAGAAGAACAGGGTGCTTAAATGTGTAAATATCTGCATGACTGTCTTGACCGTGTCTCAATAGCTACATACATACATACATACATACATACATACATACATACATAAACTTTATTTAAACACGGTAGTCGCTTCATTATTTACAAAAATGCTCTTCCAGCGAGCCGTGGTTCACACTAGATATAAATAATAAGTATTAAACTATTTAAACTATTACACTATTAATTACTAAATTTACAAAGACTGCAATAATTAGTTTATATACAAATAAATATTATATATTAAAATTATTATATAAAAAGGTTTTAAAAGTACTTAAGTTTGGTTGCTCTCTTACCTCAACAGGGATTTTATTCCAAAGTACTGACCCTCTATAATGAAAGCTATTTTTACAGCCTCAGTTTTAGGCCTAGGAATGTAGAAATTAATGTTTGAATTTCTGAGGTTATAGTTGTGTACATCTGACGTATTGGTAAAAATATTTCTTAAATATAATGGAGCAAGATTGTTATAGATTTTATACATCATAATAGCTAACTGATTAGTTCTTCTTTTTGTTAAATTTATCCAACCAAGCTCATCCAATAAATCACTAGACCGTATATCATAACTTGAAAAGGTAATAATTCTAGCAGCTCTATTTTGTAGTTTTTGTAATTTATCAGATAATGTTTTCCCAATATTTCCCCATACGGTATTACAATAATCAAAATATGGTAAAACTAAAGCTTTATACATAATTAAACGAGTTTCGAACGGTATTATGGGACTTATTCGCTTTAGTGCTCCAAGACCGGCAGAAATATTTTTTTGATATTTCATTAATATGGGAGTCCCAAGTAAGATTTTCATCAATTAGGACTCCAAGGGATTCAAAATCTGTCTTTCTTTTTAGAGGAATGCTCATGGTGAGAGCGGCGATGCGTTGATTCGCGGTATATGTGCAGTCTGTCTGTCTGTCTGTCTGTCTGTCTGTCTGTCTGTCTGTCTGTCCGTCCGTCCGTCCGTCCGTCCGTCCGTCCGTCCGTCCGTCCGTCCGTCCGTCCGTCCGTCCGTCCGTCCGTCCGTCCGTCCGTCCGTCCGTCCGTCCGTCCGTCCGTCCGTCCGTCCGTCCGTCCGTCTGTCTGTCTGTCTGTCTGTCTGTCTGTCTGTCTGTCTGTCTGTCTGTCTGACCAATTTCTGTTTTAAGTTGCATATCAAAAATTTTTGAACGCATTATTTACGACCAACTGCATACATACTTAAACGAGAATAACTTACTCTCCAGTTGTCAATCGGGCTTTAGAATAGGCCACTTTATTCCACGAGTGTGGCTCTCCTAGATGCGACAACTGAATGGCTTAAAAATATGGACCAAGGACGTCTTAACTCGGTAGTATTTTTATACTTAGCCAAAGCATTTGATACCGTAAACCATGATATTCTGCTTGATAAATTACGGTACTATGGAATAAGTCCCCAGTCTTTGACTTGGTTTAAATCATATCTGTGCAATCGTTTTCAAATATGTAAAGTTAATGGTTGTCAAGTAGTCGCGTAATTAAGTGTGGCGTTCCACAAGGCTCTATCCTTGGTCCATTAATGTTTCTTGTATATATTAATGATCTACCGCGTTGTATGCAACATTCCACTGTTCGAATGTATGCTGATGATACGAATATCACAACAACCAGAGCATCACTACAAGAAATAGCTTATCTTGCCAACCAATACCTAAAAAATGTTAATGAATGGTTGAAGGCAAACAAGCTTAATATTAATGCCACAAAAACAGAGCACATGTTTATTGGATCTGACCATAGTCTTGCCAAAATTAGAAATATTCCTTATTTATTTTTGGATGGAAAACCTATAAACCGAGTTAGGGTTACCAAATCGTTAGGAGTATATATATAGACGAAAGGTTATCATGGATAGATCATATTGATCATCTTTCTAAAAAAATATGTGCTGCTTGCTATCTCTGGCCTCCGCCAAGTAAAACAGTTTGTTCCACTGGAAACATCGCAAACAATATATAAGTCGTTAATTCAACCTATATTTGACTATTGCGATGTAGTATGGGACAACATGCCAATTACAACTGCTACTAGATTACAAAAGTTGCAAAATCGGGCAGCACGAGTAATTACAAGCCAGGGCTATGAGGTCAGATCCCCCTCTCAATTCTCACTCACTAATAGATCAATTGCACTGGAAAAGGCTATGCCATTCACGTGCTGAACACATGACAATAATGATGTATAAGGTATTAAATAATATGGCACCCTCTTACCTACGAAACCATTTTAAAATCTACACCTTAGATAATACTTATGCATTACGAAATAAAGAAATGTCACTCGTCTTACCAAAACCACTCACTGAGTATTTGAAAAAGACGTTTATTTATAGAGGCGTACAAATCTGGAACGAATTACCAAGTCAAATGAGATGTGAAATTAGTCTTAATAATTTTAAGAAATCTCTCTCATCACTTGCTTCCTCAAATTAATTAACTTTTTAAAAACTTTTGAAAAACTAAATATTTTCGGCTCTCTTGGAAAGCAGTTTTGTAAACTGAAGAAACTCCGAATTCAAATAAATATTTCTGTCTGTCTGTCTGTCTGTCTGTCTGTCTGTCTGTCTGTCTGTCTGTCTGTCTGTCTGTCTGCCTGTCTGCCTGCCTGCCTGCCTGCCTGCCTGCCTGCCTGTCTGTCTGCCTGCCTGCCTGCCTGCCTGCCTGCCTGCCTGCCTGCCTGCCTGCCTGCCTGCCTGCCTGCCTGCCTGCCTGCCTGCCTGCCTGCCTGCCTGCCTGCCTGCCTGCCTGCCTGCCTGCCTGCCTGCCTGCCTGCCTGCCTGCCTGCCTGCCTGCCTGCCTGTCTGTCTGTCTGTCTGTCTGTCTGTCTGTCTGTCTGTCTGTCTGTCTGTCTGTCTGTCTGTCTGTCTGTCTGTCTGTTAAATCCCACCAACTTTGCTACTACATTTGCAGCTGCTTTTACGAGGTCATTAATCTTTCTAAGGTTCTCAGTTTGAAAATAATGTAGAACCTCATTCACCTTATAGCACTACTTTCTTTTACTTTCCTACGATCTATACTTCTCAGGTTTGGAGGCTGCTGTGGTTCCTTTGCCTCCAACTCTTCTGTTAATAACCTCAACAATCTGATCTTCTCCCCCTGATTTTCTTCACACGTCTTGATTATGATCATTTCATACTTTTCTTTTCCTACTTGTTCATCCCCAATACTTGGTCATCCATTTCAACTCTAGTTTGGTTTTCGTCCTCTCTGTTTAGTCTCTCCTATTTCTCTTCATCCTGGTTTAAGTCCCTCTTTATCTCTTCAATTTCTAACTCTGAAAGCCAATTATTTTTCCTAATTGCTAGTGCTTGCTGCTCACTGATTTCATATACTCCTATGTCATTCCAAACATTTAGCTGGAATATTTAGCTCCTATATCATTCCAAACATTTAACATTTAGCGCTTTCTGAATCCTCTTTTAGTTGGATCACTTAATAAGTATAGCATCTCATAACAAACTTGTTCAGTTATTTTGTCCATGCAGTTCTCGTTAGTTTTTGTTAGTTCCCGTCGGTCCAGTAGTAGTGGGATGACGACCGGCCTGCTCTGCCGCGGGGCACCTGCCGGACGAGACACCATCACCATTGACGGTTTCAGGACCATTTACGTCGTTATCTTTATTTTACGGTTGTTGGCAGACGTGAACAACAATCTGTGACAAAAGTGTTGACACTTCACCTAAACATTTTCCACTCCAAGTATCCCCCGGTCCCCCTGTTCAGTGTTAGTGACTATTTACGCGTTCGTTTCAGCGTTTACTGAGTTCATTACTTTAAATTCAAAATTGAATAGGGAAGGGGAGGGAGGGATAGACTTTATTACGAAAAATATTGAATAAATATTAGGTATATGTACTAACAATGCGAGGTATCCCAAGGTATTTTGTCTCTAATTGAAGTTGTTTTCGACAGCCGTGACCAATGCTATGCTGCACCCCGTGAACATGTTGTCAACAAGTTGTTCACGTATTTTCCAACATGTGAAATCAAAGCATAGTGTTCTGCGCAGGCAGTGTTGAAACACAAATGGAAATATAGTGAGGTTGGATACACTGCCGAAACAGGGAACGTAGAAGTCTTACGTTTCAAGCGAAGGCCCTTGTCAGAGAGAACGTAAAGAGTACTGGTGTCAAGACGTGAACAAGTTGTTGAAACATGATGTTACATATATAGATGATAACAGCATAGTTTCAGCATGATATATTAAATTTGTGAACTAGTTGTTAGAACAACATGTTACAATAATATGATATCTATCCGATAAATTTGTCCGCCTCACGTTTATCTCGCTTATAAATTTTCTTATAAAATCAGAAAAAAATATTAAAATCACTATTATTAAACACGAAGCATGTGTTGCATTCTACTAATGCTTTGTTCTTTCGCTAATGGACGGCTGTTGCGTAGTATGGGGCAACACGTCCCAGCAGAACTTAGACAAGTTCCATCGACTCCAGAAAAGGGCAGCTAAATTAATTCTGGACACCGACAGCAAAGCACCATCACTGCCATTATTTTTACAGCTTGGATGGCTCCCCATTCAAGACAGAATTAAATATTTCCATGCTGTAACTGTTTTTAAATAATTATTTAGTCGGTTTTCTTTGTTCTTCCGAGTGCTTTATATCGCATAAAGCCCTTGAATACTAATTAGAAAAGAAATGAAGAAAAAAGTTGGAAAATCTTTGTCCAAGGTAGAAAAATAGACAAAACTTTGTTGGAAAACCTCATCAATAATTATTTAAGTCAGATAAAACCCTCGAACGTCGGGATTTATGCTATATAGCATAAATCCCTCGTTCTCGTGTTTTATCCTCTACATAAAGTTTTAAACAGTTTAACTGCCACCTATCTCAGTAAATTAATTACACCTTTTAATTCCGTTAACACCCGTGGTTCCACCAATAATAATTTAAATCTTCCTAAAGTAACTAACTAATAAGGCCGGGATGCGCACTTTTGCCTTCCTCGCCTCTATCGAATGGAACTCCCTGGACCTAACTATTAGAAACGCTACCTCTCTTTCTTCTTTTCGCCAGAAATATCTACAGATGTCGTTCTCTAAACTACAAGAAAACTTTGATTTTTCTTAATTCTTGCTAGTACGAATAACTGTATATAATTAAATGGTATATTTTTATAGATTATAATAGTGTTATGTGTATGTAAATCATTTGTATATTGTAGGGCCTAGATGAAAATTGCTTCAATTGTAATTCTAGCTACACTAGCTTCTAGCTTTGTTGTTATTATTATTATTATTATTATTATTATTATTATTATTATTATTATTATTATTATTATTATTATTATTATTATTATTATTATTAAGATATCATGCAAACACACCAATAATTTGAATACAATGTCTCTCGTATAATAAAATCTCTTGTAAAATACATATCCTCACGTATATTCTGCTTTACAGAGTTAGCCATGGGCTGCCTCTTATCAGTACATAATTCTTTCCCTGGATAAGGTTTCTTTTTCTGTTTAGAAAATACGTTCTCCGAATCACTGCCTGAAGTAAATCGGCTTGACAGGTAAGGGTGTTTTCTTATAGATAGCGATACTACCATTTGCGTTCAAGCGTTAGTTGCGTTGATGTTTTCCCACGTCCACAGCAAAAATAGAATAGAAAATAAATGCGTTCGGCAGGTCAAACCGAAGTGAACTACCCTTATCAGACGACCTGCGTTCGCTGATTATTCCAATTCTCACAATTAATTAAGCCAAAGACAAGTTATTGCAAGCAAACGCTGCCGTGTGAAAAGAACGATGACAAGTATTGACAACGGAAAGTTACACCCCCTATTCGTCACTGATTTGATCTGTCAAACGTTTAGTTATCATTGGATAACGTTTGTTTCAAAAGTTATTTACTAAACGCTAAACGCTTGAACGCAAATGGTAGTAATCTTAAAGTGCATTATATGTGGTGAAAATTAAACCTATATACAACCTCTAATATGAAAATTGCTTTTTTGGAAAGGACGTTAGAAATGATGAAGAAACGCGTTAACATTTTCTTAATATCTTTTTTCGTTCTTGAGTTCTTCGTTGTAATATGCAGGTAGTCAGTGATGACGTTTATGCAGGCCAACACCATTGCTGCTAGTCTTGAAGTTGAACTTATCTTTAAAATTAACTAACAAAATTACTTCAACTTTACATTTGGATACAGACCATTAAACAGTATAACATAATTCTGGTTTTATTGTTACCATAGTAACAGGTTAGTTTTTAGACCTTTTTTCTCCCACAGGTTTTTAAGGACTTCAAACTTCCTGAACCCCTTATCCCTAAATTTTATCCGATCCCGCGGTTTTCACTACGCCATAACCGACTTATTATTTATGCATACGTCATCATTCTCAGCCTGATAGAAATCTTTCCATGAACATTTAGGACATTGAAGTAAATATACAACGTGTCCAATACTTTGACATTTCTCTCCGAATCCTCCCCACTCCATTGTTCCGCGTCCGACTCTTGTTTTTTTTACTCTTTTTCGGAGTCAGTTTCTTCGTCTTCGCTTTCTTCGTTTTCGCTTTCTTCATTTTCGCTTTCGGATTCCGGCTCTTGATGTTCGGGACGTGCTAGCATGGTCAAAACTTGAACATTTTCAATGAGACTTTTATCAATTTTCAAATTTGCTAGTCCTTTAACAAAAGTATCTAACCAAGGGGCTTGGGAATCGTGACATTATATTCTGTAAGACAATATTCTATCAATGATATTTGTTCTTGGTATAGTTCTTGCTTTACATACTATTTCCCCTCTTGAATTCCACGTGAGAGAGAAGACGCTTTCTCTTCATCGATTTCGTGTAAATGTGATAGTATTTGTTGGACGTGATAATTAGCGAGACTTGTTTCTTCCATGATGTTCACAATTAAACTGACTATCGTAGAAACTTTTAGTTGTTTTATACCAGTTCTGCGAGCCCTTCTAAAACAGGACTAAGCAACAGGCTTAGAAATCCTTCACCGTTTTGAACCAGTGTTTTCTTTTTTCACCTAAAACTTCGTCGGGGATCAGCCAGATTGTGTATATCGTCCTGGTAAGGGCTAAGTGTTTCAATTACCTGACGTGGTAGTTGGTAGTGCACTTGTCAAAAATTATACGCATACTCGCATATACACCGAACTTGCTCAAACAACTCGCTGTTGAATGGGTTTTGAGAGACACAAAAACTGAAGAAATGCTCTCTGTTTGTTGTTAAACGTCACTCAACAAAAGTAAGGTTGCAAAGTGTTGAACTCCACCAGAGCATGTCTATATATTTTCAATTCGTGACAGATGTCCTTGAGGGGTCTAGGACTGTCTCTGGAAAATTGGGGAAATAAGCCCGATAAGAGAAAGATAAGAAAGGTGGACTGTCTCTGGAAAATTGGGGAAATAAGTCCGATAAGAGAAAGATAAGAAAGGTAAAAGGAAGGTAATGAAGACAAAGGAGAAGATAAAAGAGAAGATAAGGAAGATAAAGGGAAGATAAGGAAGATAAGAGGAAGAGAAGGTAGATAAGGGGAAGATAAGGAAGATAAGAGGCAGATAAGGGGAAGATAAGGAGATAAGGGGAAGATAAAGAAGATAAGGAAGATACGGGAAGATAAGAGGAAGATAAGGAAGATAGAGGGAGATAACAGGAAGATAAGGGGAAGATAAGAAGAAAATAAGGAAGATAAGGGGAAGATAGAGGGAGATAACAGGAAGATAAGGGGAAGATAAGAAGAAAATAAGGAAGATAAGAGGAAGATGAGGGGAATATAAGAGGAAGATAGGGAGGAGATAAAAGGAAGATAAGGACGATGAGAGGAAGATAAGGAAGATAGTGGGAGATAAGAGAAAGATAAGGAAGATACGGGAAGATAAGGGGAAGATAAGGAAGATAGG
Organism: Corallium rubrum; assembly: GCA_964035015.1. Taxonomy (NCBI): domain Eukaryota; kingdom Metazoa; phylum Cnidaria; class Anthozoa; order Scleralcyonacea; family Coralliidae; genus Corallium; species Corallium rubrum. Next base: position 8,216,646 of record OZ036013.1, read on the forward strand.
GGGAGATAACAGGAAGATAAAAGGAAAATAAGAGGAAAATAAGAGGAAAATAAGGAAGATAAGGGGAAAATAAGAGGAAGATAAAGAATATAAGAAGAAGATAAGGAAGATAAAGGGCAGATAAGGAAGATACGGGGAAGATAAGGAAGATAAGGGGAATATAAGAGGAAGATATGGAGGAGATAAAAAGAAAATAAGGAAGATAGTGGGAGATAAGAGGAAGATAAGGAAGATAAGGGGAAGATAAGAGGGAGATAAGAGGAAGATAAGGAAGATAAGGGGAAGATAAGGAAGATAAGGGGAAGATAAGAAAGATACAGGGGAATATAAGAGGAAAATAGAGAGGAGATAAAAGCAAGATAAGAGGAAGATAAGATGAAGATAAGAAGAAGATAAGGAAGATAAGGGGAAGATAAGAGGAAGATAAGGAAGTTAAGAGGAAGATAGGGAAGATAAGAGGAAGATAAAAGGAAGATATAAGAGGAAGATAAGAGTATGACTGAGATTGTCAGCTGTTTTCTTAAAACGTGAGTTACGTAACAAACGTTTTCCATGTTTTCTCGTCAATATTTTCAAATAAATATTTGCTATTTGTTTCACCTTGACAGTCCGATTAATACTGTATATTTTTGCTCTGTTTCAATTACTTGTTTTAAAGTTATTACAGTTTATTTTGCCGACGTGTCTTGCGGAAGACGCCAGTCTAGATCGAGTTTTTCTGTAGGACGTGGCATGTTTTTCACATTTTTATTTATTTTCGAATCCGAAAATCTGCATTTTGCTTCATCTCGCAGGTCCAATTATACTCTGTTGTTTGTTTTCATCTATATTATATATTGTTTTGGGGAGATTAATTTTCAGATTACGTTGCTTCAGTTCTGTCGTTGTGATAAACAATGTGCACGGAAACCATTTAAAAACTTGCAAGATTTATAGACTATAAATAATCTTACTTGTAAAGGTCATTTATAGAAATGTAGTAAAAGCTAGCGAGTGGATTGTTGCGTTAACAAATCTGACGTTGTTTTTTTCATCGAAACATGTACACGAAGCCTTTTAAAGGCTTGCTAAAAAAACCCTTTCGAAACCTCGAATAAACAAAGTATGTTTTACAACCAGACTACCAGAGTTTATTAAATCTAAGTTTTGCTTCGACTTTTTTTTCTTCAACCACTGTTACATAATTATTTTCGACTGGAAATTTTCCTTTTGCTTTAAACATCGGAGTGGGGGTGGGTGGGGGGTGGGGGTGGGGGGGGGGGGGGGGATGGGGAGGGGTGTACAAAAATACACGTTAAAGCGGGCGAGAGGTTGTTGAGTCTAGGTCTTTCTAGTACTTTAGCAGTTCCAAATTGTTTATTTGCTGTTATTATCACTCGTAATGCTTAGTTCCGTTTATGTTAGGGTTTTCCAACCCAAATTTGAGGGACTCTTACGTCTGTTGTTGGATGGATGTCCGAATAATCGAGGGGTTAAGGTGAATGATGAAGGCACTCGCTCGTGGATTGAATGTGTTCATGAAATTCTAGCTACCAGGGTATGCGTTCGAGATAATACTAGTGTTATTATATGTTGTACGTATACATGTAGTGTACGTGGTACGTTTGCGAGTTTGTTGTAAATGCACCAGACGTTTGGTAGACATTCCGCTTGCACGCAGAAAAATTGTTGAGCCCCAAACAGGGTTTGAATCCGCAACCATCTAGTGACCTGTTATACCATTGGGTAGTAAAGAGACTGGATAGGAAACTTGATGGCGTGAGCATAACAACCTGGTTGAACTTGACAAGCTTAAAAACCCCTTGTATATTCAAAGTTTATGATTAATACAACTTAAAATGAAACTCGAACTGCCTGTAAATACGACAAAGCCACAATACGATAAAAGCCCCGTCTATTCCTACTAATTTTAAAAGAAAATATCACTGTTTACTAGTTAAAATATGCATCGCAAATTCCCAGCAAAACAAAGTACTATTTTGCGACGCCAGTTTCTTTGAAACAACACAGAAAACATCAAAACAAAGTTCAACAACGTTTAGCTCGAACACTCGATTGTGGCTTAGACACGACTATTAGTTTCCTATTCAGTCCTTTTACAATCCATGGTTATACGCTCTAACCATTGCGGCACTGAGACTCTGATGGAGGGCTAATGCATAATTACACCAAGGTCGCAAACATACCACATGCACTACATGTATACCCACAACCAAGATAGCATGAAGGTAAGAGAGGAAACGTACAGTAATGGGTCTAGTTCTATCCTAACTTTTCTTGAGTTATTTTTAAACACGCATCTATTGTAGGTTTTGCGTAGAAGTCTACAAACCTATCCGTGAAACAAAAAATCTTATACTAGGAGCGACATCTTGAAGAAGAACTAAAGCATTGTATTACCAGGACGTCTTGTTAAAGGTTTTACTAAAAAATTGGAGACAATTAAGATTTCTCTTCAACATAGAAGTAGTTTTATTTTGTTAAAAAACGCTTGTTGGTATATGTGACGTAATATAAACATTTAATGTCATTCTCGACAGGTCGCGAGTTACGCGGGAAGATTATTTTGTGAGACCTAAAAATAACTAAAGGGGAATTAGGATAGAACTAGAGCCATTACTATAACTTCCCTCCCTTACCTTTACGCTCTCTTGGTACAACTTATCACATCACATCCTATGCAAACGCTACCGCTTAGGACCACACTTGTGACTATGAATTTGCGACCTTAGCTCTTAGAATATAGGTAGGTTATGAATTGACAACTTGCTTAAAAATTTTAGTTTTTGTTTTTTTGTTGGGAGAAATTATATTTAATACATCCAGGCCACTTCATTGGACCATAAGCAACTGATCCTGGGCAATAGGTTGGTAATTTGTTTGCGCATGCGCGAATAATTTAATACTAATAATTTAATACACAACATGCGTGATAATTTTCTCGCCCTCGAAAGATAAACAAAATGGTGTTACCAAAAATATATTTCCTTTCGTAGTGTTATTTCTTTGTCTTGAAACTGTAATGTGTCATTTGCGGGAGAAAGAATTTACATGTAAAAACTAAAACAAGAAAGTTGTAATTAAACTCAGAGAAATCTCTGAGCTCCAGACGGCACAACCTTCCGAATGCCAGCCTGATCGGCGCTCTCACCATTGAGCCACTGGAACTCAGATTGTTAGATCGAGGTTCTTTCCGATATTTATACGCCTGGGAACTAGTCAGTCGGTACGTGTGTCACAAGTACTTGTTGGGCTACAAGTCGCATTGTGTCAGTTTATTTTCAGTAAATGTTTTTTGTACGTTTTTAGTGTTTTCAGCTTGAGTTGGTGAAGTTTTTTCGTATGTTTTTTTTTAACTTTACCAACTCAAGCTGAAAATACTAATAACGTACATAAAACAAGAAAGTTTTATAACGTAAACTCGAACGCGGTGTCCATAAACATTCGCCGGAGTGCAAGTCAAGTCTCAAGTTCAGCATTTTCGACGCCAAAAACTCTACCATCCCTATTTTCACGGTAACACACAAGGTCTCAAAATAAAGTGTAGCATGCAAAGAATGTTTTAAACCATGTTTGCTTTTGAAGCCACGGTAAAAATATTGAAATATTTGTATGTTTTCTTCAGACGCCAGCAAAATTTAACTTCATCAAGCAGAAGAAAAAATATTGGGATTTCCAATAGAATGCAACTACTGTCATCTTTATATCTAATTGAACACGAGGCATTTTCCTATATAATTATAAAATCACCAATTTCGACGCCCTGTAATTCATGCTTGGACTGTTGAAATTAACTTTTTAAACATTTTGTGGGTAAAAAAACGTATAAAGAACTAATTTTAATTTACCATGGATTCGTAGATAAAACTTACCTGCTCGATCGAGGCAAGCAACATATGTTCGATGTCGAAAAATGCAATTTCTTCCATCTTTTCTTTGCAGAATCCACTGCTTTCTTCCTCCGATTGCGAAAAAAAAAAGGTTTCCCCAACGAAAGAGATGTAATCGCATTCGAAATGAAAAATGGCTTGATTGTACACTTCTGGTGTAAATAAAGAAAGCTTGGCAGTCAAAACACATTTTAACTGTTTTGGGAGAGAAAATGCATGGTTGAACCATTGATTTACGCCCGCAATTGCTTGGTCAGCGCAGACAAATTGCCTACCTGTCAGCTCTCTTATTAGTATTCTGTAGATCTAACCCTATCCAAATATTTTATAAAGCTGTGATTCTAAGATTTGTGTAAAAGAATTAACGCGTTTCACCAGAATTTTGTTTTACATGTTTTAGGTCATTGAAGTGTTTTCTATCGACTTGTGTGCTCAGTACACGTATGAAGTATCCCCGAATTTGAGGTAAACTAATGTTTTGGGTTTTTGCGACATATATGCCCTGAGAAACTGCATGATAATATAACCGAAAATAAATATCTTGAAACTCAAAATATGAGCTAAAACAAGGCAATAAATGAAACGGTGATATTTCGACTTTATTGCAAAGTCATCATCAGACCAATTGCCTAGAATCAAATATCTACGACGTTCATTGAAATTACTAGTGTGGCTCAACATTTTTGCAATTTTCCAACATGCTCAACACATCGCTGATTTACAACTTATACGACCGATTAAATAGTAATAATGTATCTTTTGAATCATCTCACAATATTAAACTTCTTGTATAATAATTTAACAATCTAGAATCTTTCACTCCTGTATATAAGTCTTGCAGGCCTAACATATTATTAATCTTAGGAGCTCTATTAATTAAATTCAACTCGCCTGAGTTAAATTCTAGTCTAAAAGCCAGTAAGGAACTGACGCTTTTCCTGTAGCACGCGCTTTGACACGTTGACTTGTATAATAGATAACATATGCATTCCTTTAATTCTTTCAATTCACCTCTTGCTGACCTTGTATATACTTAGCTTATTTTCCGTTTGTAATTTTAAATTTTAAAATTTTGAACTTTTTAATCTTAGTGTTGACCGTTGTAATATAACACTAGCTATTTTAAGTAGTAGTTAAAATATGAGCGGCCGATCTTTATGGGAATTTACAATGGCGAGCCGAAGGCGAGCCATTGTAAATGCCCATAAAGATCGTACGCAAAAATTTACTCAGAAAAAACTGAATTTGAGCCGCTAGTGTCTAATAACTTTGATAAAACATTCATGTTTTATTAATCAATGTTTTAACAGTATTTACAAACACCTGATTAAACATTCGTTTCTTTTGAATTTTCCTTATGAATTATTAATGAATTTGATAATTCTATTTTATCATCCTTGTAGATATAGAATTTGCAGGACTTGTTGATATAGAACGTAGATATTTGAAATAGTCGAAATATCACCGTTTCATTTGTTATCTGTATTAGCTGATATCTTGAGTTTCAAGATGTTTATTTTCGGTTTATGCTTTGTCTTGTATTTTTTCAAGTTGTCGGCTGGATCACGTGGTTCCTGAGAAATAAGTTTGTCTTATTTGAAAGAAACATTAAAATAATGAAGAATATCAATTTACCGCTCTTTCATTTATATTTAGTTTTTGAGAAATTTGGACTTATGCGAGATTCAAATTTAATGACGTGATCTGTCACGAAATAAGATTTGCACGACATTTCAACGTACTAAAAAATCGTGGATATCTTTATGATATCTTTTCGTATATCAAATTAATTCAATGACGTTTAGTTGTTGTCAATTTGTAACCAAAATTCATGGTGCAATTATTTTTTTCAAACAGAAGATTTTGTCAAAAAAATTCCACACCACACTTTTTAATAAAAATTGAAAAATATAATAAAAGTTTTCTATAATTAAAATATTTCGTCAAAATTCCAGGTAAGGTTTAATACCGAGAAATCTCGCATGAAAAATGTCCAAGAAAAGAACAAGTGAAAGTTCTGTAATAAATATTTTTTGAAATTCTAGCAAAATTTTTAGATTTCTAGAATGGATGGTAAAGGTCAAGAAAATAGAAATTGATTTGGGTCAGTGACCACTGGCCACTGACCTCATGATCTTTCGAGCGCTGCCTTGAGAAGGCCCACGTCTCGGGACTGGGGCACATTCAAACTCATCTCTCTCTGGTGATCTGCCTTATGACAGGTTTATCTCTCATTACTCGTGTCTCTAACGCCAGACGATTTTACTTGCCACAGGGAAAACCCACCAACGAGAAAGGGTTAATCCCATTCTTAACCGTGTCAAATATATAACTGTTTTCAATTTTTTTACTAGTGTACAGGACTTAAGAAATAGAATTCAGAAGGACACGGGAATTGCTGCCGAACAACAAGAGCTTTTTCTTGCTGATGGAAGTGAACTTAGTTCAGCGTCGTTGCTCGAACCAGTAAGCGTATTTTTGACAAAATGCAATCTCGTTCCCAGAGCCTGCGATCCTTTTGGTCAGTACCAAGGAACGGAGGCTCTGAGGAACTCCGATGAAACTTGTCATCTGATTGATTAGTTTAATAACAGTAAAATTTCTTATAATGTCCACGTTGCTAACTTGTTTAATCGATTTATCGACGTTTTGTAACACATAATTATACACGACAGATCCAAAATACAATTGAACACATGAAATAATTCAAAACAGCCAAAGTGCCGACAATTTACAAGTTAAAACTATTATTCTCGCTTCATCACCAAACAAACATCCATCGTCTGGCTCGTCTCGTAATTCTTCGCAGTTTCGTCTCAGAACTTTAAAATTATATTAGAGAATACAAGGTCGATGTAGTTTAGCCAAAATTCCTGACAGAAAGTACAATTTCTTACCTGAGCGGCTGAGCCGATCACTGCAGAGTTCCAACGGCGACGCGGACATATAAAACACTCTCGTCAAATCGTCCGTCCGGTTGACGATTTAGAGAAAAGCAAAGAAAGGCCATTTGTATCGCAACGCTTTGTCAAGAGCTTTGTAAAACTTACTGGGCCATTCTTTATCGGTAAATAAATATTTTCCCTGGTCTTCGAACAGGCTAAAGATCGTCGATGACAGTAACAAATTTGGGGTACTGGGAACCAGGGGACTGGGAACAAAAACCCAATTTTGTTTTTTTTATTAGAGTTCCCCAGAGCCTCCGTTCCTTGGTACTGACCAAAAGGATCGCAGACTCTGGGTACGAGATTGGACCAGTGAACTCTATATATGCCAATAAAAAAGTGAGGCAAAACATGGCGGCAATGGGGGATTTTTGGACGTCAGTCCTAGGCTCTTACGCGGGCGTCTTGGATGTCCGTCTTAGTCTTTTTTCTCGCGGCCGAACCACAGGCGGCCCAAACGTACAATTAACAGACACCTCAGTGAGGTCCCAAAGAGGTATCCGCATGGGCGGTTAAGTATAGGTTAGTTACCTTGCATATTAAATGCCCTGCTATAACGCTTTAAAACTACGTTCGACTAGAATACTATTTTTTTGTTAAATAACGACAAATATTGTTACCTCGCTCCTTCTCGGTAACTAACCCTTTTTATATATTTTGGCTATATATATTCAATTAACCGCTTTATGACTTAACGAAAGGAAAGGCCGGTGACTTTCACCGATAATATTTCAGACGGCCCTCACGTGAAGCCGTAAAATTAACAAAAACTCTCGCCAAAGTTGCCATCAGTACATTAGTCAAGAACAGTGGCTTTCGGTTTACGGCTCCTTCGACCACAACATTTATCAATTCGCGGCTCGAGAAACGTTCATGTACAAACTGAGGTGACATCGGCCGTTTGTAGTACGTCACTTTACGTCACTTTAAATATTGTCACTTTACCTACTAAAATAGATGAAATTCGTCATTCAATGTGTAACACAAACATTGACTTGATTGCATTTAATGAGACACGACTAAACTTGAATATTTCTGATGGCCTCATTCACATAGATGGTTATGAGGTTGTTAGAAAAGATCGATCCCGCAACGGAGGTGGAGTTTGTATTTACCTTCGTAGCTCCATCAATTATAAAGTAAGATCAGATCTTATTCCCACTGATCTAGAGGCTGTTTGTTTAGAAATTACCAAACCACAAAGTAGACCATTTATTGTCACCACTATTTACCGACCACCAAATGCAACTGCAGAATTCTTTAACCATTTAGAAAAACTAATTAAACAAATTGATGATGAAAATAAAGAAATGTATATTTTAGGTGACCTAAATTGTAACTTGTTACAAGAGAAAACACTTTTTAATATGCCAACAAAAAAACTAAATTCGTTATATGAATTATACCAATTAACCCAGTTGACCAATGAACCAACTCGGGTTACAATGACAACAACCAGCCTTATTGACCATATAGTAACTAATACACCTGAAAAAATTTCACATTCTGGTGTTGTTCACACTGGAATCAGTGACCACAGTTTAATATATGCAATCAGAAAAATAAGAGTTTCTCAAAAGATTGAAGATTTTGTTGAAATAAGAAATATGAAAAATTTTGATGAGAAGAAATTTGTAGATGAACTTCTTAATCAACACTGGGAATACATATACTTTTTTGGTGAAGATCCAAATTCTATGTGGGAAATTTGGAAAGAACTTTTTCTAGAAGTACTAAACAAACATGCACCATTGCAACACAAAAAAATTAGGTCTAGCAAAGTACCCTGGATAACAAACAAAATAAAGAGTCTCATAAATACAAGAGACAAACTCAAAAGAAAGGCGATCATCACCAAATTAGAAACTGATTGGCTAAACTACAAAAAAACTAGAAATCAAGTCAATGTTGCGTTAAGAAATGCTAAAAAGAATTATTATTCCACAAAAATTGCCGGTCAAAAATGTAATCCAAAGAAAGCATGGAAGTCAATTAATAACTTGTTGGGCAAACAAACCAAACATCCAGAAGTAAATGAACTCAAATTAGGAGAAAATGTCTTAAACAATCCAAAAGACATTTCCGAGGGGTTTAATAACTATTTCTCAAATATCGGCCCTGATCTAGCAAGTCAAATTGATACATCAAGTTGTAATTTTGAGACTTATGTCAAAAAAGCTACATCAGAATTTACTGCATTCCAACCCACAACTGTAAATAATATTTGTCAGTTGTTGTGTGGATTATCTTGCAATAAAGCTACTGGCATTGATAAGATATCATGTAAAATTATTAAGATAGCTGCACCAGCCATAGCAGATTCATTGACATATATTTTTAACCAGGCTATTGCTCTATCCATTTTTCCCGATGAATGGAAAATGGCTAGAGTTGTACCTCTTTACAAAAGTGGTACAGCGAAACCTACCTGGAAACTATAGGCCCATTTCAGTTCTACCAACCATAAGCAAATTGATGGAACGAATCTTATACAATCAACTTTACAACTATTTAACAGAATTTGGATTACTAAGTAGCACCCAATTTGGCTTTCGAAATTCCCACTCTACAGCAACAGCACTTTTAGACTGTACTAACGAGTGGTATGTAAATATAGATAAAAAAATGTTTAACTTAGTAGTTTTTATAGACCTAAGAAAAGCATTTGATACTGTTGACCATAACATTCTGCTTAAAAAGTTGGAATTTTATGGAGTAAAGGGACAAGCTCATAGCTTACTAAAATCATACCTTTCAAATCGACACCAGAAGTGTCAAATAAATAGATTCATTTCATCAGAACAATTGATTAGATGTGGTGTACCCCAAGGTTCAATTTTAGGACCATTGCTGTTTTTGTTGTATATCAATGACTTACCCGAGTGTCTTAAAATTACAAGACCTCGACTATTCGCTGATGATACAAATCTCACAGCCTCTGGCGACTCCATAACTGATATTGAGATTGCAGTAAATTCTGATCTAGACAACCTTAGAAACTGGTTAATGGCCAATAAACTTAGCTTGAATGTGGCTAAAACAGAATTTATGTTAATTGGCTCTCCACAAATGATAAGGAATGTTTCAAATTCTCAACCAAATATTTTAATTGAAAACAAACAAATCCAACAAGTTAACAAATCCAAAACTTTAGGAACAACAATTGACCAGCATCTAACATGGAAGACTAATACTGAAAATATTTGTAAAAAAATAACATCAGGAATTTCGGCTCTACGTCGTGTTAAACCTTTTGTTGCTGATAGAGATACGCTTATCTCTATATACAATGCCATCATACGTCCCTACTTCGATTATTGTTCTGAAGTTTGGGATGTATTTGGCGAAACACAATCTAAACGACTACAAAAACTCCAAAACAGAGCAGCTCGAATTATTTCAAATTTGAGCAATGATGTAGATCACTCTATTGCTTTATATGCCTTAGGCTGGGAGCCACTTGATATGATAAGAAAAAAGGCAAAAGCAAGAATGATGTACAAAACTTTAAATAAAGTAGGCCCTGAGTCTCTCACAAACCTTTTCACGTATAAGAATAATATAACAAATTATAAACTTCGGAATATTTCAAGTAGTCTTTGTCTACCACAACCTCGCACCAATAATATGAAAAAGAGTTTTATGTATGATGGTGCTAAGCTATGGAACTCCATTCCAAACGAAATTAGGGAGAGCAAATCTCTGTCATGTTTCCAAAAGAAAATTGCCGCTCACACATTTTAAACAAAAAAATTGTAAATAGATTATGTTATGTTGCTTACTTACCAATAGCCTGTGGGCCCAGACGTATTTGCTCGCCCTCGTTGCCTCCCGCGGAAGGCATCGGGGGTGGGCAATTGCGTCTGGGTTCGCAGGCTAACTTACCAAGTACTATACTTTACCTATTTAATACTATTTCTAATATTTTGTAAATAATTATTCTAAAGTTTATACTTTTGTAATTTCTTTTATACACGCCCCCTGTGGAAATCAGCTTCGGTTGACGGGGTTAGCGTGGTTAAATAAAGTTTTTCTATCTATCTATCTGTATACAGCGAGAGCTTTTGTGAAGCCAAAGCCGCGGGTTTGCATATGAACGTTTCAGTCGAGCTGCAAAGAAGATGAAATAGCAGTGAACCAAAAGTTCTTGACGAATTTGTACTGATGGCAATTTTGGCGAGATCGAGTGGTTATTGTGTATTTTACGGAGATTTAAATGAGGGTCGTCTAAGATATTCTCTATGAAAGTTACCAGCCTTTCCTTATTTTTAGTATAAAGAGGTTATAATTGACCGTGAGTGGAACTCGTCGAAATATAGTTGAATACTCGACTCGGAAGTCAGAAAGATGAAAGCATCAACAAATAGAAATTAAGCAGAAACAAGTTAAGAACATTTATTTCGAATTTCTATGGGTCTTGGTATATATATATATATATATATATATCATGCATTTAATAGTGATATTATTATGACCGCGAAATAAAAGACTAAGACTGACATCCAAGATGACCGCGAAGGGCCTGAAACTGACGTCCAAAAATTCCCCATGTCCGCCATTTTTTGCATCTCTTTCGTCCAGTGATTGACTGGAGTCAGCCTTCCAGGTATATATAGAGTTCACTGGATTGGACAAAATGCTGCTATATCTTTGTTCCTAGGGTCCTCTTCAGTAAACTGGAGAACTGAAGCCCTTGTCAAATTATTCTTGTCGTTATAGGCCACGATCCTTTTGGTCAGCGCCAAAATTTCTGTGTTTCCACTAATTGAACAACATCACTGACCTATATATATATATATATATATATATATATATATAATCGTCTATTCAATTACCTTTCATTCTGAAAATATATTTGCACGTTAGCAACGAAACGTTAATAAATTCTTCTTTAAATTTTTCTATATTTATGTCTTGAATTTATTATGAAGGGGTTTTCATATCAAATTTATATATATATATATATATATATATATATATATATATATATATGGACTGCGTGCTCCTATTACTTTTGAGTTAGGAAAAGTGTGACCAAAAATGTTTTAGAATGGCGGCATTTATAGGTCCTTTTGCTAATGCATGGTAAAGGTCGCTGACTGATACCTAATAACCAGACTGTTGACACAGGTTTTTAAAACTGCATTTTGCTAGGCAATAATTTGGTCGAATTATATTAGCAGACGAGAAACTCGTCTCAAACGAGAAAATGCTTTTAGACGATAATCGTCAGTCGTCAGGTGTTTCAAAATCCGGTAAACAACGAGTTTTCCCCCTTCAATTTGTCAGTAGCGTATGCATTGATCACAACGAAAATTTGATAATTTTATTCTCCATACTACTAAAAGATTGAATACAACGACTGAATACTGCTCTGCAACGTTTTTGTAGAAACGGTAAAGGGTTTTTACCACTATTAAAGGGTTTCGCTCTATTTGTCAGATTGGCGGTTAGTTATAAACAACATGACTACACTACATTTGAATAATTTTTTTCTGTTCGAGCAACCAATTAGAATTAGTCTTCATTTGGAGTCAGACAGAGGGCCTGATTTTTGGCGCTGACTAAAAGGATCTTGGCTTTTGGGGTCTAAAATGTGGTCAAATATATTACGTAGTGCTGCATGTATCAATTTATCCCGGGCGTTTTTTTTGTGACCCCATCCCGCGATCTTGTTATGTCAGCGATTGAATATTTCGCAAATTATGCATTGGGAGTAGCTTAACTAGTTATCATATTTTTTTTGAAATGAATTAATACCCGAAAAACGTGGTTAGGTTTAGGGTAAGTTTATTGACATTTAAAATGAAAAAAGTGTGTGTGTGTGTGTGTGTGTGTGTTGGGGAGAGTTAGGTTATCGTAAGTTTTTTTGAAATGAATTAATAATACCCGAAGAAGGTGGTTGAATACGAGAAATGTAGAACTGTGAACCAGTCGATCAGTTCGGTCATACGCGTGTTACAGTCTTCATTTCAAGCGATGTTCTAACATATTTTGGGTATATACCGCCGACATGATAACAATGAATCGCGGGGGCACAGGACGCCCGGGATAAATTGACTATACCAGTCATATCAGTCTAATTTACCAAACCAACAAATATATGAATAAAATGCTTGGTTGCACTCGTACCGGCATTGTGCGAAACCTTTTGCATAATGTTTCATAATATACGGATAATGATTTGACTGTATTTACTCAGAAAAAAATCCGAGTTCCTAAGCGTCCGCAATATGAAAATAGTGTATTTCTGAGAGCCCTGAATGAATTGACGGTCAAATGCACCCTTAATCGTTGTTTAAATTGTTTTGCATTTATAAATAAAGTATAGCGACAATTTGCACCAAAGTTTGTTTTGTTTATTGCGACTATTTGTTATTTGAAATTTGTCTTTGTTATTAATTTTGTTTGTGTTACTGTGAACCCAGATACAAGTAAACAAAGAAAATAAAAATGTAAACGAGGAGTCTATATTTGAAGTTATGCATATTTATCGAATAAGGCAATGTGAATCTCAGGACCTGTTGCACAAATTTAAATAACTCAATCAGAACAAAAAAAAATACATCCAATTTCCCCTGAGTCTCTCTTGCTCTCTGTCGCTGACAAAAGGCCGGGAGACTGTTAGCACGAGATTGCGCCATATAGTGTTAATCACTTTTCTTCCCCGGCGGTATGTACGAATTTAGTATAGTCACATGATACCCTGCCGAGAAGGTTGTAAGTTTATGTCATATATAACCGAGGTACTTTATGTAAGTGTTTAGACATTGGAACCCGGTGTCTAATGAACAACCACGGGGTTAATTATATATAGATCTCGTCTTCTTCGTAGAATGGGACCATATTTGTTTTTAACGCCGCCTTTAAACCCGAGAAAAGGATGAACTATTATCACGGAGATCCCAACACAGTTATGGAGATGCGTAAGTCAATCATAGTATAGCTAGAAGATCAATGTATTTAAATGCACGCCATCAATTATGGCGATTAGTCGGGGATTTGTGAGCTCCCGAAACCTGTGGCTTATACTCTATATTTACTTGGTTTTTGATGATTTACAAAAACAAAACAAGACGTTTATATCAAAGATATCTAACTGTGAACTTCTTTATGTAAGTCATGACATTGTGTTATCACTCAAATGGGTTTCCAACCGCGCACGATCAACCGCCAAAAAACGACCGTTAACAAACTCAGCAGTATTCATCGTTGGATGTCGTATTTTTATGGATGCATCTTTGTCGCTTATTTTTATCTATTTCGTCTGGGGATGTACATGTTGTATCAAATCCTGGTCCAAACTGTCAAGTTTGTTTTAAATTTTTATCAGTGAATGGAAGTCACTCGATGATGATATCAGAAACGCTCCTTCTGAAATGACATTTCGAGCTAGGTACTTGAAGAAGGCATTTACTGACATGAAAAACCTACAGGACAACTAATACTTTAATTTTTATAAATTTTATTTATATGGCATCTTTTTATTTTGTTATTTTACTTTCACTCTATACTACAATGACACAACGAATAACGCTAACTTAATTGTATATATACTAAATTAATATGTAGTCTTAATATCTTAATTGTATATATTAACATATTTTAATGTGTAATAATTTAATGTAGTAATGTATGATAGACGTGTAAATATAGTTAAACTCTAATTATTTTAATCTTGTTATAGGGCCTAGATGAAAATTACGCTTGTAATTCTAGTTACCCTGGTTAAATAAATAAATAAAAAACTGTTTTCTATTTCTTTTGTAAACAGTCCGTCGGAAATAGGTACTAAAAAGCGCAAATTCTCTTTACTGCGTACTATAATAGCGCATTGGATGACGTATTTATCTTTCCATTTTCTTTATAGAGTTATTTAACGGTTACGGTTTTTAACTTTTTTTAACACGGTTTTATCACCATTTGCGTTTTTTTTTGAAATGTTATTTTATAAAAAACTGGATTGCTCATCCGGCTTCAAGAATGAAGCCACCGGAGATGACGAATTTGGAGTACCAAAATTGCCGCCACAGAAACTTTGTATCATTTTGTAGGGCGAAAAGAGTCACATTAAGAACACACTTGCTGTTAGTATCAAACAAAGAACACTGTACAAGGTGCATTTAGGTATTGCTATGAGCAGTATAACGTGTTATGTCGTAGTTTTTTATACTGTGCCCGGTAATCGATAAACTTGCCTATACACCGACAAAATTTGTAACCGACTCATGAGATTAAGCAATAACTTCGTTGTAATAAGGACTTATTAACGGAGTGCGAGGTCTGTACGGGAAAGTATTTGCCTGAGGTTTTCGTACAGACCGAGCGACGAAGGAGCGAGGTTTGTGCGATAAAACCGAGGGCAAAGACTTTCCCGTACAGACCGAGCAAACGAGGTTAATAAAGAATTTATTATATGGCTATTGGTTCATTTTATTTTTAAGTTTCGAGCGTTGTTTTCGTCTTCGGAGTATGCTGTTTACCTTACCTGTTAACTTTTGTATACGTGTCGCTTCTTGGCCTTCTTGTTTACACAAGTTCGGCTTTTATTTGTGGCGTTTTTAGATAAACAGCTTTAAAGAAAACCAGCAGTAATGTTCCAACACATTTTATTGTTCAGAATATTTGAATAAAGATACCCAGTACTCTTTTATTTGTTTTCAAATCAGCTCAGGAATTTTCCCGCCAAAACTTACAGGGCCGAGAAAACAAGCGTATTGACCCCGAGATCAATATCGTAAAATCCCAACCTCTTGAGAACCAATCAGCGTGCGTCGTTTTGCGAACGGACTGGAAATCAAACCCAGCCATATAATAATACTATTTATACACCTTTGACAGTAAAACACATGTTTTAACAAAGCTTTGGAATACAGACTGCATTTGCTTGTATTTTCTTTCTGTTTTTATTAGTAATGGTAAATTTGCATCTGAAAACTGTTTCACGACTTTTCCAGTCTCCCTGTGAACTTTTGTAATCTTCTCTCCATTATTATGACCAAATTTGGCCTTGTGGTGTCAATATTGTTTTTGTTTTGTTTTTTTGGATCAGATAGGAGATGGGGAATTACTTTTAAACCCACAAAGCAGTGTTCTCGAAAGAAGACTGGATCGAGTAACTCATTGTTTATCAGGACCAGAAAATGAAGCTAGCGAAATGTCGATTTGGTCCCTCGCTAATGGCGCCGATCAGGCAATTGTGTAGGTAGATCAATACGAAGATGGAAAATTCTGGACACAATGCTGTGTTTTTTATTGTAAAAAGCAAAAAACGAAGAAACAGGATGAGAACAACTCCATAGCGGTATTTCAAACATGCAGTTGGTCGCTTAGCAATAATGGCGGATTCTGGGCTTCATTTTCCAAACAATAGTTGCTCGATCCAGTCTTCTTTCGAGATCAGTGGTGCCAATATGGTCGCCAGTGGCTTCAAAACGTTTACCGCTGACCGGAATGGATGAGAGTAGTGTAGAGAAAGGAGATGTAACTCCCGGTTCCTTTTAGATCTTTTGAAACTCGAATTATGTAGCGTGCCAGTATTAAATCGTTGAGTCAAATACTAACAAGCCCTTGGCGCAAATGCAGATTTGCTTACAACGTATAGTTATATCAGTAACCTTAAATATCTTAAAAGAACTTGATGCGTGTTGAACTAGACAAATCATACAAAAGGAAAAAGCCTTTCACTAGTATTCTACAAGCATGAACCTTAGAAGGCAAAGAATAAACAGTAATAATCAGGATTAAAGTGTACAACAAAATTAGTATAGTATCTCACCGATTTCCCCCTTAAGTGTCACTGCGGCATTTATCTTAACCAGTATTGCTTAAAGTGCCTAAGTATATGAAACGAAAATTAAGTTTGTCTTATTTGAAAGAACACTTAAGATGATAGAGTAACATATTTTGCAGTTTTTCGTTTCCTTGCTTCGTTCTCGAGATATTTCAGTTTGTTTGATGTAAATGTCGCATGTTTCGACGTCACACGCGGATAATGAGTTGTCGAAAAACGTTATATGTCTTTGCTATTGTCAAATATAATCACTTGAAAATCTACATGTTTAGTGTTCTGGTTGAGACACACGCACATGCTTCCCCCGAATTATTTTGGTTTGATAATAGCAAAGAGATATAACTTTTTTTAATAACTCATTATGCACAAATGTTTAATTTGCATATCAAACAAACTGAAATATCTCAAGAACGAAGCAAGGAAACGAAAAACTTTAAAAGATGTTATACTCTATCATTTTAAGTGTTCTTTATAATAAGACAAACTTAATTTTCGTTTCATAGGCACTTTGAACGATTTGCATATATATGTAGTCTAAAAGCAAGAACTACCGCCTTTGCATCCACAAAACTTTGTAAATGTTCTCAACTTTGAATGTGTTTACCACTATCGTCATCACAAAGGACCCCTGGTTCCGGGTACCTTGACGCAATGTTAGATCTTTTGATTCGTCTAGTTTGTCCTGGAGGTCCTGTTTTGAGACTCTATCGCTTTAATGCACCTCTTCTGAGAAGGTATAGGCATACAGGGCTTCAAATAGGCAGTTCGAAATACCCACTCGATCTACCAGCGGCGAAATCCTGCTTTCCTGTACTAGTGATGAGCAATCCAGTTATATTCAGATGAGTAATTTGAACGTCTCAAAAAGGATGGCGATTATATAGATTCGATGCTGTGGGAACTATGATTAGTTTTAATAAAAGCTGACCATTTTACCAAATTTAACCTTTTTGATTAACATTAGCAGAAATTTGTACGGACCCTTTACGCGTTGACTACAACTCCTGAAACTAAACTTTTACAATCCTGGCCAAAAGTTCTTGGTAAACTAAGCGAAAATCGTGTCTCAACAATTTTGGCTATGATTGTCCGAAAATAACGAATTCTTTAATTTTCGATAAAAAATTGTTTATTAGCATTGCAAGATTCTAAGATTAACTCTTTCTTGTCCGAATTGGTCTTTGGTATTTTATTCTGGCTAACGCCAGACGATTTTATTCACCTCTGGGAAGCCCCCGGACAGGAATGAGTTATAAACTATCTCTTTAACTCTTTCTTGTCCGAATTGGTCTTTGGTATTTTATTCTGGCTAACGCCAGACGATTTTATTCACCTCTGGGGAAGCCCCCGGACGGGAATGAGTTAAGAGAGTCTGCAGGGTTCCCACTCGCACCGCTACTACCCGCACGAGAGCTCTTACTAATATGCATATTGCCTGACTCTTCTAAACCCGACAAACACTCTGTTCTCCATGCATGTGGTAGCGAATATGTGTGATTTTTGAACTGTGCAAAATCCCCGAGTCCAAATTGTATTTATTTTGTTATACTTCTTCACATCAATTTAACGTGGAATCGTTTTTCTTCTTTTTAGTCAAAGATCCTGAAGGTTTTTCAAAACAATCACTGGTACGGACTAGTTTCTTTTAGTATTGTTGAATGCAAGTATTATGATGGAAGACATTGCTTCTCAGTCAGTCAGTCAGTCAGTCAGTCAGTCAGTCAGTCAGTCAGTCAGTCAGTCAGTCAGTCAGTCAGTCAGTCAGTCAGTCAGTCAGTCAGTCAGTCAGTCAGTCAGTCAGTCAGTCAGTCAGTCAGTCAGTCAGTCAGTCAGTCAGTCAGTCAGTCAGTCAGTCAGTCAGTCAGTCAGTCAGTCAGTCAGTCAGTCAGTCAGTCAGTCAGTCAGTCAGTCAGTCAGTCAGTCAGTCAGTCAGTCAGTCAGTCAGTCAGTCAGTCAGTCAGTCAGTCAGTCAGTCAGTCAGTCAGTCAGTCAGTCAGCCAGCCAGCCAGCCAGCCTGCGTGCCTGCCTGCCTGCGTGCCTGCCTGCGTGCCTGCCTGCCTGCGTGCCTGCCTGCGTGCCTGCCTGCCTGCCTGCCTGCCTGCCTGCCTGCGTGCCTGCGTGCCTGCGTGCCTGCGTGCCTGCGTGCCTGCGTGCCTGCGTGCCTGCGTGCCTGCGTGCCTGCGTGCGTGCGTGCCTGCCTGCGTGCGTGCCTGCGTGCCTGCGTGCCTGCCTGCCTGCGTGCCTGCCTGCCTGCCTGCCTGCCTGTCTGTCTGTCTGTCTGTCTGTCTGTCTGTCTGTCTGTCTGTCTGTCTGTCTGTCTGTCTGTCTGTCTGTCTGTCTGTCTGTCTGTCTGTCTGTCTGTCTGTCTGTCTGTCTGTCTGTCTGTCTGTCTGTCTGTCTGTTTTATTTCCTGCGTTCTTCTTTTTTTCTTTTCATGGCCAATGATGAACAACGGCCTTTCGTTGTCATCAGTTTTATAATTAAAAGTATTTTTCTATCTTGATAGAAACGACACGTTGAAGTATACAGACACAGCGTATTCTTTGTTCAACAACAAATATACAATAACTGCTGTTTGAAGTTTAACGTGGCCAATGATGAACAACAGCCTTTCATTGTCATCAGTTTTATAATTAAAAGTATTTTTCTATCTTGATAGAAACGACACGTTGAAGTGTACAAACACAGCGTATTCTTTGTTCAGCAACAAATATACAATAACTGCTGTTTGATTCGCGGTTTGAAAGCCATGGTGTAAGTATAAATATTCTTTCAATATATTGTGTAGAAGTCTTTTTACTTTCGCCAGGAAGTTATGGTTTACCTTTTGTGTTTGTTATAGCTTGTTTGTCTATGACCAGGATATCTCAAACGGTTTTGAACCATTTTCTGTGTTACCTTGTGGAAGGGGTAGACATAAACCTATTATATATTAGTTGAATTTGGTTAAACATTAGATGAGAATTTTATAAAAATCTGACTGTGAGCTTCTTCATAATAGAAGTAATCATGTCGACAAACTGCCGACACAAGTAGCGACAACAGCAGTGTTTCGAGTCTTTTTTAAAAATAGTTTCGTAAACGACTCATTTGGTAAGTTCATTGGCGTAGTAATTTTGAAAAACAACGTTGTATAAGCCGAGAAAATTAAAGCTAAAGTTTATGTAAATCAAGATGATTTTTTATAAGATCTAAAACCACGGACATTGTATCGATTTTCCCAACCTCCTACCCAGGGCCTTCTCTGCTTTCAAAATGGCGAGAGGAGAAGGCCCTGGCAAAGACTGGTCACGTGAATCCAAAATACTCTAAGATTATTGGATGTAGTATGTGTGAAAAGCAAACAGACACACAAAGAAATTGATAGTTACTTGAATTGATCTTGTATTGCTCCTTTCAACATGGCATATATTGTTATAGATACATTTTGCTGATTCTTTCCAAAATATAGCGTCACATATAAAATTTCCCTAAGTTTCACTTGAAATGAGCTTGTAAAATGATTGTGATTTTAAATGCAAGCGATGCAAAAGTTTACTTATTGATGTCTTTTCATCTTGTGATGACTATGTTGATCTTGTCCAGATTATGCAAGCAGTTATAATGTTAGGTTTTACTTTTGGTTCCTTAAACTTTTCAAATATTTTGTGTTTGGGTCATGCTTAAGTCTTTGAATATACTTGAATTCTTTATAGTATTTATTGCCGACTCAGTCAGTTCTGCTATAGAGCTTTTTGTGTGTATTGTCAATCTTATTCGTATTAACTGTAAGCAGTTTATCGGCTCTTATTGTTACAGCTTATAGACGGTCTATAACAAATAGTTTAATACTTTTTAATTCAATTCGTGGGCTGTTTGAGCTATATAGTGAATGCAGACAGCTCACATCTTGATTATATTTACTATTATAGCCCCCACCTCGAATAGCTTGCTAAATGTGGATGGGTTAATATAATTGTAACTACTATGTACTAAATTGAAATAAAGAAAGCTTCGTCAAGAAAGCGTTTGCATGTGAGATGTAGTATAAACCATGTTGTATATTTCACGCCAGGTTTACTAAACATTGTGACTAAAGAGGTTCAATAAAGGTGAATTACAGTGCGAACTACGCTTGGTCACGGGTTTGTTTGTATCATCCCCGAGCCCGAGCAAACAATATATATAGAAAAAAATATTTAGGAAATAAAAAACGTGTCGCGTGCGATTATCGAGTTATAATTCACGAGAGATGCGTGTAAAGGACGAGGCGACAGCCGAGTGTTTTACTAGCTTCTCGAGTGCATTATAACTCGATAATCGCACAGCGACTAATTTTTTAATCTATTTTATAAAATAATGACTTTAAATTGTCAATAAACCCAAGAAAAGTAAGCAAAAAAACAGATTACCTGTCTCAGGACGAGTTTGTTACCATTTAGCGCTACGCGTGGCCGTATACAACACGTCGGCGATTTTAGCGATGAAAATGCACTTAAAGTTGCACTGAAAACATTCTGCTGTGTTAATTACGTGATTAGACATATATCCAAGTAATTTTTCGTTGATAATTAAATCCACATGAAATTATTCAAAAACGACAAAATCGTCGCGAAGTATCTCGTGTGCCGTGCCGTTATGGAGTTATAATGGCACACTTGTTTGACTCAATAGCCAAGCAGAGTGCGTGTTGTCGCAAATGCACAACTTGCGCAGTTCGGATAGCAGGGTACTGGTAGCTAACCTGTTAAATTATTCAAAATTTTTAAATTTATTTCAGCCAATTATAATTTATACTAGAAATACATGAATGCAACAACCCCTCGCCCGCTTTTATTAAATGCTTTTTTGAAACACCCACCCACCCTGATTAAAATAAGCACTCCTGATATACAGCCAATATAAAAACAAACAGATATAAAAACAAATGAAAATGCTCAAGATAATTCTATAATTTATGGATAAGATGACTAAACTGTTTTAATTTACATATCAAAGCAAAACTTAGATTTCATTATTAAATTCTGGTTGTACAAAATACGTTTTTAGGAGGTTTCAAAAGGGATTATTTTTAACAAGCTTTAAATGGCTTCCCTATGCATACATGTTTTGCAAGTCAACAGCTCAAAAATTACATTTTTAATAGAGTCCGAGATAAAAACAATTCGGTAGAATCGGATTCTAGAAGAAGTATTAAACAGACAACGTTTCAGTCGAAAATTTGGAAATACAGCCAAAAAAATCGCCAAAGCCCACGCCAATGAAAAACATCACCTCCACATAAGGTAGTGCTTTAAATTAGCTTTAGTTAAGGTGATTTATGCTTTAGACGAGCAAAGGGAAAGCACGAAAACGTGAAGCTGTATATATATATATATATATATATATATATATATATATATATATATATATATATATATTGTTTAGGTTAAGCGAAAACTTGAAAACAACAAGAATCCTACCGTTAACTTTAAAATGATTTGACCACGGAGTGAGTCCCGAGTGACCACAAACACTGCAATTCAGTTCGAGTTTTTGTTTACCATACGGCGTTTGGTTTCTTCAAGTTTTCTGGTTTCTCTTCAAGATATATTAAACGGGTTGTTTGTATCCTTTTCTTCGTGCTCCATTTCGTTTCGTTTTAATAAACGAAAGCAAAATACTATTTGCTTGAGAGTTTATAGTTTTCTTCGACGCTAGTCACCAGTGTCCAACTATTCTTACCGCGTGACACCGTACCAAACACACACACACACACACACACACACACACACACACACACACACACACACACACACACACACACATATATATATATATATATATATATATATATATATATATATATATTATTTAAAAAAATGAACGTTGCTTTTTGAAAAACGACTACTTTAACTATTATATATATATATATATATATATATATATATATATATATATATATATATATATATATATATATATATATATATAAGCTTCTAGGACAGCGTCGGCCACGGTTGAAATCCAAATATTACCAGGGTTAAGTCACGTTGGCCTGAAAAACAGAGAAAAATCTTCTCGACGTTTCGAGCGAAGGCCCTTCGTCAGGAGAAATTAGTAAACAACTCACATGTGGTCACGCGTATTTATAGCAGAGCTACAATGGGAATCACGTGAACACATGTAAGCCAATAAAAACAAAGTAAACAAATAAATTAATATGTAATTTTAGCCTGTGTGCAGGTGCTGACCCAATTTGTGGGTCAGCTACCTGCAAATAGGCAAAGAAACAGGTTATAAATCACTATTTAAACCATCAGAAAAAGGTTAAGGAAAAGGTGTGGAATATAGTGGTGGAGTGAGCTAAATGAAAGAGAATCGCTCATTGAGGCCGTGAGGGTGAATGGTACCAAGTTTGTAAATGAGACGCATTTCTTGTTTACGACGAGTATCGTTACAACCTGTAATGGGCTGAATGGCACAGATTTTCATGTTGGAAAAGGAGTGGTTGGCACTGTTGAAGTGCCTGGCAACAGGTTTGTTTTGCACATTGTTTTTGACATCACGAAGGTGTTCAACAAACCTGTCACCTAAACGTCTTGCAGTTTCTCCGATGTAAAGCATGGGACATTTACTGCAAGAGATACAGTAAATGAGGTTGGAGGAAGTGCAAGTGAAACTGTGGGTTATGTTGAACGTACATTTTGGAGCCGAAATTGAAATTGAGGAGTCTAAATATTTACAGGTGTTGCACCTACCACGACAGCAAGAGCTGGTGCCAACATGTGATACCAAGGCTTGCTGCAGTGAGCTGTGAACAACGTTTTCCCGGATGTTTTTGCTATGCCGAAAAGATACTAGGGGTTTTTCAGAGAAAATGGAAGATGTTTCTGGGTCATTTTTAATGAGGTCGAAATTGCGGCTAATGATGTCCCTTACTTTGAAATTGAAGGGATGAAAAGTGAGAACTAGAGGTACTTTTTCATTAGAAATGGTAGCCAAAGGTTCGCTTAAGGTGTCTGAACGGGAAATGTTGGAGACCTTGTGTAAGGCAGTGTCTAAGAGGTGGGAAGGATAACCGCGATCAACAAAAAAGTTTCTCATTTCCAAACATTTGGCATTGAAATCGTCATCTTCACTGCAGAGGCGGCGAAGACGAAGAAATTGAGAGAAAGGAATGGAAGTTTTAGTGTGTTTAGGATGTTGAGAGGAGAAGAGGAGGTAGCTATGAGATTCAGTGGTCTTGTGAAAGACAGAGGTGCTCAGCTTATAACTTGTTGGTAATGCTCACCATCAAATGAAAAATTGTTGAGGGTGAGCACTAACTCGGCCAGGCGTAACAAAGTAGTGGTCGATGGCTCCCGAGTTGTGCGTTGATCAAAGAAATATTTAAGTGCTTGAAGACCATCGTGATGCGGAATGACAGTGTAGAGTGATTTGACATCCATGGTGAAGATGAAATGATGTGAACCCTGAAAACTAATGTGGTCACACATTTTCAAAGCATGTTTGGTGTCCTTGATGTAAGAAGGTAAATTCTTAACCAAGGGCGCCATGATGTGGTCAAGGTAGGATGAAATGGCTTGGGTAGGGCAACCACAAGCAGACACTATAGGTCTGCCTGGGTTGTTGGGTTTGTGAATTTTGGGAAGGAAGTACATGACAGGTGTGCGTGAAGTGGTGGTTAGGAGATTGCTTGCTGTATCAGACAATTCCCCAGTGGTGATGAGGTTGTCGATTGTGGATCGAATGGTGGTTTTGTGTTGGGATGTCAAATCACCATCAACTTCACACCTCTTAGACACTGCCTTACACAAGGTCTCCAACATTTCCCGTTCAGACACCTTAAGCGAACCTTTGGCTACCATTTCTAATGAAAAGGTACCTCTAGTTCTCACTTTTCATCCCTTCAATTTCAAAGTAAGGGACATCATTAGCCGCAATTTCGACCTCATTAAAAATGACCCAGAAACATCTTCCATTTTCTCTGAAAAACCCCTAGTATCTTTTCGGCATAGCAAAAACATCCGGGAAAACGTTGTTCACAGCTCACTGCAGCAAGCCTTGGTATCACATGTTGGCACCAGCTCTTGCTGTCGTGGTAGGTGCAACACCTGTAAATATTTAGACTCCTCAATTTCAATTTCGGCTCCAAAATGTAGGTTCAACATAACCCACAGTTTCACTTGCACTTCCTCCAACCTCATTTACTGTATCTCTTGCAGTAAATGTCCCATGCTTTACATCGGAGAAACTGGAAGACGTTTAGGTGACAGGTTTGTTGAACACCTTCGTGATGTCAAAAACAATGTGCAAAACAAACCTGTTGCCAGGCACTTCAACAGTGCCAACCACTCCTTTTCCAACATGAAAATCTGTGCCATTCAGCCCATTACAGGTTGTAACGATACTCGTCGTAAACAAGAAATGCGTCTCATTTACAAACTTGGTACCATTCACCCTCACGGCCTCAATGAGCGATTCTCTTTCATTTAGCTCACTCCACCACCGTATTCCACACCTTTTCCTTAACCTTTTTCTGATGATTTAAATAGTGATTTATAACCACAAATTGGGTCAGCACCTGCACACAGGCTAAAATTACATATTAATTTATTTGTTTACTTTGTTTTTATTGGCTTACATGTGTTCACGTGATTCCCATTGTAGCTCTGCTATAAGTACGCGTGACCACATGTGAGTTGTTTACTAATTTCTCCTGACGAAGGGCCTTCGCTCGAAACGTCGAGAAGATTTTTCTCTGTTTTTCAGGCCAACGTGACTTAACCCTGGTAATATATATATATATATATATATATATATATATATATATATATATATATATATATATATATATATATATATATATATATATATATATATATATATATATATGTATATATATATATATATATATATATATATATATATATATATATATATATATATATATATATTTATATATAATAAATATATAAGTGAGTTTTGGTTCACGAAATGTTAGAGAGTGCTCAATACCATATAGATAGAGCAAAATATAAGCAAAATAATATATATATATATATATATATATATATATATATATATATAAAAATATATATATATAAATAAATAAATAAATAAAAGTAGTGTAGTAGTAAGAGTAGTGTGCTGCGTAGGCTAATTGGCTAATTGTGCTGATTGGCTAATTTTTATCACGTGATTATCTCGCGTATATAAGCTCGTTGTTTGTTTTACTCTTTACGTTTCTCTCTGACGAAAGGCCTTCGCTCGTAACGTTAGACCACTTACGTTCTCTGTTTCGGCAGTATTAACCTACTATACCATATAAATAAATAAACTATTTCCCAGATTCCCCAGATTGGCAGTGTTTGTGGTAACAAAAAAACAGAAGAAAGTTTAACAGTAGGAGATTCGTATTTACCAGTAACTCAGCTAGAGTTAAAACGGAAGAAATCTTGAAAATGAAAATCAATATAGCTACATGTAAATAATATCTTGTCTAGAGTTGTCTTTGGACGCTATAGGACGTTGGCATTGTGTCTTTCCTTGGCCACCTTTTATATCTATTTTTAAATGAAAATTTGGTTCATCTCGTTTATTTTAATATTGACTTTTTGCGTCTACGTTGCTATAACAACAGTAGACGTTATGTACCCGTAAAAACCTATCTGGCCTCTGCTATCTGGCTGTGTATTGTCACTGTTGTGACGTAATAGGTTTTCCTCTATCAGATTCATCGGCGCGCGAAACGTTCGGAGCGAATTACATGGCAGGCACTATAGGCCTTCTATTCTCACGAGGGCTTGCATTCGCAGAGGTCTGGGACCTAACAAGAAGTAGAAGGCCCAGCTGAATTGCCAACAACATCTCAAAAGTGCCCCCAAAACGGCCCATGTTAAATATAACGACGTACAGTGATATCACACATGGATGCTTCACACAATTTCGTTAATTTCAGTTAGTCTCTAATATAAAAAACAAGTTATGAAACCTAAATAACCTATTAATTACTATACGTGTACTTCTTACAATTATCGTAATTCGTAAACATTTCCTACACTGACAAGTCAAACCTGGGTCGATAAATGGTTAGATTCGTATCCAGCAGCTTTTATGTACCATTCTGTTAAAGTGTGATACATGTGTGTCGCTATATCTTTGACTTGGGCAGTGTGAAACCACTGTATGTCGTTATCTTTGACATGGGCCGTTTTAGGGCACTTTTGGGATGTTGGCAATTCGGTTAGGCCTTCTATTTATCGCTGGGTTCCAGACCCCCTATGAGCCCTCTCGCGGAGATCTAGAAGGCCTAGTGTCTAGGCTGATGGCCAATATAAGCGAAGGTGTGCCGATGTTTTCCGATGTAGCTATGTGTGTAATGTGATTTAGTGAATATGGCGTCAACAGCTTTCTGCTTCATTGCTTCGTCCACATGTCCTACGAACGATTGAGTCATTGAAAACGAGTTGTTTCTTTTGATTTTGGGGAGATTTTATCAAGGTAAGGAAGTAATTATAACTTATACTGTTGTACTGGGCTATCTTTTAGGTTGTGTATCTTGTATATATCATCAGACTCATGAAATAGTTGTTTAAAAGGAAATATCTATTTGCTGTTGTTTTACTTTTAACTCAAGGCATTTTGTCCTCAACGTTACTGTCAGCCCGACAGTTACAGATCTACACAAAAATGTTTATAGTTTCAAAAATAAATATAAAAAGGCATCAAAATAGTATACACTACTGTAAGCTTATATTTTATTAAATGTGCAACTGTATATAATAATATGCTACAAAGCAGTGCAACCAAGCGATCCATTTCCTCAAAAATGGAATCAAAAATTAAACTCTTAGTAAATGCTCCTACCACGATTTATTATTAATAACACTTTTTTGCTTCATAGATACTTATATATATATATTCTTCCCTAAATGACCGATTGTTTTGTTTTCTGTTTTAGAAACATTGACTGACATGTGTTCCTAGCTTGTGACAGTTGTTGTACAGGAACCAATGTGTTAGTGGTGACATTCTGATCAGACATTATCTGTGTAGTGAATTATCGGATCACTTTAACTACATCTCATATGCAAACGCTACCATTAGGAGCACTATGACTATGAATTTGCAACCTAACTGTAGCGCTCCATCTGACCCTCTCAATGGTTAGAGCATCTAAACCAGTCATTAGAAGGTTGCAGGTTTGAACCCTGTCTGGGGCTCAGAAATTGTTTCTGAGTAATTGAACTTGACAAACATCCAAATGTCTGTTATATATTGTGTAAGTATGTTGCATTATTACTGAGGAAAGTAACTAACATCGAACTAAAATCAAAGTAACTAAAATCCTAGAAAATTCTCATGCTAAACTACTGTAGTCAAATATCAACAAACATTCTGAAAAGTTCTTAATATGTATTTTTGCAAATTAAATTGGCTATTTCCTGATTTGGTATATTGCTATGTCCCCCGTTATATTAATTACATGTTTACACTGCCTGTCAGTGTCTTTGATGATTATTGCAACCAAAGGTCCATTCACATGATCTGATTAACTGGACTCAATTTTCCTCCTGGTACATGTCATGTGGATTTACTTAATATACAGGTAGTAGTCAGTTATGTCTTATCACAATTACTGTACATGTAGTTGTTGTTATTAAATGATATGTATCATGAGAAAAATCAGATTATGTGATAGATACATCCCCATCATATTGGTTGATTTTTGGCTTGGCATTCACTGTTGACACACCAGTCACCATCATGTTTATTTTAGCAAGATGGCGTCCAATGTCACGTGATTGCAAAGATGTACACTGTAGCCCTAAACGTAGACGCATGTACGCATTGCGTACCTATTTTTTTAATATTGCATGTTCTTTCGGTGTGTCAATACATGACTACACGTGAACTTTGCTAATTTTCTGGGGTGTTTTCTGTGTGTTATTAATACAACAAAAAACAGAAATTGGTGTGTGTGTGTTGTTGCGTTCATATATTTCTGGTATTGGTTTAATTATGTCTTCACGAAGACTAATATGAATTACCGTGACTCACTTTTGTGTTCTCCTTTCTTTACAAACGCCCATGCAACTGCACCCTTTCCTCTAAAAGTATAATTAGCCTGGGAACTTTGGGAAACATCAACAAGCATGTTGATGCGACTGCGCAGATCGTATTGTAGATCACCTTAAGCTATGTAAGGTCAAACTTGTGCTTTATTTTCAAGATTTTCTAGAGAGTTATTTTGAGAAAACAGTCACGGCATCGGGACCATTACGATTAACATTAACGATCTATTTTCGCTTTTCAAGCTTATCTCGCTTGGCAAGAAATTAGCAATCTTAAATGTATAAACGACTATATATATCGTTTTGATTTAACGTCACGGCAGCCGTATTGATGTACCATGTTATCCTATGGAAATTTAGCTCTATTCTTTTTAAATAGTTTCGTATTATTTCACCACTCCAATTGGGTCACCTGTCACGTGAGTGAAAATGATCCATTGTTATGATCCACTGCCTGCTTGGCGGAGTTGACTGTTTATTTACATAGAAGACTCGAATATGGGGAGTTTAGCCGATACTTTTGGTGGAAAAAGTCGCAACTTTGAATAGGTCGTTGGCAGGCGTTCCTTTTGCCTTTCACTCTAAATAGAACGCCGGTGTCATAGTTCACTTGTAACGAACTAGACTTTTCAAAGATAATTTTTCATCGCAGTAATATCACGTCTAAATATTCTGAAACTATGTCTTCTCTCGAAGCGTTAGTAGTTTTTGACAAGTCTAAAGACATCAGGAATTCACAACCTTAATTTTGCATCGGTATTCTTCATGGCAAACCGCGACTAAAGGTCTGGCTAGGATTGGGTGAAACATGACCTGTTCACACTATTTTTGGTCCAGAACTAAGCGGGCTCATTTTTGCTTAGTTAAGGGTTATCCCCTATGGTACTATATTCTTGTATTGTATTGTATTGTATTGTATTGTATTGTATTGTATTGTATTGTATTGTATTGTATTGTATTGTATTGTATTGTATTGTATTGTATTGTATTGTATTGTATTGTATTGTATTGTATTGTATTGTATTGTATTGTATTGTATTGTATTGTATTGTATTGTATTGTATTGTATTGTATTGTATTGTATTGTATTGTATTGTATTGTATTGTAATGGTATTTAGCAGTCACGGATGGAAATTTTGGTTCCAAAAAAGGTTTAGGCCAACGGAAAAAGGAGGGCAGATATATTAAAGAGAAAAAATGAAGAAAAGAGAAAAGAAAATGAGAAGAAATTCTATAATTGGCAACACTAAAGTTTTTCACTTGGAATGAGTAATAACACAATTGTGCAGTTTTAATGTTATCAAGATTCTCAGTTAATACTGAAATTTCTTTTTCTGTTAAGATTATGGTATTCAGTGTAACAGCTTGTTCTATACTACACAGTTACAGTGGTGATCACTTGTACAACATAAGATAAGTCAGAGTTGGGTATAAATCGAAATATAGTAAGGTTTTGAGTACTGCCGAAATTATTGAAGGTAGTTTCTAACGTTTTGAGCGAAGGCCCTTGCGTTTCCCTCTGACGAAGGGCCTTCGCTCGAAACGTTAGAAACTTACTATATTTCGATTTGTATTTCAACACTGCCTACGCAGCACACTACTTTTACTTCATAGTTGGGTATAGTCTATAGTCGTGATAGACTGCTTTGAGAGATGTTGTAAGATGCAGGAAGATTTATGGATTTAGTAATAAATATGTTTTATAGAAAGTAGTGTGTTCTTCTGCGGTCCCAGAAGCTAAAATATTTTTTCCACCCTGTATGATTTATCTATTACGGCTGAAATAATGAAATGAACGCTTTCCCTAGATGACTATATGTTTTTCTTTGATTACGATCTTTAGCAGTATTCTCGATCTATTATGAATTCTGTCGAGCAAATACTTTAGGTGCGTTTTCCGTTTGCTTGAAGAACGACAAGAACCTAATTGTCTAATTTTTTGAAGTCATATTTTGTACCTTCAAGTGCCTATGAAATATACATTAATTTTGTCTTATTTGAAAAAAAACCCCACTAAAATTGATAAAGAACAACTTTTTCAATTTTTGGTTTCCTTGCTTCGTTTTTGTGATATTTCAGTTTGTTTGATGTGTATAAATGTCACATGTTGTGACGTACATGTGCATAATGAATTATCAGAGAAGGTTATAGATCTTTTTAGTATCAACCAACTAGTGGTCTATTAGGAATCCAGCATTCTCATTGACCGAGCTACTAGTGGTGGCCTATACAAGCATCAAGAATTTCAGCTTCCGGCCCAATTATGATGCACTATGGGATAGAATCAAAGGTCAAGTGAGCACCAAACTAAGTCAGTGCCATTGTTGTGGCTCATGAATATTCTTTGTTAACAATGGCACTGACTTAATTTGTGCTCACTTGACCATTGATTCTATCCCATAGTGCATCATAATTGGGCCGGAAACTGAAATTCTTGATGCGTGTATTGGTGATAGAGCACTGTAGCGTTATCCAATGACAAAGCTTATAACTGGAATATTTCTATTCTGACCAATCAGAAGCCACGACATATTCACGCCGCAAGCAAAACCTGGAAACTAGGCTAAAAAATCAAACATGCATGGCGCCTGCTAAAATTCTTGTACGAGTGAAGAAAACATTGGGTCTAAAGTAATGGAAATTCATTCAGTTTGACATTTTCGAATAAGAAAATGAATTCGCTTATGCCTATAGAGTATATCTACACCAGATTTAAAACAAAGTAATTACAATCTCGTTTTTTTGTGAGTGATTGTTTACTATATGCCATCGAACTACTTTACATTTGGTATGCCGGAGAGACTTCTTCAAACAAAAAGGTGAAACTAACTGAAAATTTGCAACAATGTTTGATAAGACTCCTTTACATTAAATAAAAGTTGTTTTATGCTTGATAATAAAACAAGTCGCCCTCGTTTTCTGATACACTGGCCCTCGCCGTAACACACTCGCCCTCGTTTTCTACGAGCAGGTTGTCAACTCGGCTTCGCCTCGTTGAGTATCAGCTCATAGAAAACTCGGGCTCGTTGTCTAATTGTTAAATAGACAATATCTGCTAGTAGATAGCGTTCGGGGGCAGTTTCTGCTAGCGGATAGTGTGTGGGGTCGGGGGACATTTTGCGAGAACGCTGTCTATTCGTAGGCTATGGAAGGGGTGTGTGTGTGGGGGGGGGGGGGGGGGGTGCAAGCAATCCTGACCGGATCTTTTGTTTTTGTCTAGAATTCGTCTTTTGAAATGGTCTCGGCCATATTTCACCGTTAAAAGTGAAGTTGTCCGGCAAAAATTGACGAAATTAGAATCAGTCATTGACTTTTTTCAGAAGAGGTAAGTGCCCTTGTTGCTAAAAGTTTTGTATATACTAAAGGAGTAGTTATATATACATGGACCGTGCTGGCCCAGTCCCGGGAGTATTCTGGGAATTTTTAGGTAGGAGTGTGCCGCCGTGACCTCAAATCCTGACCCTATCCCAGTCCTAAAAACGTTACTTTACTGCAGTTTTATACTGTTATTTAAAATGCAAAAAGATTGTTATTGTTTTAGCTAACTTGTGAAGACTATAATGTACGAAGACTATAATTAATCTGTTAAGTTTTCGTTTCAATCACGAAACACGCAAACAACATTTTGATGCTTTATTTTAGTTCCTTTTAGCCTTATTTATTCACACAGTGCAAGTAAGCGAACGCGTATATATCGGAACGAGTTAAGGCTGTTTTCCATTACGTGCGCTTTGCCCGCGAAGGCGAAGCGGACTTTGATAGTTAGAAATTTTCAACTTCCAAAGCGAACTGAACAATGCCCGTTCGCTGGCGCGGGCAAAGCGTATAATGGAGAAACAGCCCTTAAACAGTCTCCAACTTTGCCGGGACAAACGATCGGTCCCGGTTGCCATGTAATCGTAATGTTGGAAAAAATTGCGATTTATATAAGACGCGGGCTGGCCCGTCCAACTGGGCTAGCACGGTCCATGTACTCACCTATATATTCATAAAACTTCTACACCCACTGATCTTTGTATACACTGAATGGGGCATTTCTTATAGTCAGCAGTAAAAGATTTTGTGCCACTGGTCGACATCTGTAGTGGAACTTATTTTCGTTGCTTATTTTCGCCTTGTAAACGGTCGATGCTAACACAATTTATTGTTGGCAGACCTTTTATTCTGATCCTATTTTTGATCTATTTAGCTATTTCTTGAATTATTTTTATATGTTTAGTATAATTATATATAGGGGAAAGAGGTTTTCCGGCTTTCTGATTGGTCCGCTCAGCGGTGCATCTGATGCAATAGTAGGGAGTTTACGATCTACAACGGCAACCTCGACGACGCGGCCATTCAAACAAAATAATTCTTCCTTTAAAAGAAAGAAGACGAATAATTTGCAGTCCTAGTTATGTTTACAAGGCCATTGAGTGCATTTTCACGTCTTCATGACGACGTTAAGTCATGGACCGATGAAGGCTGTTGCTTATGAATCCTTCAACAGTTTCAATGCAATCATTTTACGAGTTGTCGAACGTTTAAATTTTAAATTTTAAAAGTCATAAAGTATGCTTTGAGTGCAAACAGGGAAGTTATTCAACCGTGTTTTCTTTTAAATACCAAAATTTACATCACGTCCACTGCCGTCGTCGTCGTAGTTCGTAAACTCCCTATTCTCTGCCTAGCGCAGTGACTATTACATCACAAGAAATTGTTCTTCAAAAGTATAGTTTTGGAGAATAGATTGGTACTTATTCAAGACTACACTGATTTTACTCGTTTCAGTCTCTCCCACTGAGTTGTCATTTTAAAGTATGAGATTTTAGAATTTGCCGATTCATTGAACTATTGATCTCTTTTTTTCAAAATGTGGTTTGTAGTTTTTGAAACAACAAAACAACATAATACTGAACGCATTTATCACTGAGATGCTGGACATATCAAATATCATAAAAACAAAAGTCACCTCGACTAGAAAAAACCCGATAGTCCCTTGACTTCGTTGACTAGTTGTTAAATATTATTTCTTATTTATACATTTGTACAACATACACACTATTGACTTGTCTTTATACTTACCTACGCTTAACACACATTCCTACCTATTGATCTCTTACGTTTGTATTCTTAGAGGGTGTTTACACGCAGGCCGGCCCGAATTCAGGTCGGACTGGCTTTAGATCGGTTGTAGTGTTTTTACTGCAGATCGTTTCCATGACTCCGGCCTGAGATTTGGTTCACGCCGACCTAATCTCAGGTCGCCTGCTAGACCGATCTGAAGTTTTGAGGCCGGCCTATAAGCTGAAGTGAGATTGGTGTCAACTCTACTTAAAGTGGCACTACAACGAAAAAATGGTGAATCTAGTATTGATACCAGTAAACTATAATTTCCAAATGAGGAATCCCGGCGTTTTCAGTTTCTCAAATATTGTCTCGTTCTCGAGATATTTAAGTTTCTGAAACATGTAAATTAGGTGACGTCATTTACTCACACAAGCAAAAATAAGATTTACAAAATGAGTAATATATATGAAACTATGAAGTAGAATTAATTCAAACTTTGCACAAGAATAGTTATGGGGGGAAAACGTTGCAACGTTCGCATGTTGTTACCATGGATACCATTTGTAAACAGGCGCCTTCCATTTATAAAACAAAAATGTTTATTTTTTCTCTATAAAACATGTTTTACTGCAATACATTGACATGAACATTTGTAGACACACAGATATTGTATTTCGAATGTTTGAATTATCATATTCTTTTGAAAAGAAACATAAAATTATTATTTTAATTTTTTAGTGAAAATGCTCGTGTTTCTAAACGGTTTCCGTAGCAACAACATGATGCGCACAGTGAGTGTACTTTTATGATAACTATACTTGTGCAAAGTATGGAAATTCTACGTCTTAGTTTCAGAGATATTACTCATTTTGGAAATCTTATGTTTGCCTGTGTGAGTAAATGACGTCACGAGGCACCTAATTTACATGTTTCAGAAACTTAAATATCTCGAGAACGAGACAATATTTTGAGTAACTGAAAACGCCGGTATTCCTCATTTGGAAATTATAGTTTACTGGTATCAATACTAGATCCACGATTTTTTCGTCTTAGTGCCACTAGTACTTAGAAATAATTATTCTCTGGCGGTCACGAGCTGGAAGACAGTTGATGCAAATCGTGAAGCAACAGCTGAACCAAGCATATATGATTTCATACAAAGTCGGTCTCATTTAAACAAAAACCGAAATGCAAAATCCAGGCCGGTCCGAAGACTGGATTTAGGGGGGTGTTTACACGAGGCAGGAATCGTACGGATGAATGACCCCAGTGCTGGGCGAACCACCAGTCATTCCACCCTAGTTATCAGTGACCTTTTAGGATTAAAATTAGAAATTTTGTGTTAGGGTTAGTGATCTCCCCCAAATAGCGACAGACGCAGCCAAGAAACCTGTTCGCAGTTGTTTCGCATAAATAATGTCTGTTTTAGTGATATATGGAACTGTCACATTTCCCTACCTGCGTTGGAAACGTTACGAGACCAAGTTCAATTGTTTTTAAAATTAACATCAAATTCTCCGCCATATTGGATTTATAGTGAGCTAGTATTATTTACTTGATATAATTAGCGCATGCGCATAGACATTTTTTCGCCGTGTTCGTTTTAATGCATGTGGCCCGCCAAAATGATGCGCGCGCAACGTCGTGCTATTCAACCCACGGTTCAACCTCGTTCCCAGGGCCTTTTTGAAATTGAGAGGGCGGGAAAATGCCCTGGCATCGGCTGGTCACAGCACCCAGAAAAACGGGGTGTAATAATTTAGCAATTAAATTTAGTATGCAAAATCATTCCGAGTAATGGAGTCCTGTGGGAAAAAATGATTTAAAAATCATTATAATGGTGATCCCATTGGTCCCGTTGAAGCTATTTGATCATAGCTGGCACAAAACTATGCATAATTATGTTTTACGAGGAATGTTTAGGAAAAGCAATCAACCACTTTTCCCGCCCTCTCAATTTCAGTCCCTGGGATTAAGGTCCTGGGAACGAAGTTGCATACAACTGGCCTATAGTGAGAATACAGCATCATCTGTGATAACAAGCGGTAACAACTCCTTTTTTAGTTCCAGTTTGGCGGTGATCGCATTTGTTGACCACAACATTTTTTGAGAAACCGCTCTGGTAATATATGTTGTTACAATTTGACAACCATTAAGCAAAGTCCACAAAGTTTTGAATTACTGGGAGTTTTCATCAATCAGCCATTTCAAGGCAAAAAGTTTGACTGTTCTGGACGTTAAACATGTGATTACACG
Source organism: Corallium rubrum (assembly GCA_964035015.1). Lineage (NCBI taxonomy): Eukaryota > Metazoa > Cnidaria > Anthozoa > Scleralcyonacea > Coralliidae > Corallium > Corallium rubrum. Next base: position 8,252,618 of record OZ036013.1, read on the forward strand.
AATTGATATACATGCAAACTCAGCGCGGTTCACGCGCGGTTGACAATTTCAATCGAGATCGCAACCCACCTCTCGATCTGGAGTAAATTGGCGATTGAGATCGCATTGCGGATCCGCTTCGATAACGTACGTGTTCGCGTAACGCTCTAAAGCCGCGTTTACCCTGCAGGACTAGATCTGACCTAGGACTGACCTAGAATTGACCTAAGCCCGACCTGGGCCTAACATGGAGCGTTTGCACTAGCGCTGGGTCATGGCCACTGGGGCCAAAATATCTGTAGTGATTGTCCGTATGTACAGCAGTCACATGATGGAAACGTATAAATCTTACAAATTGTCCTGTTGTATTTGTTTCGTTTTTTGACGTCAATTAAGGCGCCATTAACGACTTAAAAATGGCAGATTACATCGATCAAGTGGCACAGCTTGCGGTGGACTTCTCGCAAATGCTTGATTTTAGTTTTGATTTGCTTGGCATCGCTGTTAAATCCTTTTTCTTCTATCGAGTCTACCAACTTGAGATAAACATTGATCATCGTTTCGCACGCTAAAATCGTCAACTAAAGTTTGGCTTGAATTCTTTCATCTCCCCTCAACAAAATCAACTGCCGTGTTTCATTCTCCCTCCGTCCAAACATTGCGTGCAGCCATTGCGAATTTACTTGCGCGCCATCTGGCTATCGCTTGCCCTGTTGCTGATTAGTATTTGTTGTGTGCTCGGATTTAAGACGTTGTTACGGAAACTATGCCTAGGTCAGGCTCGAAAAGTGTTTACACTGGAGAACTGACCTGAGACTGACCTGGGCCTGTGTACCTAGGACCATGTAAGACGCTGTGCCTAAAAAAAAACGTTCCTAGGTCAGTCTCAGGTCCGTCCTCGTGCGTTTACACCAATTAAAAGCCTAGTCGGTCGTAGGTCAGGTCTAGGCCTGGTCTAGGCCTGTAGTGTAAACGCGCTTTAACTAACCTGAATCTCATCTTCCTGCATACAATTCTTTACCTGTCCGCATTTCGCCCCCAAATGAATTTTCTGAATTACCAATCGACGTTCGATCCAGCCGTTCCAAGTTTGAAATTTGCTGTTTCTTTGATATTCAAGCGGACTCACGACTACAATCCAGAATTGTTTCGGAGTAATTCCTTCATTAGCTTACTTATACGTTTCTTTGTAAACGCCTGTGAGAAGTTGGTATATTAAAGGAATACATTTGCGTTGTTCTTTCTTTAGATATTCGCTAGATTCGTAAGACCCTTTGTTAATTATGTAAATAATCATAATTCATATTTAAATATACACAAACCAATCAGAATAGAGCTTTTGGGTTGTTTTTTTGTCTTATGGACCAATCAGTTGAGAAAGCCAAAATCCAGCTTTTTTACATGCGGCCATGTATAGAATTTAATCAGACTCCTTGGAGGGAGGGCCTGTTCTCACGAGGCGAGTTGTCCCGATGTTAGTTCATTACATGCTAAAAAAGTAAACCGTTCTGATGAGACCGAGATAACTCGAGGGGATAGAGATAACTTGGTCTGAGCGATAGGGTAACCCTATAGGGCCGGAGTTATCCCGCCTCCATGCGAACGCTTCCACCCGAGTTATTTCGGGGACTAGGGTCAACTTTTGTATAATTACGCATGCATACATAAAGGTAGCTCTATCGTTACAGGGATAACTCCAGGTGAAGCTTCATATGAAGCTAGGGTTATATCGAGGGTTTGGGATAACTCGGTAGTTGCGTTTTATCATGTGAAACAGAACCCCCTTGAGATAAGTTGCACTCGTGTGAACAGGCCCTAAGGCTTCGTCTATCTCTTTCTTCTTTTTTGTTATAGTCTCAATTTTGATTTGAAGAAGTGTACTTTTTTTTGCGACAGTAAGTCATCGACCTCGAAGAATGGAATGTCGCGGGAACTACTGGGTTTTAATGTTGAATCGTGGAACAAGATAGCAAAGGAAATCAACGAAAACAATATTTTGGTAAGGAAGCTTTTTATATTCACTACTTTCGTTTTAATCGAAGAACTGGCTGTTTTTATAAATTGAAACA
>OZ036013.1:8257165-8262165 GCA_964035015.1 Corallium rubrum
CAGACAGACAGACAGACAGACAGACAGACAGACAGACAGACAGACAGACAGACAGACAGACAGACAGACAGACAGACAGACAGACAGACAGACAGACAGACAGACAGACAGACAGACAGACAGACAGACAGACAGACAGACAGACAGACAGACAGACAGACAGACAGACAGACAGACAGACAGACAGACAGACAGACAGACAGACAGACAGACAGACAGACAGACAGACAGACAGACAGACAGACAGACAGACAGACAGACAGACAGACAGACAGACAGACAGACAGACAGACAGACAGACAGACAGACAGACAGACAGACAGACAGACAGACAGACAGACAGACAGACAGACAGACAGACAGACAGACAGACAGACAGACAGACAGACAGACAGACAGACAGACAGACAGACAGACAGACAGACAGACAGACAGACAGACAGACAGACAGACAGACAGACAGACAGACAGACAGACAGACAGACAGACAGACAGACAGACAGACAGACAGACAGACAGACAGACAGACAGACAGACAGACAGACAGACAGACAGACAGACAGACAGACAGACAGACAGACAGACAGACAGACAGACAGACAGACAGACAGACAGACAGACAGACAGACAGACAGACAGACAGACAGACAGACAGACAGACAGACAGACAGACAGACAGACAGACAGACAGACAGACAGACAGACAGACAGACAGACAGACAGACAGACAGACAGACAGACAGACAGACAGACAGACAGACAGACAGACAGACAGACAGACAGACAGACAGACAGACAGACAGACAGACAGACAGACAGACAGACAGACAGACAGACAGACAGACAGACAGACAGACAGACAGACAGACAGACAGACAGACAGACAGACAGACAGACAGACAGACAGACAGACAGACAGACAGACAGACAGACAGACAGACAGACAGACAGACAGACAGACAGACAGACAGACAGACAGACAGACAGACAGACAGACAGACAGACAGACAGACAGACAGACAGACAGACAGACAGACAGACAGACAGACAGACAGACAGACAGACAGACAGACAGACAGACAGACAGACAGACAGACAGACAGACAGACAGACAGACAGACAGACAGACAGACAGACAGACAGACAGACAGACAGACAGACAGACAGACAGACAGACAGACAGACAGACAGACAGACAGACAGACAGACAGACAGACAGACAGACAGACAGACAGACAGACAGACAGACAGACAGACAGACAGACAGACAGACAGACAGACAGACAGACAGACAGACAGACAGACAGACAGACAGACAGACAGACAGACAGACAGACAGACAGACAGACAGACAGACAGACAGACAGACAGACAGACAGACAGACAGACAGACAGACACAGACAGACAGACAGACAGACAGACAGACAGACAGACAGACAGACAGACAGACAAACAAACAAACAAACAAACAAACAAACAAACAAACAAACAAACAAACAAACAAACAAACAAACAAACAAACAGAACAGAACAAACAAACAAACAAACAAACAAACAAACAGAACAAACAAACAAACAAACAAACAAACAAACAAACAAACAAACAAACAAACAAACAAACAAACAAACAAACAAACAAACAAACAAACAAACAAACAGAACAAACAAACAAACAAACAAACAAACAAACAAACAAACAAACAAACAAACAAACAAACAAACAAACAAACAAACAAACAAACAAACAAACAAACAAACAAACAAACAAACAAACAAACAAACAAACAAACAAACAAACAAACAAACAAACAAACAAACAAACAAACAAACAAACAAACAAACAAACAAACAAACAGACAGACAGACAGACAGACAGACAGACAGACAGACAGACAGACAGACAGACAGACAGACAGACAGGCAGGACACAACAAACAAACAAACAAACAAACAAACAAACAAACAAACAAACAAACAAACAAACAAACAAACAAACAAACAAACAAACAAACAAACAAACAAACAAACAAACAAACAAACAAACAAACAAACAAACAAACAAACAAACAAACAAACAAACAAACAAACAAACAAACAAACAAACAAACAAACAAACAAACAAACAAACAAACAAACAAACAAACAAACAAACAAACAAACAAACAAACAAACAAACAAACAAACAAACAAACAAACAAACAAACAAACAAACAAACAAACAAATAGGTTATTAAGATTGTCTAATTTGAACCCGTGAAATGGTGTAGTATATCCAACACGAGTCAGTGTTGTTCCTCCAGGAGCGGACTGGTAAGATTTTGGCCCTCGGGCAAAAGGAAAATCCGGCTGCGCAGCCTTACATAAAGTTAATACTAAGTGCAGTATATAGTTTGACTAACATCCTCAGTCGTTTAAAATGTTATATTAAAGTCATCGTCTATAATAGAAGTAAAGACCTAAGTTGTTTGCGTCCTTTATCGTTATTCTTCACTTGCAGTGCAATTTTGTTTGCAACAGCAATCATGCGACATTGGCGACTGCAGATATTTCTGCTTTAGGGAAGACCTGAGTCTTGTCTTCAGTAGCTTGGGCTTTGAAAATGATCGTTCACACATGCATTGTGTGACACTCAGTATAATCAAATATTTGTGAACTAAACACAAGTTTTGGTGGGCTGTTGAACATGGCCTATATTGGAATAGTAATCTGAAGGCACACGAACTGATGTTCTTGGAAGCAATCTTTTTCACCAGTTCCGTCGACGGTGCATTCTCATTTACATCACCATCCATGTTGTCATGTTCATCAAACACCGTTATGAAATAGTATTTATACTACGCAAGCTCTGATTGGTCAATAACCATAAACAACCGTAACATTTGGTATTTCTTTACTCATTAGCTAATTTTTTATCACATAATTTATCTTTCTTATGTAAGCTCATTATTTGTTTACACTCTTTACGTTTCTCTCTGACGAAAGGGCCTTCGCTCGAAACGTTAGACTACTACGTTGTCTGTTTCGGCAGTATAATCTAACCTTACTATATTTCGATTTATTGTTTCAACACTGCCTACGCAGCACGCTACTTTTATTTCACTATTTGAAATTATGTTGGCTTGGTTTCGCTGCTCAAGATTTGTGTCAATTGCCGCATAGCTCGTGACCGCCAGAGAATCATTATTTTATGTGATTTGACACCAATCTCATTTAAAACAACGTATTGAGTTTGAGAGGTGAAAAGTTCGGTGTAGCAGGCGACCTGAGATTAGGCTGGCGTGAACTGAATCCCAGGCCGGACTCACTAACACGATCTATAGTAAAAACACTACAACCGACCTCAAGTCAGTCCGGGCCGGCCTCATGTAAACACTCGCTAAATCAAAACCTTCTGTTCTTTCCTTTTCCAAAGATGATAAAAAATGTCTGACAACTTTCGGAAATGAATTTCTGAAGGTTTTTATATAAACGCTTACATTTCTGTACCTAGAAATTATCTCGCAGGGAAGTGCTACCTCGGCACAATACAATACAATACAATTACAATACAATACAATGCAATGCAATGCAATGCAATGCAATGCAATGCCATGCCATGCCATGCAATGCAATGCAATGCCATGCCATGCCATGCCATGCCATGCCATGCCATGCCATGCCATGCCATGCCATGCCATGCCATGCCATGCCATGCCATGCCATGCCATGCCATGCCATGCCATGCCATGCCATGCCATGCCATGCCATGCCATGCCATCATAGTCAATCGAGATATGGTCTGGAAACTCAGCTGAAGTCTTTGGTCTATCTTTTTGTTCGCTTTTATGCACTTTTGTGCACGGTGCACGATCACTGAACACATTGTATTTTAGTATAATGAACGAATTGTCCAATAACAACGTTTCAGTTCAATCACTCAACCGTGCTATTTAAATATTAATAAACCCAAAACAAAGGTTGTGCACGGTGTAAGGTACGGTTCAACATAAAATCACAGCTCATTATAGGCGCTTTGAAGTTTGCCGAGTTTCCAGACCATATCTCGATTGACTATGATGCCATGCCATGCCATGCCAAGCAACGCAACGTAATGGAATGCAATGCAATGCAATGCAATGCAATGCAATGCAATGCAATGCAATGCAATGCAATGCAATGCAATGCAATGCAATGCAATGCAATGCAATGCAATGCAATGCAATGCAATGCAATGCAATGCAATGCAATGCAATGCAATGTGGGGTCAATGTGGGGTCGTGTGTTAAATTATCTAAACTATTCTAATGTAATAAGGTCTAATCAAATCTACTTTAACTTCAAATATATGTTCAGTAAAAATATATCAGAGATATTAACATAATATTAAATCAGGCATAGAATGTGGAATTGCATATTGCACTGATAAGGCATTAAAGTTCATTCTTGGAGTCGGGTGTAAAATAAACCGTAGATTACCTCAGCAAGGCAGCACACAAAGGGCCGAATATGGATAGATCAATGTTTCTATTTTGTATTTCAATACCATTAATCATTTACTTTAATATAAACGATATACTGTCGATTACTGAACGGCTTGTTTCAATGGATAAGTTGTTTGACTTAAGCTAGGAAATCATTCAAAGACAAAAATCTCTCACGCGGAATTAGGCTTTTCTCAAAAACATTTTAATACAAGTGATCACTTTGCAGTATGATGATGTTGATTGTCCAATACGAATCTTGAATAGCTTGTGCGATTAAAAACAGATAAATTAAACTAATAAAGTAGCACTGCATTCCTCGAGATTATAGCCACTGAAACATGCATGGCCTTGATAAATATTTTCACAAGCAAGTAAAGGCATGATGTAATTTGACCTTCCCGTCAATAAAAAGCGTGCAGTGCAACTGCAGTCTGAATCTTTCTGAAATCGAACTTCAAATACAGCTTGGAGTCGATCCCAGAAAATCCCTGTCTACGTAGTAGTTAAAATATGAGCGGCCGATCTTTATGGGCATT
>OZ036013.1:8267165-8519665 GCA_964035015.1 Corallium rubrum
AAACAAAAAGGTAAAACTATCTGAACATGTGGAACAATGTTTGATAAGACTTATTTACGTTAAAGAAAAGTTGTTTATGGTTGTTACTAAAACAATTAGACAACTCGCCCTCGTTTTCTACGAGCAGATAGTCAACTCGGCTTCGCCTCGCTGACTATCAGCTCATTGAAAACTCAGTCTCGTTGTCTATATATATATATATATATATATATATATATATATGTATATATAAATGATATGATATATATATATACATATATATATATACATATATATATATATATATATATATATGTATATATGAATAAATAAATTATAGCACATGTGTGATCTAGTAATAACCGATGGTCACTACAACTTCCTTCTGAAATAAAAACAAAACAAAATGCGTCCTACGCTGAGTTGTTTACATTAAAAGTTCAAAACATAATGTCCTAAACAGAAATTGTGATCTAGTCCATCATATAGTCATTAAATCTTGCAGGTTTTCTAACTGTTCGTCCTCTTGAAGTCGTTTGTAGTCCTGTTGATCCCGAAGTGGTGTTCGAAGTGGTATTTGAAGTGGTACTTGAAGTGGCACTTGAAGTGGTACTCGAATTGTTACTCGAAGTGGCTGATGTCGATGTGTCAATAAGAGGTGGTTGCTCTGGCACTCGCTGGATGGTTGGTTCGTTGGATTCTGGTGTTGTCACTGGTTCATCTCTGAATAGTTCATATCACCCTGATGGACTCTCTTGTGATTTGAGCAGGATCCTTCTGTTCCTGTTCCTTCTGATCAGTTTTGATCCGGAAGGAACTTGGGGTATCTGCCTTGCTGGTCACCGTACCAGAGACGTATTGGGGTCCATTGTCACTAATGACTTCTGATGGAAACCCGTGTCTCGCGAATATCGACTTTGTATGAGTGATGACAGTTGCACTCTTGGTATTCTGCAACTTGACCACTTCCAAGAATCTTGAGTAGTAATCTACTAGAAACAACCCCTCGCCCGCTTTATATGCATTTTTTAACCTCCCCCCCCCCCCCCCTCTACCCTAATTTCTGGTTTTTGTTGTATTAATTAATGACACACAGATCGGAAAACATCCCAGAAAATTAGTTAGCAAGGTTTATCTGTAGTCATGCATAGTCATCTGTAAAGTCATCAGTATTAAAAAAAAAATCAAAAACGAGGTGAACTAAATGATAAATTTTCATTCAAAAATACATATAAACAGTGCCCAAGAAAAGACACAATATCAACGTCATAGCGTTCAATAACAATTCTAGACGATATATTATTTATATTAATTTTCATTTTCAAGATTCTTCCGTTTTAACTCAGCTAAACTGGTAAATACGAATCTCCTACCGTTAAACTTTCTTCTGCTTTTGTCACCACAAACACTGCCAATTCAGTCTACTCTTTTCGGGTTGTTTTTCTCGTTCGCGATTTCTTACTTTTTTCGTTGTTGACACATAAATATGACAAGGCATCATTCAGTTCTCTTCATGATATAAAAAGCCGTTTGTTTCAAAATTTCTTCATGCCACATCTCTTGTTAGCCTTCTTTCTTTGGTCTTTTTCCATGGTAATATAAATGTACATTTTAGCTGAAACCATTTTTTCTGGCAAAGATTTCTTTCGTCATGATCGTTGAAAAACTATTTCGTAATCCAACCGAACTTATAAATTATAATTTGCTGACGTAAATTTAAATAATTTGAATAATTTAACAGGTTAGTTACCAGTATCCTGCTATTCGAACTGCGCAAGTTGTGGATTTGAAAACGTATATATATATATATATATATATATATATATATATATATATATATATATATATATATATATATACGTACGTACAAACAGGTTTCAGAATTGTCGTCGGCTTTTCATCTCGCATGTAAAGTGTGGACTCCACGCACGTCGAGATTAGCACCCTCACCGGGCTCGGGGACTATGTAATATTTCATAAGCGAGTGGGAGTGTTTTACCAGGGGTTACAAACACGAGAGGACAATGAAAATCACGAGGCCGTTAACCGAGTAATTTTCATTGTTCTCGAGTGTTTGTAAAACATGAGAGAATAATGAAAATCATGAAGGTGCAAGCCGATTGATTATTGTTTCCGAATGTTTTACAAACACGAGAGAACATTGAAAATTACGAGGTAATAGGCCGAGTGATTTTTGTTGTTCTCGAGTGTTGGCAACCCCTGGTGAAACACGATACACGAATTTGTGAAATAGCTTCTCAATCGTCAATTATGGTAGAGGGACTTGGTGATATTGTTGCATATTACATTAGACAATGGTTTCACGTTGAATTTATAATTAAGAAATGTGGTAATAAACGGTTCTTTGTTTGTGCCGTTTATTATCTGATTTCTTAATTATGAATTCAGTTTGCGCGACCGTTACCTGGTTTCAAAACTCATACACGTGACCAAATATTTTTTTTCTGATTGGCTAATTAGCTGATGAATTATTAATGAGTTTGAGAAGAGTAGATAATTGGAGTCGTGCAAAGTGAATAAATCTGTGGCAACGATTTTCCAGGGATTGTTTGGTACTCTGAAGGGAATCGTCGTTTCCTTTGTGTTTTCTATTCTGTGTTCTAGACAGATAGCACACTTGGTTACCATGTCGGTGTCTTGAGAATTCATCCTAGACCAATAGAGTACATCTCTGGCTCTTCTCTTGGACTTCTCTATTCCCATATGGCCTTGGTGTATCCTCTCTAGCATCTCTTTTCTCAGTGATGATGGGATAACGATGCGGTCGCTGTTGAAAATAATATCATCTACTACAGACAATTCGCCTCTAATGTTACAATATTCTTGGACGCTGGCATTTACTTGAGACCTTCTTTCCGACCATTCTAGCTGGATTGTTTCCTTTAGATCTTTCAGTTGCTTGGCATTCTGAGTCGCTTCTCAAATTTCATCTAATTTGGACTCTGTTGCAGGTAGATTTGTGACCAGATGCACTCGGAAGTTGACTCCTTCTCCATCATGCTGTCAACTGTTTCAGGCAATGGTGCCCTTGAGAGCATGTCAGTAGATAACCCCCCCCCCCCCCCCCATATACCGTAACAAAGGGATGCCGCCTCATTAATATTCAGCATGACTCACGCATGACTCACGCATGACTCATGCATGACTCACGCCTGTGACATGATTAGGAAAGATTGGGATAATTATAGTATACATGAAATTATATACGCTCGGACATTGCGATGTTAGGATTACACCTGGTCTGGTCGGCTAAGTTCGTTGGACGAATCTGTACTTGTTCGAGACTTTAGAGAAAGATTGGAACGTTTGTTGAAAGCCGTTTAGAACTGATACATGAATACTCGACATATAAATTGAATAATATGGAGACTTTGAATATTATATTAACCTAAATGATCAAACAGTCTTATACACGTTTTGTGGCAATAAGTGTTAACGATTTTAAAGAGTTATCGTTTACTTTGGCCTACTTTGTAGAGGAACGAAACAGAAATGGATAGAGACACTTTATATTTTTTGTCTTAAACCTGGTTTGTAGGAATTTAGCGGGTTTTTGGTTAAGTAATCTGAGTGTTATTTACGAAGAGATGAATGTTGACAGTTTGGGTCGAATTATCGCTTATCTAACCCTAGTGTATAGAGTATACGAATCCTTGGATGAAGAATCAATTCGAGAAGCCGTAAGAAGAACGATTTTAAGTGTGGAAATATAAAGCCAAAGCGGTTTATTACTTTGAAAGCGTTGCTACGCTTTCTGTTACTAAGTGTGATGTTTGCATATTTATCCTCAGTGCACGTGCAGGAGACAAAAGAGAAACTCATTAGGGGCAATTATGAGGATTAGGCAAGTCTAGGCGAGAAAGTCATTAACAACACGCGTACATGTAATACAGAATTTAAACTATTTTATTGAGAAATATATCTTTACACAAAAAACTCTTGATTATTTAGTGATCTATTGGTAACACTAGCATATGGGCATACAGTGCATCTTATAATCCGAAGGCATGGATCATGAGTCTTGAATTCTGTACCACAAACATTACATATCAGATTTCGAATAACACATTTGTTAAAATATTTCCACAAACACGTAGGACACTCAATTACATGTGTAAAATTAACAGGATTCTGACAACGTTCGCAATCAACAGGTTCGTCAATTATAGAATTTTCTGATTCTATTTCGGTGTAATCTTTATCGTGTTCGGAATCTTCTTCGGAGGAAGTTTCTTCGTTTTCGCTCTCTGATTCTGTTTCTTCTTCTGCCTGCGCCAACATTGTCAGCACTCGAATATTTTCGATAAGGCTTTTGTCAATGTTAATGTCGGCGAGTCCTTTTACAAATACATTTAGACCAGCTGGTTCGGGAATTCCTGAGACGTAAGGTGATACGCAGTATTCTACCAATTCGGCTGTTTTTGTGTTTGGTATAGTTCTTCCTTGATACACAATTTCTCCTTTGGGATTCCATGTTAAGTTGACATAGGACGCGAGTAAACTATTCAGCAAAGAAGACGCTGTCGCTTCATCGACTCCGTAGTCAAAGTGTGACAGTATTTCTTTAACACGAAAATCATCATGTAATCTTTCTCCCATCGTGTTCAGGGTTCGAATGAGGGTCTTTACAAAATATCGTTCTTTTATATTAGTTCTGCGAGTCCGTCTAAAACAGGACCAAGTAAGACATCAAGAAATCCTGCACCTTTTTGAACCAGTATCTCCTTTTTTCTCATAAAACTACTTCAGGGACTAGCCAAAGTTGATATGTCGTCGCTATAAGGCTTAACGTCTTCAAGCAAAGCAGGTGATAATTGATATTGCATTGACCAAAAGTTCAACATACAATCACAAATGCATCTAATTTGCTCGGGGCTTGCAGTCTCCAACAGAGCTCGCTGTTGAATAGGTTCACTTGTACATAAATGTTCAAGAAACGGTTTGTGCTTTTTCATCAACATCTCTATTTGACAGTCAGTGTCTAAATGACGAAAACGCTACCAAAACACACATTTTAAGAGGAGGAGGAGGAGGAGGAGAAAGAGGAGGAGGAGAAAGAGGAGAAAGAGGAGGAGAAAGAGGAGGAGGAGGAGAAAGAGGAGGAGGAGGAGAAAGAGGAGGAGAAAGAGGAGGAGAAAGAGGAGGAGGAGAAGGAGGAGGAGGAGGAGAAAGAGGAGGAGGAGGAGAAAGAGAAGGAGGAGGAGGAGGAGGAGAAAGAGGAGGAGGAGGAGGAAAAAGAGGAGGAGGAGGAGAAAGAGGAGGAGGAGGAGGAGAAAGAGGAGGAGGAGGAGGAGAAAGAGGAGGAGGAGGAGGAGAAAGAGGAGGAGGAGAAAGAGGAGGAGGAGAAAGAGGAGAAAGAGGAGGAGGAGGAGAAAGAGGAGGAGGAGGAGAAAGAGGAGGAGGAGGAGGAGAAAGAGGAGGAGGAGAAAGAGGAGGAGAAAGAGGAGGAGGAGAAAGAGGAGAAGGAGGAGGAGGAACAAATAAATACACACACATACATACAAAAGCATTTAGGTTAAAAATATTTATTTCGGTTTTCGTTCAAACATATACATATAAAAAGTTTTAATAAGGTCTGCTTCTTAGATTATATTTAGGCGTTTTTATTTTAAAAGTAGCATGATAATCTTTCTTGTCTTCTGATGATAATTGAGACACATCTTCTTTTGTCATGGGTAAATATTTTGATCTAGTCATCATTAGATGGTGTTCATACTCTTCTCTTTTATCCGGAGTCATCTTTGCCAAGTCGCTTTCTTTCCAATCCGAAGAGCTTTCCCAGTTATGAAAGAAATTGTGTTTAAGCGTCGGTTGTTCAACGGTAGGAGGCGGTGTTACAAAATAGGTTTTAGGTGTAGCAGGGAAACTCCACGGAAGATCGTCAGTTTCTTGCTTTATCTCCGGTGTCAAATTTTCTGTATTTTTCCGAGGTTGAAGATTAGTCAGAGGTTGAGACTGATTTTGCAGTTGGTTTTGAAACGTCAGAAAACGTCCTAGCTGATTGGAGTAAAGTATGCTCTTTTCTTCAGGTGTCAACTGTGGCGCTTGTACAATATCTTGCATTTTTTGTTCTGTATTGTACATGGCATTAACAATCGGAGGTAATTGATAGGATTGCTTTTGTATGAAACTACCCAGCTTTTGCTGCAGGCTGGAGCTATTTTCGCCAGGTAGAACATTGGTCTTGAGGCGATGATCGTCGTCCGTGGTCGGTTTCAGATCAAGCATTAAATAACCATGAGGACGAGTTGTGGCTTCCTCGTAACTCTTCATAAATTTATGGACATGACCTGGGTTCACTTGCCGCGCCAAGACAGAAATTTGTTGCTTATCCCTCGGAGACTTGAATAGTACGATATAGTGTGCGTTGAGGCTGATGTTTCTTGTTTCTTTGCCTTGGTGAAATATATTCTGAACAATGTAGATCACGGAGAGATTCCTGTGATGACTTCCTTTAGTAAATAAATTAGCAATACGTTTATCTCTTCCTGACTGATCCATGAGATCATCGAGGACGATCAGGTTACGTTGAGAGACTTCAAGAAAATTATCAGAGTCAATGTCGGAAGGTATACCCTCATAGAATTCGATGCCTGGTATTGTTTTGATCATTTCTAAATACATGGGCGGCCATTGTCCATAGCACCAAATGATACGTTCAGGAGGAGGATTAATCGTAGTTTGGGCGTTTTCCAGCAGCGTTTTTACCCATACTGTTTTACCAGTCTGAGTACACCTTGCGACAATGCAGGTAAACGGATGCTGCATGACTGTTGCTCCATTGATAACTGGGGAAACATGCCCTGTATTACTTTCCTGATGGGAATTTTTAATATGGCGTTGCATGTTGAATAGTGTAGAAAACGTTTTTCCACAAGTGCTGCAGACATAAGACATGTTCACTCGTTGAAGAGCATGAGCAGAATAAATATTTCTAGAGAATGTCTTATTATTTATTTCTCCTCTTCTTTCTCCTCCTCCTCCTCCTCCTCCTCCTCCTCCTCTTTCTCCTCCTCCTCCTCCTCTTTCTCCTCCTCCTCTTCCTCTTTCTCCTCCTCCTCTTTCTCCTCCTCTTTCTCCTCCTCTTTCTCCTCCTCCTCCTCTTCTTTCTCCTCCTCTTTCTCCTCCTCCTCCTCCTCCTCCTCTTTCCCCTCCTCTTTCTCCTCCTCTTTCTCCTCTTTCTCCTCCTCCTCTTTCTCCTCCTCCTCCTCCTCTTAAAATGTGTGTTTTGGTAGCGTTTTCGTCATTTAGACACTGACTGTCAAATAGAGATGTTGATGAAAAAGCACAAACCGTTTCTTGAACTTTTATGTACAAGTGAACCTATTCAACAGCGAGCTCTGTTGGAGACTGAAAACCCCGAGCAAATTAGATGCATTTGTGATTGTATGTTGAACTTTTGGTCAATGCAATATCAATTATCACCTGCTTTGCTTGAAGACGTTAAGCCTTATAGCGACGACATATCAACTTTGGCTAGTCCCCGAAGTAGTTTTATGAGAAAAAAGGAGATACTGGTTCAAAAAGGTGCAGGATTTCTTGATGTCTTACTTGGTCCTGTTTTAGACGGACTCGCAGAACTAATATAACAGAACGATATTTTGTAAAGACCCTCATTCGAACCCTGAACACGATGGGAGAAAGATTACATGATGATTTTCGTGTTAAAGAAATACTGTCACACTTTGACTACGGAGTCGATGAAGCGACAGCGTCTTCTTTGCTGAATAGTTTACTCGCGTCCTATGTCAACTTAACATGGAATCCCAAAGGAGAAATTGTGTATCAAGGAAGAACTATACCAAACACAAAAATAGCCGAATTGGTAGAATACTGCGTATCACCTTACGTCTCAGGAATTCCCGAACCAGCTGGTCTAAATGTATTTGTAAAAGGACTCGCCGACATTAACATTGACAAAAACCTTATCGAAAATGTTCGAGTGCTGACAATGTTGGCGCAGGCAGAAGAAGAAACAGAATCAGAGAGCGAAAACGAAGAAACTTCCTCCGAAGAAGATTCCGAACACGATAAAGATTACACCGAAATAGAATCAGAAAATTCTATAATTGACGAACCTGTTGATTGCGAACGTTGTCAGAATCCTGTTAATTTTAGACATGTAATTGAGTGTCCTACGTGTTTGTGGAAATATTTTAACAAATGTGTTATTCGAAATCTGATATGTAATGTTTGTGGTGCAGAATTCAAGACTCATGATCCATGTCTTCGGATTATAAGATGCACTGTATGCCCATATGCTAGTGTTACCAATAGATCACTAAATAATCAAGAGTTTTTTGTGTAAAGATATATTTCTCAATAAAATAGTTTAAATTCTGTATTACATGTACGCGTGTTGTTAATGACTTTCTCGCCTAGACTTGCCTAATCCTCATAATTGCCCCTAATGAGTTTCTCTTTTGTCTCCTGCACGTGCACTGAGGATAAATATGCAAATATCACACTTAGTAACAGAAAGCGTAGCAACGCTTTCAAAGTAATAAACCGCTTTGGCTTTATATTTCCACACTTAAAATCGTTCTTCTTACGGCTTCTCGAATTGATTCTTCATCCAAGGATTCGTATACTCTATACACTAGGGTTAGATAAGCGATAATTCGACCCAAACTGTCAACATTCATCTCTTCGTAAATAACACTCAGATTACTTAACCAAAAACCGCTAAATTCCTACAAACCAGGTTTAAGACAAAAAATATAAAGTGTCTCTATCCATTTCTGTTTCGTTCCTCTACAAAGTAGGCCAAAGTAAACGATAACTCTTTAAAATCGTTAACACTTATTGCCACAAAACGTGTATAAGACTGTTTGATCATTTAGGTTAATATAATATTCAAAGTCTCCATATTATTCAATTTATATGTCGAGTATTTATGTATCAGTTCTAAACGGCTTTCAACAAACGTTCCAATCTTTCTCTAAAGTCTCGAACAAGTACAGATTCGTCCAACGAACTTAGCCGACCAGACCAGGTGTAATCCTAACATCGCAATGTCCGAGCGTATATAATTTCATGTATACTATAATTATCCCAATCTTTCCTAATCATGTCACAGGCGTGAGTCATGCGTGAGTCATGCTGAATATTAATGAGGCGGCATCCCTTTGTTACGGTATATGGGGGGGGGGGGGGGGTTATCTACTCATGTCTGGTTCCACCAATTCTTTTCCAGGTTTTGTAGTTGATCGTGTAATCATATTTCTGCATCCTGAGAAGTAATCTTTGCAAACGTGGTGGTCGGCTTCTTTACGATGCTCTCCAATGGGTTGTGATCTGACTCGATCACCACTTTTTTGCCTTAGGTGTACTGGTTGAAACGCTGGATACTGAACTGAACTGCAAAAAGTTTCTTCTCGATCTGGGCGTATCTTGATTCCGAATCTGTCAACGATCTCGATGCTGACGATGCATATGCTACAGGACTTCCTTCTTGTAGAAAAACTCCACCCAGTTCATCGCAGCTGATTGTTACGTGCTTTGTGAAGCAGATTCTTGATTTCCTGAAATGCTTTGTCTTCTTCGAAAGACCATTGAAACTCTATATCTTTTCTCAGTAGTAGTTTTATTGGTTCCGTCACTCTTGCAAGGTTTGGGATGAACTTGCCAAGGTAATTCACAGTTCCTAGAAGTCTCGCCACACCCTTCTGATCTGTTGGTGCTGGCATATCTTTGATGGCCTTTACTTCCTCCTCATCAAATTTGATCCCTTTTTCTGTGAGCTTGTGGCCAACATACGTGACTTCTTCACCTTGAATTCACATTTATCCTTGTTTAGTGTTAGATTAATCTTCTTGCATCTCTCTAGAACTGCTTCCAAACGTTGGTCGTGTTCCACTTCAGTTGCTCCATGCACTAATATATCGTCGATGTCCGTTTCGACTCCTTCTATGTCACCAAAATGTTGACTCATTCTCTTCTGGAAAACCTCTTGAGCGGATTCAGTTCCAAATGGAGTACACAGATAGCAATATCTGCCAAATAGAGTGTTAAAAGTGGTTAGCAGCTGGTTTTCGGTGTCCAAAGGAATCTGCCAATACCCGTGATTCGCATCCAACTTGGAAAACCATTCAGCATTTTCCATGCGTGTCGTGATGTTCTCATTGGTGGGTAGTTGATATTATTCACGCTTGATAGCTTTGTTGAGGTGTCGTAGGTCTAGACAAATACGAAGCTTACCATTTGGTTTCTCTACAACAACCATCGAGCTGACCCGATCTGTACGTTCTTTCACTTTGCGAATGACGTTTATTTTCTCCATGTCATCCAGTTCTGCTTCGACTCTATCACGAAGAGCAGCAGGAATGGTCCGTAGAGCGTTCACCACTAGCGTCACACTTGGGTCTACTTCAATGTGGTGGGGTTTCTCCGAACGACCTAACCCTGTGAATACGTTGGTATACCTCTTTGTTGTTTCTTCTTTCAAATCTTGTGACGATTTGGTCTTTTGAGGACTTCTGTTCATCACTGCTTTGATTAAGCCAAGTTCCTGAGATGCTCTGAATCCCAGTAGTCTTGGTTGGTTTGTTTCCACGATGTGAATGTCATTTCTTTCCGTAGATTGTCTTTGGATTAAACCTACAAGTGAATTGTCCCCAATACAGGAAGGTTGTTTTCTGAATAGCTTATTAACTTGCTGCTGGAGGTATTCAGACTTGGTGTTGATCCCACAATCTTCTTGAGCTGTTATGCTGGCGGATATTGACTTGTGATCCTGTGTCCAGATCTGAATTTTCTTGGTGTTCCAAATGGTGGACTTTTTTCTTTGACCTGCGCATGCTCTTGAAATGATTGGGCTTCTGACAATAATGGCAAGTTTTTCCATATGTTGGACATTCCATTCTGCCATGATTTGTTCCACAATTTTTGTCGTAGTAAACAGTACTCTTATGAGGCTTTTTTTGTTTGGCTATGTGTTTTCCTTCGGTTTCTCTTACCGTTGTGGATTCCATGGGCCAGGTACTCGTATATATTCAAATGCTTGTCGGTCTTTCAGCAGCTCTCACTAGTTCCCATGCCTTTTCAAGAGTCAAACCTGGTTCTCGGAGAAGTCTTTCTCTCGTCTTTTGGTTGTTAACTCCCAACACGATTCTATCCTTAACTAGAAATACATGAACGCAAGAACCCCTCGCCCGCTAGACTTGGATCAAGTCTGTCTCTCGAGGGGACGAGGTCGAGCGTGCGGAGAATGGGGTTTACATGATTTTTTGAAACACCCCCCACCCACCCCCTGATGAAAATAAGCACTCCTGATTATACAGCCAATATTGAATTATAGAATTGGGATATTAAATTATAGAATTTATGGATAGGTCGATAGGATGACAAAACTGATTTAAATCATTTAATGAAAGTTGAACATATCAAAGCAAAACTTAGATTTCATTATTAAATTCTGGTTGTAAAAAATATATTGTTTTTAGGAGGTTTCAAAAGGGATTATGTCTAGCAAGCCTTTAAATGGCTTCTCTATGCATGTACATTTTGCAAAGGCAGAATTAAAAGTTGACAGCTCAAAAATTACATTTATAATAGAGTCTGAGATAAAAACAATTCAGTAGAATCGGATTCCAGAAAGAAGTATTACATGTAAACAGACAACGTTTCAGTCGAAAATTTGGAATCACAGCCAAGAAAACCGACAAAGCTCACGTCTACCACGGTTAATATAAGCGTGATATAAGCCTAAGTGTTTTAAGTTAGCTTTAGTTAAGCTGTCTTATGATTAATTTGGACGAGCAAAGGGAAAGCACGAAAACGTGAAGCTGTATATTGTTTTAGGACATAAGGACAAAATACAAATCCCCTACCGTTATAAACTTGAATGATTTTGAGACCACTGAGTGACGACAAACACTGCAATTCAGATCGAGGTTTTGTTTACCATACGGCGTTTGGTTTCTTCAGGTCCTCTCGTTTAGCTTCAAGATATATTAAACCGGCTGTTTGTATTCTTTTTCTTCGTTGTTCTCTTTTAATTTAAGTAGAGCAGGCTCCATTTCGTAATAAACGAAAGCAAAAATAATACTGACAGATTTAGTTTTCTGCATCGCTAGTCACCAGTATCCAACAATTCTTACCGCGTGACACCGTACCAAACATATATATATGTATATATATATATATATATATATATATATATATATATATATATATATATATATATATATATATATATATATATATAAAAATAAATAAACTAGAAATACGTGAACGCAACCCCCTCGCCCGCGCGTCGCAGTCATAGCATGTTGTGGCAAACATAATATTGGTTTTATTAATAAAATATATATGCATAACCTTGTAACTCTAATCCTAACAGTAATATCATAAAACCATCATGGCGAGAAATCGAGGACAGTAAGGTTCACAAAAACTAAATTTAAGATGGCGGATTGTAATAGATTTGATAGGGAAAAATTGACAATATACATTTTCAAGTAACAACTCGTCTAGCCTAGACGAGTTCTCTAGACGCTTATATTTATCTCTTACCTCTGTGTATTGGCGTCTGTTAAATCGCTTAGACATGTCTCTCATGCGCACGTCTGAATACATTGATCGAGAACGATACTTTGTTTTGCCAAACTTTTAAAGACATTTCTACATCTAAGAACAGGTTCCCAAATGGCTTAAAATATACAGTTTTAGAGCTGCTATCTAATCCATCAAACACCAAGATGATTACCAAAATTAGCGTAAACAATCCAAATTTTGCTTGATAACTTTGGGTTCTTGTCCGCCATTATAAAAGCACTGTTGCTAGGGGTTCCCATCGTCTTTACCGCTGTATTGTTTACATTGTAGACTGGGTTCAGAAATAATATAAACCGATTAAACCTTTTGTAATTTGAAATTTGGGTAAGAAATGGGTCAATAAGACATTTTAGAGAATAACTCTACTTTAATTTATTGTATATAGACTTCTGTTTATAGCCGAAATGATCGGTAGCCATCAGAATCTTCAAATTAGTATTTCCATCTAAATCTGAGCCCACATGCTATGAGAAAATGCACATGCAGCAATAGCCGATAATATATTGTATTTAATAAAAAGTTGTATTGCATAGTTTGCAAGGCAGCATTTTCAAGTTTGAATCCTCACTTGATTTCTTTCAAATCAGTTGTAGTATATTTAAATTTGTGACTTTTAATCAATTTTAATTTACAAATTTTCATGAAATCAATTTACATCAAATCATTAAGCTTAACCTTAACAATTCAGATCTTATTCAAATAATATACATTTATTTAAATTACTACAATGAATAAACATGCACTGTCAGGTCATAATTTTCCTTCTACAGATCAATAAAGTTTGTATTTTTTCTAAATGACATTCCTCAAATTGAATAGCATGGTAACCAGAATTTCTACTACTGCCTCAGCTTGTACATGTATCAAACTGTTTTGGATGAACTATATTGAATATACTTCTTGCTCCAATGGAATGACAAGTGTAAAAATCTCGTTTGTCTGCAATCATATAAAGCATTTAAAACTTATCAGAGACAATTAATAATTATGTAAAATATATAGAGGTTGATATATCAGAGAATGTTAGGTGTGATTGATCAATGAAACAATAGCTCACTGTTTTGTGAAACTGCAAAAACATATTTTAATTAAAATATAAGTTTGACTAATAAAAAAGTAAAAATCTTACTTGCTTAAAAAACAGTAGTGTAGTGACATTGGAAAGACCACTGTTGAAAGATTCATGCAGTCTTGATGGTATACCCAGTCTGTCATAAAGTGCTTCACATGGGCCAAATCAGTCCATACCATGGTCTCTGAAAGTGTTGGAAAATACCTTATTTTTTTGGCTAAAGTTGAGAACATAACCATCAACATTGTTCGCCTGAGTAAAACAATTGAAGAAATTATCAGTTGGCAGTTGCACTATAAAGCTGTGATTTCTTTATATTGGACATAATGATGCAATGGACTATTTGCATGATTTGACTGATTCATGTACAACTACCAGTCTACTTGGTTGCTGGTCAAGCTTTGTAGACAATACGGGTACAGCAGTTATACATGCCTGCATACATGTAGTCAAATAGGCAATCATTGTACATCATTGTGAAATAGCTATTCATCCAGCAAAATTCAGCTGCATGGGTGTGAGTTGGATTGTGTGCATATAAATTGATTACTTACCTGATCATAGAAAATCACTAACATGATGATTCCACAATATTAAAGTAGTTACAGCTAGTTTTGTTTATCAGATTTCAATTCCTATAAATCAGAAAAGAACACAGAATATTTATACTATACAGCAGAACGGTAAAATGGTTATGGAATGTTGGCCTTCAACTCCACAGAGGATTATATTACAACAAGAGTATCAAGACGTATTTTAGGACGTATTTTAATATTTTCCAATTTATCAAATTGCAAAGACAATTCTGCGCAGTATTAAACAATGAAAGCTGCCAGAAATCTCTTACCATCAATAACACAACTGCTGGTTTTAATAGTCTCTTTTATAAATGACCCCAGACCACTAACATTGGAACTTTTAGACGATGAACGACATGCAACTTCGTCAATTAGTTCGACTCTTATCCTTTACGAACGAAATCTAAAAATGAACACGGGAAAGAAACGACGGAAAGCAATGCTCTGCGTGAGGATACTTTACCTTGTATTATGCAGCCATTGTATACGTGCCAGAATCGACCACTACAGCAGTTGATGATATCAAACATTGATGACATTGTACAGGTAATGTATTAAAGGATGAGTGTCCACCTAATGCTTTGCGCGCTCACAATGCACCCTCGCGGCCATTTTTCGGGCCACGAAATTCAACAAGTGAAGCAATCCCTCGATATCGGAGCAATCCTTGCAGTAAATTACTCAATTTATGTTTTTCGTGAGAGCAAAGATGATTTGGTAAGTAGTTATTGTCATATTTTTGATAATATTTGATTACACTCAGAGGGTCGTGGAGTTGTATTTCGAAACAAGTATTCGTCAATCGGCGTTTCTTACAAAACCAAACGAAGGCCAGACAAGAGATCGTAACTAAACGTAGACACTAAATTATATGCCATGAGTTCTCAGACAGAGACAAATCATTGTCAATTAATTTCACGCGGAGCGTCAAAAGTAATATATTTCTCTTCGACACGTACAGTTTCCTAGCAAAGCCTATAAGATCCTATTAATCTTTTATTCCCTATATTCTATGAGCAGACAGACATGCAGAAATACGTCAGAAACGTGGAGCGTGTATACAGCATACAGAAGTATTTATATGCACAGTCTGTAAAGTGCGAAATAATGTATATATGAAAGGCCGTTGTAATCAAAGCCGTTGCGAATAGAACACGCTGACAGATTTGTGGAGTGTCGTTTATAATTATTTTCGACAAATTCTGAGTCAGACATCGCTACAAATCGATTCAAACGACTTTTGGAAGCTTATAATATCATCGGCTGAGAACCAAACAATGAGAAACTTATATAATATGAGAACAAGAGCGTCTAATCAAAACAACTCCTAATTGGAGATGCAATCCAACAGGTAAACCACTTGTAAACAACTAACAGCAATCTTATTGAAATGACAAAACTTTGAGTCTAGCTAGCTCTTATTAGTAGCATCTAATTTAGTTATGATCTCTCGTCTGGCCTTCGTTTGGTTTTGTAAGAAACGCCAGTCGACGAATACTTGTCTCGAAATACAACTCCACGGCCCTCTGAGTTTAATCAAATATTATCAAAAATATGACAATAACTACTTACTAAATCATCTTTGCTCTCACGAAAAACATAAATTGAGTAATTTACTGCAAGCATTGCTCAAATATCGAGGGATTGCTTCACTTGTTGAATTTCGTGGCCCGAAAAATGGCCGCGAGCGTACATGACCAAAGTGATCGCGTGCACTCTCATTCAGTGATCTCATTGCATTGTGAGCGCGCAAAGCATTAGGTGGACACTCATCCTTTAAGTGTAGCAATTAAGGTTGATCGAGAAGTTGATTCACTTGATTGGAACATGTTTGAGGCAATCTACATCTAATACTATTAAAGCACTGGTGGGCTTGGCTCCTGACCATGGGAGGTTTTTATTGATCTGTAATACTAAAAAAAGTTAAGTGTCACTACTATGTTGAGATTTGAGAAATAGATCACACAAATATCGGCTTTCAATAATTCCACATCCATTTTCAATGGATGTATAAAACACCATGCATGGTAATGCACCAGCTATTCATTTACCTTAATTAAATTCTTTAGGCAGTTCTTCTCAAGAGTTTTCCTTGATAACAATGGACTGAAATTCTCAAATATTATATTATTTGATTTTAAACTGTATATAGTAATTTCTTGATCAGTTCTTGACATATTAATTATATAAATACAGTACTGCTCAGAAGTATCCTACATCATGCATTCAGTCTTATAATAGTCGCATTGACTTGAACTTACTGCAGTTCAACAATGGTTGAGTTGCTGCTTTGTGCAAGAAACAGATTATTATCTTAATTCTGTCATTAAGTAAACATACAAAATGTAGTGTCAGTTTCATATAATGGTCCAGCTGAACCCCAGTTTCAAACTGAGGCCATCATTGGTTTGATCTAGCTTATTGTTGTATTGGTTACTTTTGAGCAGTACTGCATATGTGTACAGTGTTGTTTTAAAATTAGGAATAGAACAAAAGATAAATGCAATTATTTTTATGTAACTAACATAATAATATTTGGCCTGTTCACATTATAGTCTACGCTCGAAAGCACATTAACCATTGCTGCCTATGCTGTGTAAGGTCACTCTTTGATGAGTAACATAATCTGGTGTTATACAGGGTAAATTCATGGAGTATGGTTTTTGACAGACTCAGGCAGAAACAGGTTAAATGTACCCAGGTACAGACTGTTCATATGCCAAAATTACACATCGCTGTGTCTTGCAGGCATTTCTTGTTACCTCAAAAGCACAATCAAATTTACTGTGCCCTGGTATGCCAACCTCAAAAACACATATAGTGTTAGTAGGCTCCAGGCAAATCTCTCACTCGAAAGTGCAATCATACAAAATTTTTGATGACTGCACCCAGTGCACCAGCCTCAAAAACATATATCAGGTGCAGATCCAAGGTTAGTGTGGGCCCCCCATTTTGCACACACATGTACACTGTATACACACCGATATTAATGACTTTGTATTTCTCTTAAATCTCACTCAAAAGCCCAAAATCATTAGAACAGTTTATTAATTTTCTGAAAACAAAGAATTTCTAAAAGTTATTGTGCTTTTGGTATTAATCTCATTTCATGCTTTTCATAAATTTTTTAAACCTGGATCTGCCTCTGCATATTATGTCTAGGTAACAGGCGAGATTATATGTATTACTCGAAAGCACACATCTTGACATGTGCCCAGTAATTTCCAACATGGGAACCAAGCTCACCAGGCCATCTATTAACTTTTAATGACTACTATATCTTCCTGCAGTTTCTTGTGCAAGCAACTGCAACCTTTGCTCTTCATCAAGTCGCTTTCGCAAATTTTTGTTTCTACCAATGGCTTTTAATCGATCAAATGTCATTGGCTCAAACACAATATCATTAATGGATCTCACCCTAGATGTAGCAACAAATGTACATCCAGCTACTTTCTCACTTTTACCCAAGTCAACGACAGCCTTTGGTAAAGTCTGTCCCTGTGACTTGTGAATAGTCATTGCATACCTTAATCTCAATGGGACCTGTTGTCTTGACATGTACTTCCCGTCAGCCATCCATTCAAATACCTTTGGTGGCACTGGTATGCACTTGGGACATGTATCAATAAATCCCGGGCCTGTTTAGGCAGGGAAATGTACCAACACGGCAACAGGCAGATTTGGTGGTCCAAGATTTTCTGCAAACCAAATCTCCTCGACCACTCCAAATGAACCATTGCAAAGGCCAACTTCAGCCCACAGGTTGGATGTGAGCATGACATCTGCTTTCTTAGACAGGAAGAGCACTGCTTCTAAGCCACCAGCTTCATCAGATGTTGCTGCTGATGCTCCATGGCCAGAGTTCTTTGCCTGAATCTTTGCCACCACCTGTCCATTGCCTCTCAGCTTCTCATAGTTGTACTCTGCTACACTCTTCTTGTCAAAGTATAACCGAATAGCATCATTAAACTGGTCCATTGCAATATTAGGTGTGGAGTGTTGCAGCAGGAGATGCCAATCTTGTTCTGTTACCTGTCCATCTCTCATTCTCATCAGCAAGGCTCTGAATGCTTGTGCCTCAGCATTCTCACCAGCCTGTCGCATAATCTCATTCAAAATAACTATAGAATCAAACAAAAGATATAATGAATGACCATGATCACTTATAGTGGTTCCATTTCCTGCAATATACAATGGACGGTCACCCACTGGTGGCAACTGACCAAAGTCACCAAGGAGGATCACTGAAATACCACCAAATGGCTTATCTTCATTCCCTGTCCCATCACGCAATCTATTGTCTAACCACGACAACATTTTGTGACCAATCATTGACACTTCATCGACAATGAGGTAAGCCTTACCTTCCAGTTTTAACTGTAAGCGTTGCAACGACTCACCCTGTAGGTCTTTATACTCACGTATAGGAAGTTGTGCGGCAGAGTGTAATGTCTGGCCATTAATACTAAATGCTGCAATACCTGTTGTTGCAGTTATTATACAACTGTCACCCAAAACCTGTTTTAAAGCAGTGATTAGGTACGTCTTACCTATTCCTGCAGTACCACATACAATCATGTTGACTGGGTCAGGTCTCTCACCATTTTGCATATGAGATATAAGAATATCATATGCAAGTCGTTGCTTCTCATTCAGGGTTGATGGATCAATGGGAACTTCATTGCTCACTTGTACATGTTGTTGCCCTTGTTCTTCTGCATCTTTTCTCTGCTGGTAGATCCACCCAGGGCATTCTCTGAGCAACTCCACTGGAACTGTTCGTGCAGCTGCATACCAGTCATTCCCAGTCCCCAACAGCTGATCACCCAACTCCTCATACCGTTGGTTCAATCTGCATAACAGCATCCAGTCATCAAGTTGATTTTCTGGATCATTATTATATTCATCAACATCATTATTGTTGCCTGTGTTATCATCATTACTATCCTCTTCATTTCCTTCACCTGACATGTGATGGAAAACTCTGTCCCGCTCTTCCTCATGACCTAAAACATTCTCTGAAGCAAAATCAGTTTGAAGAAACATGTAATAGGTGTTGATGAACATTTCATCATTCTCATCGTTATTGTCCCATGCATTTGATGGTTCACCCTCCCAGGGTTTGAACTTGATCAACTGAAATTTGCAATACCGGCCAAAATCAGGCCCATGGGGGTTTGCTGACACCTTTGGAAAGGTCCTTACAATATATGGTAATGGTCGCTTTCTTATTTCAGATCTGATTATTGTGTACTGTGACACATACTGCATCAAATTCAGCTGAGATAGTCCATGATACCTGCTATTCTCAGTTGAACGCTTACCATAATCTTCAATTGTAGATTTTTGCAAGACCTCTTCACTTTGGTCCTCAGTGTCCGTGACAACTCTCCTACTGTTATCTAAAGACACAGTAACAAAGTTATAACTACATCCTACCAAAGGCAAGCTCAGCAGCATATGTGCAGGCTCCTGTGCTGCCATGTCGCGATCTCCGACAACCTGGATCATTGCCTTTTTGATCGCTGATGATACCTGATCATCATTGTGTAATCTAGACACACATGATTGCAAAATTTCTGATG
Source organism: Corallium rubrum (assembly GCA_964035015.1). Classification (NCBI taxonomy): domain Eukaryota; kingdom Metazoa; phylum Cnidaria; class Anthozoa; order Scleralcyonacea; family Coralliidae; genus Corallium; species Corallium rubrum. Next base: position 8,286,959 of record OZ036013.1, read on the forward strand.
CTTGCTTTGACCGTGGCTCTCCTTTTGCAGCATACTTGGCCATATATCTAGCACAAGCATTCTGATCAACAATTACCTGCAAATCAACATTAGCTCTCCAATTCTCAAGCATGACCCTATTATGTGAATTTAATCTAGGGTCATTTCTTTTTGTCACCAATTCTGTACTCACCTTGTCATGCGGCAACTTCTCATAACACAGTTTTGTTTCCTCCTCCAATGCCTTTGGGAAACCAAATCTGCATTCTGCAGGAACATCATAACCTTTCTGCTTCAAGCAGTAGGCTGGGCTGCATCTCGTATGCCTCTCCACAGTATTCACCAATCTGTGGTAGTCATCATCTCTGTTGTGAACCGCACTCGGTTTGACAGCTGATGGATGTGGCTCAGGAATTTTGCCATTGTTCACCTGGTAATTCCTCATTGACAGTTGTCACTAGCCAGTCAACATATCTTCAAGATAATAATAATTGAAGTAAAAAAAAATTAAATACTATAATTTTAAAAAAATAAGAAAATATCTGTTGTCAATCTGTTAGCTGTTAAGTCATAATAATTGTCCAAATTAAGCCAATTTAAACAATACCATAGTAAATATTAAATATATGTTACTCACTTCACTAACTGCCTCTCGGCTTCTTTTCCACGGTCAATATCTTCCTGGTAAAAGAAATCAAAATCTTCCATTGACATTGTGGTATCAGCTTGGCTGAAACCCCACCCCTGGGCTGCTTGAGCTCGTAGCAATGGAATATCAGGGGCATTGTTTAACCGGGCACACCCATGGGCATGAATACTTCCCCTGGCCTGATATTCGTAGCGGAAACCAATGCCACTCTGCATCCAAAACACCATTCAACCAATGTCTGATAAAGTCATCCAGGCGCTGCTTAAAATACCAGTTGGTCAAATGGGGCTTGTCAATCACAGCTTGAGCTCGTTGTGACCTTGTAGCATCTTCCCCTGTCTGCAGTAGTCTCTGCAGATCTGGCCAGTAACTATCAGCAGCACTAAATGTAAAACAGAAAGTTGGGCAACCTTTCTGCTCTATTAGTGCTAGCAATTCTTGCAAGCGTTGATACCAGTACTGGTTTGTAACTTGCACCTTGGACACGTAACGCTGCAATTGATTCACCATTTGCTTACCACTCATTAAATTAACCATCTCTTTCAGCTCTTCCATGGTCAAGTTGGCATCAGCTGGATGTTGACGCAAGTAAATATTTGCTTGTGACAATAGTTGATGTCTTTGCTTCATATCTAGTGCCCAGTATGGAAAACGTGGGTGTGAAGCAAACCTCCATCAGTACTCACCATTTGGCAACACTTCTGCAAACTTTTCCAGGTGCTTAAGTGCCTCAGTCAAAGTGACACCATGTTGCCTGGCCCGTGTGGTTGGATCACCTTTCCCAAATGGAAACAATGTGGGAAATGCCATTGTTGCTAGACCATCTGTCTTAAACTCATTCACTACATTACCTTCTGTAGATGGCCAGTCTAATGGATCCTTCTCATTCACAGTCTCTCGAATCGCATCAGCTTCCTTCCTCTGCCTTTGTCGGTGAGGAATGAATGAGCTGCTCCCACAACCTACAAGAGATTCTTCAACACTGTTATCAGTACCTACTGGCTCCTGTGGTGGGCCTTCATTTTCATGTTCAGGAGCTGTTACCTGTACATCTGTTTCCAGAACAAACCTGAGGTCATCTGGAATTCCATTTTCAGGCAAGGTCTGTATTGCCTCTCGATCAATCTCTACATCTTTGAAGTAGGGATGTTGGTCTTTAACCATAACACAGCCTCGAGAACTCTGTGTCGATGAATAGTGAAATATCGATGTGTGTTATCCACTCCATGTCTTCTTATTACCAAAACAGGTAAATCAGCTACATGACATGGCAACCTAGACAAGAAACTCTGGATATCTTGGGGTAAGTTTAGTACATGTCCCTTGTACCCTCTCTGCCCACCATGTTTCCTGTACACACTCATAATGGGACAGACCCTGGCAATTAACATCTCCTCTACCTGGGTTAACCCCTCTAGCTGCTGTGGTACAATACCTGGATCCATGTCATTCTCCACACTGTACACTTTGGGAGATTTCTTATCTCTCTTACATCGATTGCACAGGTAGTTTTCTACTGCCAAATCCTGCTTGGTTGGCCAATAACAATTCTGTTTTGGTTATTTTGACCAATTATTTTTTTGGTTGTTTTGACCATTTTAAACTGGTTGCCTCAGATGCATCCAAACGACCAATTTTTTTTGGTCATTTTAACCAATTTGTTTTTATAGTGTTCTTTACAAACATAGCACTGTCGATGGTCTAACACTTCTTGGGCTGCGTGAAATCTCTGCATTTCATTTTTGACCCATTCTTGCTCGTGTAATGGACTCGCGACATTTTGCCACCCGCCTTGGTGAAGATACTCTGTTCGACTATCAACCCGCGCTTGCTGTAAAGACACATGTTGGGCTCTTCTCTTAACAGCATTTTCTCTGACATGCTCGATTCTTATTGCTTGTTCTTCAGGCGTTTCTGAATCAATTCGAGCAGCTGTATTTTGTCTAAGCACTTGTAGCCGCTCATTTCGTTGCTCAGGCGTTTCTGCCACTATTCTTGCACTCGTCTGCTGTCTTAAAGTTTGCAGCCTTCTTTCTCGCTCTTCGCTACTTTCCTGCCGCCTTCTTTCTCTGTCACACTGATTTCGCTTACCTCTACTTTCTTCTGAGCGCTTTTTATAGGCTTCTCTTCGTTTCGTTAAGCGAATTTCCCTTTCTTCTGCTGTCTCGGTTTCTAGCTTTCGGCGAGCCAGCTCTCTCCGTTTTCGTAATCTTTCCGCCTTTTTCTCGGCGCTTTGTCTTCGGGTTCGCTGTTGTCGCTTTCCTTTCTCACTTTGTTGACTTATTTGTTCTCTTTCCATAGTGATAATTTTTTATTTGAATATATATATATTCACTCAAAAATCACAGTTTTCTTGCAAAACACTTTATTCGTCTTGAAAAAGACGAAAAACGATTTTGCAGTGAACGACGGTTATTTTGTACATGTCATCACACGTCATTACAATTTAAATTTAAGTAAATGTTAGTCACCAGTGCTCAACAATTCTTACCGCGTGGCACCCTACGACGTATATATATAAACTATTTCCAGACTTTCGTCTCCCTTGCTTTTTCTACACGCGTGTAAAGTGGACTCCACGCATGTCGAGATTAGCACCCTCACCCGGGCTCCGGGCCTTCGGCCCTACGCCCGGGCTCGAGGATAAATAAATAACTATTTCCGAGATTACGTCTCCCTCGCTTTTTCTCCACGCGTGTAAAATGGACTCCACGCATGTCGAGATTAGCACCCTCACCGGGCTCCGGGCCTTCGGCCCTCCGCCCGGCTCGGGGATAAGAGAGTTCTTTAACGCTCCAAACTCGCACGTTTCACAAAGTTTCTTTAGCGTCGTCACATACTGGTCAATTGTTTCATTGCTGTATTGTGCTCTTGTGAAGAAAACATATCTCTCATAGCTTACATTCTTCTTCGGTTCGCAATGTTCATCGAATTTCTTGATTATTTTGTCGCCAGAAAGGCTTATTAAAATGCACATAAAAGAATATTGTAATTATCGCTATTATGTGATCTGTTGCATGGATGATTGCTTCATTATACTGAAAATACATTGTCTTCGCGCAAGTTTGCATAAACGTGGACAAAATGTTTCAAAATGCTTCGATGGACGTCTTCTACCTCTATCAGTTCATCTCTTCCTCGTTTTGCACTGACCATCACTTCTGTTTTATCAGCATTAACTTTCAGTCCTCCTCTTTCCATGCAGTTCTGCCACTCCACTATCCTTCCCTGTAAGTCTTCCTTTGTTTTTTTCCATAATTACCAAATCGTCTGCGTAGAGCAACTCCCAAATACCTTCCGTGGCAACAACTTTGGTGAGTACGTCGAGGACCACCACAAACAGGAAAGGGCTCAAAGCCTGAGCCCTGATGCAATCCCACTTCAATCTCAAATTCTTCCGTTTTTCCATACAAGGTGTTAACTCTGGTTCTATACTTCCTCTGTGCATCTCCTTTACCAGCTTAATCAAAGACTCCGACACTCCTTTCCGTCTCAGTGCCCAATATACGACCTCCCTTGGGACCCGGTCGTATGCCTTCTTCAAATCTACAAAAGCGTAGTACATCTTTCCGTTTCCTTCCTATCTCTTCTCCTGCATCTGCCTCACTATATATAATGCGTCAACCGTACCCCTTCCTTTTATGAATCCAAACTGCGTCTTGCTTATGTTAATTTCGGCTCTTAGTCTTTCATCAGTAACTCGTTCCATAACCTTCATCACGTGTTCTGTTAGCTTTATCCTTCTATGGTTTTCGCACTTCAACACAGCTCCTTTATTTTTATATATAGTTACCAGCTCACTCTTCTTCCAGCCATCAGGCATTTTCATTTCCTCTATTATTTTCTGTGCAAGTTCTAGAGTCCACTCCACTCCTCTCCTTCCCATTGCTTTGATTAAATCCATAGCCACCTCAGATGGTCCTGCAGCTTTTCCTGACTTCATCTTCCCCATTGCTTTCTTAATCTCCTCCATTGATATTTGGTTTATTGGTCCTTGTGTCATTCCTACTTCGTCCAGTTCCCCTCTTTCATTTTCGGCATTTAGTAGGGTGTTGAAGTATTCTTTCCATCTCTCCTTTATCTGTTGCTCATCTTGTAATAGGTTACCCTTACTGTCCTTTATCACTCCTATTTTTCCCAGGTCTTGCCTTTTCATTTGTCATGCCCTTGCTATTCTGTATATTTTCTTTTCAACTTCTCTTGTTCCCAGACTTTCATACAGTTCTGTCTCTGCTTCATCTTTCGATCGCTTCCTTAACCGCTCTCTTTGCTTCTCTGTTTGCCAATCGGTACCTTTGCTCTGCCTCTCTGTTATCATTTTTCTTCCACTCTTTGAAAGCCGCTTTCTTTCTTTTCAGGCCATCCCGTAATCCCTCATTCCACCACCAGTCGTCTTCTTGTCTAGCTCGCGCTCCTGATGTACGGCCCACTACTTTCTCTGCAGCTCTCACGAGACTACCCTTCATACAATTCCACATATGTTCGACTCCCTCTCCATCTCCGATTTCTGCTCTTATCCTTTCTACGTCTCTAAATTCTTGCAAATTTTCACCTTTAAGTTTTCCTGTTGTTTTCAGCTTGCACTGTTTCCATATGCTGTCCATCACAACTAATCTATGCTGCCTCACACAGTCCTCTCCTGGGATAACTTTGTAGATTTTCACTCTTCCTCTTTCTCCTTTTCTTGTCATCAAATAATCTATTTGGCTCTTATGTCCTCTACTATCATATGTAATGATGTGCTCATCTTTCTTTTTAAACAAACTGTTAACAAATATCAACTCCGTGCTTTCGGCAATCTCAAGCATTCTCTCTCCTTCTTCATTCCGCTCACCGTATCCATGTCCTCCGTGTGTGCCTTCATAACCATCTGCTAGTCTTCCTATTCTTCCATTTAGATCTCCTCGCACTACCAGATATTCCGTGCCAGGTACTTCTCTTATAGATTCCTCAAAATCGTTTCTAAAATTCTCTTTTTCTTCATCCGTACATCCAACCTGTGGTGCATATACTGAAATCACAATCATCAGCCTATTCTGCATCACGAACTTCACAGTAATAAGTCTGTCATTGTATTTCTTCACATCCAGAACTTTATTTCGATATTCTCCTCGTACTATTACTCCCACTCTGTTTCTCTTAGCTCTGCTACCGCTGTACAAAATCTTACACTCTCCTCCGAGGTCTCGGGCACTCTGCCCCGCCCATCTCGTTTCTTGGACACATGCATAGGATGTCAATCTTCCTTCGATTCATCACATCTGCAATTTCTCTTCCTCTTCCTGTCATGCTTCCAACATTCCATGTGCCTATTCGTATTTTTATTTCTTCCACTCTCTTCTTTAGCCTTGGCCGTGCGTTCCAAGGTACCCCTCGCTCATTTCGCTCAGGTTTTGGCAGTGGGCCTAGCCTTTTTCTTAAAAGGCACAAATCCTGCAAGGCAGCAGGTGGTAATTTTCGGGATACCTTCCCTAGAAGGACCGAGCCTGATGAGCTCCTCCTGCCCAATGTAGCAGACTATTCCCCGCCGGATGCTAGCCCGGTATTTCAAGGTCTCGGGGTAAAACACTAGAGAACAATGAAAATTTCTTGAGTGTACGGCCTCGCAATTGATACTCGTTTATGAAATTTTCCCACAACAACCTTTTTTATTTAATGAGACATATTTTAACGCTACTCTGGCTTAACCTAAAAAGTTGCTGTACTTGCATCACCCAGTGTTTCGACACTCCAGTCTAGTTCATCAGGGATGATTGTTGTGAAGACCGCGATCCCATATTTAAACTCACGCATAGAGCCACTAATGACGATATCCATAAACAAGATTTCATCAAAGTTAAACAACAAGTTTTCTTGTATTATACCGCCGTTATAACCATCTGATGAAGTGTGGACACTGATAAGCTCCTGACAATGTCTTTGATGGTACCATAGATTGGGTAATTTTTTAATTATTCTACGCAATTCTCAATATGTCAGGCCTCCACACAATGTTGTTAAAGTCACTGTGGATTAGATGATTTTGGACTATCCTACGCAATATCGTAGCTGGTTTAGCACGGGTGCTCCGACAAAGCAGAATTATCTTCACATTTTTTTAGAGGAAAACAGCTTTTTAATACTCTTTATTTAAACCGTGTACCGTATTTACATTTGCTCTAGCCGATATATACTCCTGATTACAGCCATTATAAAATGGATTATAAAATTATATAATTATATTATGCATGCATGCATGCATGCATGCATGGGATGAAATAAATCGCATTCCTTTTTTGTACTTTTGCAATATAATCTTTACGACCATCAAAGGAGCACGCTAAATTAAGAACCATATATTATATAACATAGAATAGGACTCAAACACAGCTTGAAAGCAACCTATGTTACAGACAGTGTTTCCGTTGTTTTTTCTGTTTACTGCATGTTTGCTACTTCAACCGCTTCAAATTTATTTTAAACATTGCATGATCCGAATGTAATTCTTAAATGTCACTACAGACCATTTGGTGTTTTTTCCCTCTGCCATGTCTGTTTGTCTCTTCTTTATTTGTTTGTTTGTTTGTTTGTTTGTTTGTTTGTTTGTTTGTTTGTTTGTTTGTTTGTTTGTTTGTTTGTTTGTTTGTTTGTTTGTTTGTTTGTTTGTTTGTTTGTTTGTTTGTTTGTTTGTTTGTTTGTTTGTTTGTTTGTTTGTTTGTTTGTTTGTTTGTTTGTTTGTTTGTTTGTTTGTTTGTTTGTTTGTTTGTTTGTTTGTTTGTTTGTTTGTTTGTTTGTTTGTTTGTTTGTTTGTTTGTTTGTTTGTTTGTTTGTTTGTTTGTTTGTTTGTTTGTTTGTTTGTTTGTTTGTTTGTTTGTTTGTTTGTTTGTTTGTTTGTTTGTTTGTTTGTTTGTTTGTTTGTTTGTTTGTTTGTTTGTTTGTTTGTTTGTTTGTTTGTTTGTTTGTTTGTTTGTTTGTTTGTTTGTTTGTTTGTTTGTTTGTTTGTTTGTTTGTTTGTTTGTTTGTTTGTTTGTTTGTTTCTTTGTTTGTTTCTTTGTTTCTTTGTTTCTTTGTTTCTTTGTTTGTTTGTTTCTTTGTTTGTTTCTTTGTTTCTTTGTGTTACGTGACCGCTATATGCAACAAAAAGTGTAACCTCAGCTGTTTGGTTCTTACAATTATTTATTTAACTAACAAGAAACTTAGAACAGATACTGAAAATGTATATAAAGATTAAAACTAAACTAAAGTTCAGAAACTTATCTGTCGTCTGCACACAATGAAACAGTCAATAAGAGATTCCAGCAACAGGTTAACAATCCGTATGGACTTGAAAAGGAAGGAATAATAAAACCAACGGCAGGAACTCCATGGACTGACTTCGTAACCACTTTGATAGATATAGCTCACTCTCATACATATGCATGCCTGAGAACTGTTCGATGGCTGCTTATATAGTTTCTAGAGTATATCATTATAGTAACATACTTCATTCTATATATAATATATTTACGTAATTACTAAATGACATCATAGCTGACTCATGCTAAGTCACAAGTATGTACTAATTGATCACAAGTACTTATTAAGTGTTCAGTGATCATGTGTCTAATATACATCTGAATTTTCAATTTAATTATAGATGCGAAGAGTTTCTGACGACATACGTATACATTAAGAAGCAAGGAGGTATAACTTCTATTTTTGTGTTTGTTCAGGGATATTATTTTTGAGGTGCAGCAATTTTTTATTACCAGACTTTGTGAGCAGATTCAAATTATTTTTTTGTTCAATATTGCTTGAATTGAGTGTTTTTTGCCCCTACATGCAATATTTCAAATGCAATTGTAAAAGTTATTTCGCTTCTTGAAATTCCGCCACTCTGTTCCTTAAAGTGTTTATGCAGTGAAAAATTCAGTTTGAAAAAAGACTATGGAAATTATAAGGATTGGCGCTTACAACTTTTTTTAAACTTCGTTCTTGAGATATAGTTTCATAATTTTGTTATTTTATATATATATATATATATATATATATATATATATATATATATATATATATATATATATATAACAATTATACCATGAGCTCGAGTCGTAAATGAGCTCAGAGCCAACGAGGCGCTTCGCCGAGTTGGCTGTGAGTTCATATACGACGAGAGCGAATGGTATAATTGTTTTATTATATAGCGAAAACATTTATAAAAATAAAGAAAAACTTTTAATTCGTAACGGAAATGAATCGCTTGAAAAAACTCGAACTTCCGCCACCCATATTTCCGCCACGCGCATTCGCCTTCACAAGCAAGGTTTTCCCTTGACAGTATAAAACTGACTTGGAGTTCAAAACAGTCTCGGAAATGTGTTTGAGAGCTCTTACAGTTTAAAAACGCGTTGGAAACATCGTATATAACGACTTAAACAGCTCAGAAAAGTGAAAAGTTTAGTCAGCTGTTCTTTACTTCATATTGACACAAATAACATAGTTTCCATTCATAAAGCTTTATTTCTTTAGAAAATGTATTTTACTTGTTACTACATTTAACAGTTATACCATGAGCTCTCAAGTTGTATATAACTCATAGCCGACGAGGCGCTTCGCCGAGTTGGCTATTAGTTCGTATCATAGTCAATCGAGATATGGTCTGGAAACTCGGCAAACTTCAAAGCGCCTATAATGAGCTGTGATTTTATGTTGAAACGTACCTTACACCGTGCACATCCTTTGTTTTAGGTTTATTAATATTTAAATAGCACGGTTGAGTGATTGAACTGAAACGTTGCTATTGGACAATTCGTTCATTATACTAAAATACAATGTGTTCAGTGACCGTGCACCGTGCACAAAAATGCATAAAGGCGAACAAAAAGATAGACCAAAGACTTTAGCTGAGTTTCCAGACCATATCTCGATTGACTATGTTCGTATACAACGAGAGCGAACGGTATAACTGTTTTATTATATAGCCAAGCACTGTACAAGAGACAAAATTACAGCGAAATGTTTGAAACAACAAACTTCCGGCATAGGCAATAACTAATACTTCCGCCATGCGTAATGATGCATTCACATAGTTTCTCGCTGAGCTGTTCAGTAAACAGCTTCGAAATGTTGTATAAATGTTGCTCGAGAGACAAAAAATGTGTTAAGCAAATCAACAAAAAAGATTAAAAGGTACCTTTATGAAGTCAAAAATTGGGTCAGTTGTTTATATTAGCGTTGCTGTCGTGAAAAAGGTTTTGATTTCATGCAAAAATGAAACTGAAACACCTTCGGCAGTGAAACTAAATTAACTTACTTAGTTGGTTGTTTTTGGAAAAGAGCATGCTTTTTATTACTCCAAATGCTTATCTAAATAAAAAAGTCTCTTTACTGGTAACCTCTTACGAAATGTGTGTTGTAAGCTTGATTTTAACCATGAGTTTCTTTGTTTGGCAACAAATTAATATCAACCCGTTAATTTAGTCGGGTTTTTGAAGTAAAAAACCCGTAATTTTTAGATGAATTTTACCATTTAACGTGCTAAATTGTGTATTTGTTAATGTATTTTTACACAATGTTGTTTTTTTATACATTGGTTTGAGGGTGTTGATGTTTTTCTGTATAAAAATACGGCAATTTAAACTCTTTTCGGCAGTTTAAAAAAACATGCCGCCATCTTGTTTTTCCTCTACTAGCAGGATATGAGCTGATAGTAGGGAACCAATCAGATTACACAAAAGCTCATCTGATAGCATGCTATATAATAATGATATATATGAGCTGATAGCTTGCTAGTTGCAGCAGAACAGCTCATATATAGTGAGTGGCTATAATATATATATATATATATATATATATATATATATATATATATATATATATATATATATATATATATATATATATATATATATACTCAGCATTAAAAGTTAATAAATTATACTTCGCTCTGCCTATTAATGGTATTGAGCGCTCTTATACCTTACGCCAATCTAGTGATCTTTATGCTACACACTATTTTTGGTATATATATATTTAGCATATACCTCGCAGGTGACTAGTGCTTTTCGCGTAATCTGATTGGCTCCTCTAGCTCGGGATATCCTGCACTATTCACCTGCGGGCAAAACAAGATGGCGGCCAGTTTTGCTTTGTTTACCGAGGCAGGAGATTTTGTTGATAAACAAGGGTGATGTAGTAGAATAACGAGAAAAGTCAACAAAATTAGGTAGAAGAGTGTCCACAGGTATGTTTCTTTACAATTTTCTAGCCATTAATATATTCAGAAGTTGTATTAAAAAACTGTTTTGTCGACAAATATCGAGTACGCCAATTGTCCAAGTTGCTAGCGGTCGTGTCTTGTATAAAATACCGAAAAATATGAGTTAACAATGTTAAACTTGTTATTTCATTGATGAGGTATATGCTAAAACAATTATTCACCTCAGTGTCGGCGAATAGTGTGGATATTCACCTCGCCGAAGCGGCTCGGTGATATCCAGCACTATTCACCTCCACTTCGGTGAATAATTGTTAAATATATATATATATATATATATATAATATATGTATATTATAGCTGATATTGAACTATCATTAAAATATAGCATTAAACTCAATTATTCCGCTCTGCCTATAATGGTACTGAGCGCTCTTGAACTTTACGCCAACTTAGTGACATTTATGTTATACTGTTTTTGGTATATATATATATATATATATATATATATATATATATATATATATATATATATATATATATATATATATATATATATATATGCATATATATATAGTAGGTAAGTGCTCTCCGGATTATATGTTTAAAGTTTTGAGCTTTCAACTCGGTTCTTCGAGTCTTCTTCAGAAAAGTTTAACGGTTTATTTGAATGTTCGCGCTGTTCCTCGCGTAATTGTATTCGACGAGAGCGTCTGATTGGTGCGATGCTAGGAATAGGTGGCGTTTGATTGGTTGTGATGGGACGCGTTGCTAACCAGGTCTGTGTATAGTTGATGGTGGTCGTGGAGTGTCCAGTGTTCGACGGGTGGATTTCTTCGGAAGGAACGGAGGGTGTGTGTGAATCAGGATCGTTATGTGAACGTTTTAATTGAAGGTAGGTTGTAGGTATGTCGATATATCGGTTTAATGTACGTTTGTCTATGCCGTACTGCCACGCTTCTTTAAATTCGCGCGCGTGTTTGGTAGTCGCCTGTCCTAGTATTTTCGTTCGTGACCAGTCAAAAGTGTGTCCGTTGTCGTCAGCGTGTTTGGCAGGAAGTGAATTATGGTCATGTCGGTTTATATCGTTCCAATGTTCTGTTAGTCGTGTCTCAATCTTTTTGGATGTTTGTCCAATGTATTGTTGTGCGCAGTTACGGCAAGGAAACATGTAAATAGCGTTGTGTCTATCGCTTGTAATTGTCTTGTCTTTGTGTTTCGTGAAATTATATAGATCTAAGTTTATGTGTTGGTTTGTGTGCTATATCAATGTTGAATGATCGGAGAAGTCTATAGCTGTCATTTCTGACGTAGTGTGGATGTATGGTAAAGTGATCCTAGTCCTTTCAGGAGCAGGTTGGTCAGGTGTGATGTTCGTTGGTGTTCGTTCTTTGCGCGTTAGGACTTTGTTCATGAAGTTCCTAGGGTAGTTGTTCATACGGAATGTCGAGAAAAGGTATCTACGTTCGTCTGTTTTGGATTGCTCTGTGTTACAGTGCGTGTCAATTCGGTTGAATAATGTTTTAATACAACTGATTTTGTGTTGAGTAGGGTGGTTGCTGTTGTAATTCAGTATTTGGTCAGTGTGTGTTTTCTTTCGGTAAACTTGGGTGTGTAAAGTGCCGTCATTAGTTTTAGTCAGTAATACGTCGAGAAAAGAGAGTTGGTTTTGCTGTTCTTCTTCTTTTGTAAATTTAATATTTTCCGTAGTGTTGTTGATTGTTTGTAATATTTTGTCAGTTTTGTCTTTCTTGATTATTGCAAACACGTCGTCTACGTATCTGTCCCATGTTCTAATGTCGTTGTTGTTAGTCACGGTTCTCTTTTCTAGTTCCTGCATCACTGCTTCAGCAACGAAACTGGAAAGAGGTGACCCCATAGGGGTACCGGATACTTGTCAGTAGAAAGTGTTTTGGAAGCAGAATTCCGTTGAAAGGCATAGGTCAAGGAGTTCAAGTATGTCTTCTTTGTCGAGTGAGGTTCTTGTTTGTCATGATTTATCGTCAGTAAGTAGTTCAGTGATTCGTCGTGCTGTGTCTAGTGGTATGGAAGTAAATAGAGAAACTACGTCGAAGGATACCATGGTTTTATCAGGTTCAACTTTTACGTCTTTAATGTTGGTCAGGAAAGTGTTAACGTTGTCGATGGAATGAGGTGATGTTTTGACCAGAGGTTTGAGTATTTCAGCAAGATATTTAGATAGGTTGTATTAAGTCGGTGATCCAGGGAGGGAGAAAATTGGTCGGAGAGGAGTATTTTCTTTATGGATTTTCGGTAGGTCATAAAATCTAGCGATTGGTGAGTCTAACTGGGTTGTACGTATTTTGGTTCAGTTTTTCTTGGTCTTTGAGAGTTTTGAGGTTTTTGTTGATGCGGTTTACTGTTGTTTTACTGGGGTCAGTGTGAAGTGGTTGATATGTGATTACGTCCTTGAGTAATGCGTTGGTTTATCGATGTAATTGGATTTGTCCATGATGACAGTTGTGCGTCCTTTATTTATTTATTTTTATTTAAGACATTTGCAACAAAAGACAAGTTGACAGGAGCCAAGCAATAGGACACATGGTCCCTTACAAGGCTTGACTCCAAATTACAACATATATAACAGACAACATAATGTAAATTTTTAAAATGTTAAGTCAGCAGCTACAAGCTGCGTCCACATTAGGGCTTCTGCAAATGGGACAGATTATATGCCACGTACGTGTATTTTCCGAGTCGAATGTGGACTGAAGGCGAGCAAAGAGTAACTTTTTCAGTCGGGTCTTAAAAACTGATGTGCGCTCTGAAGTACGTATATCAAGAGGTAACGCATTCCACATAGGACAAATACGAATGAAAAATGATTCGCGAAATGTAGATGTTCGAGCGAAATTTAAGCGGAGATCCATCCCCGAGGTTCCACAGCGAGTCTTAGAGTGTGAAAATTGTACAAATCTTGATATGTCGAGACGTATTTCGCCATTTATACAACGGAAAAGAAAAAGAAGATCAAGATATTCTAGGAAGTAGCACAGGGGTAATAACTTTAGTTGAATGAGCCGGCACTTGTAGTCGAGTTCAAATCCACGAAGGATGAAACGTGAAGCCCTTCTTTGTACTTTCTCCAAACTTCGCATCAGGTAAATAGAACCACGAAAACAGGGTGACCATACTTGGCTGGCATAGATAAGATGTGATCTTACCAGCGAGATGTAAAGAATTTTTTGTATGTTACAGGAGACACCCTTTGAACAATGTCTTCGTAGGAAACCAAGCATTCTATTGGCTTTGGATATAATGTTCGCAATATGATCCGCCCACGTCAAATTATGAGAGACCTGTACACCAAGATCCCGTGCGCTGGTAACAATCTTTAAAGTTGACTCATTCAGAGTATACGATCTTTGTAGGCTGCGACGTTTGCGAGTGATACGAAGATTCTCACATTTGATAGGTTGGAACATTAGCTCATTATTTGAAGCCCAAACTGAGAGAGAATCTAAATCCTGTTGAAATCGGTTGACATCGCAAATATTTTTGATGGTATGAAAACATTTCGTGTCGTCAGCGAACATAGCAATATTAGAAGAGGAAACACTGTCCGGAAGATCGTTTATATACAAAATAAACAGGATCGGGCCGAGCACTGAGCCCTGAGGAACGCCAGAACAAACATCCACCCATGGGCTAGATGTGCCGTTGACAACAACTCGCTGGTGACGATGGGAAAGGTAGTCAGTTATCCAGTCAAATAAAGCACCAGTAATTCCGTAAAAATTCAGCTTCTTATCAGCTGGTAGTACCATAATCTCGTCGTCGTTCTTTAGATCTTTCAGGGCTTCTCGTTCTTGTTTGTTGAGGTCAACTGGAAGTTTTTGGTGTACATCACCTCATTCCATCGACAACGTTAACACTTTCCTGACCAATAATAAAGACGTAAAAGTTGAACCTGATGAAACCATGGTATCCTTCGACGTAGTTTCTCTATTTACTTCCATACCACTAGACACAGCATGACGAATCACTGAACAACTACTTACTGACGATAAATCATGACAAACAAGAACCTCACTCGACAAAGAAGACATACTTGAACTCCTTGACCTATGCCTTTCAACGGAATTCTGCTTCCAAAACACTTTCTACTGACAAGTATCCAGTACCCCTATGGGGTCACCTCTTTCCAGTTTCCTTGCTGAAGCAGTGATGCAGGAACTAGAAAAGAGAACCGTGACTAACAACAACGACATTAGAACATGGGACAGATACGTAGACGACGTGTTTGCAATAATCAAGAAAGATAAAACTGACAAAATATTACAAACAATCAACAACACTACGGAAAATATTAAATTTACAAAAGAAGAAGAACAGCAAAACCAACTCTCTTTTCTCGACGTATTACTGACTAAAACTAATGACGGCACCTTGCACACCCAAGTTTACCGAAAGAAAACACACACTGACCAAATACTGAATTACAACAGCAACCACCCTACTCAACACAAAATCAGTTGTATTAAAACATTATTCAACCGAATTGACACGCACTGTAACACAGAACAATCCAAAACAGACGAACGTATATACCTTTTCTCGACATTCCGTATGAATATCTACCCTAGGAACTTCATCAACAAAGTCCTAACGCGCAAAGAACGAACACCAACGAACATCACACCTGACCAACCTGCTCCTGAAAGGACTAGGATCACTTTACCATACATCCACACTACGTCAGAAATGACAGCTAGACTTCTCCGATCATTCAACGTTGACATAGCACACAAACCAACACATAAACTTAGATCTAATTTCACGAAACACAAAGACAAGACAATTACAAGCGATAGACACAACGCTATTTACATGTTTCCTTGCCGTAACTGCGCACAACAATACATTGGACAAACATCCAAAAAGATTGAGACACGACTACCAGAACATCGGAACGATATAAACCGACATGACCATAATTCACTTCCTGCCAAACACGCTGACGACAACGGACACACTTTTAACTGGTCACGAACGAAAATACTAGGACAGGCGACTACCAAACACGCGCGCGAATTTAAAGAAGCGTGGCAGTACGGCATAGACAAACGTACATTAAACCGATACATCGACATACCTACAACCTACCTTCAATTAAAACGTTCACATAACGATCCTGATTCACACACACCCTGCGTTCCTTCCGAAGAAATCCACCCGTCGAACACTGGACACTCCACGACCACCATCAACTATACACAGACCTGGTTAGCAACGCGTCCCATCACAACCAATCAAACGCCACCTATTCCTAGCATCGCACCAATCAGACGCTCTCGTCGAATACAATTACGTGAGGAACAGCGCGAACATTCAAATAAACCGTTAAACTTTTCTGAAGAAGACTCGAAGAACCGAGTTGAAAGCTCAAAACTTTAAACATATAATCCGGAGAACACTTGCCTACAACATTATGCCTGGATTACAAATCTTCAAATTCATATATATATAAAGACAAGCTATCCGAGAAATTTGGAAAGGAAAACGCCAGCCTTTACAGAGACGATGGACTGATCCTACTGAAGAACACAACTGCATGGGAGACTAGCGGAGAAAGCAAAAAAAGATTTGAACAAGATTTTCCAAGCACTCAACCTCAAGATCAAAGCGACCGCCAATCAGAAAATTGTGAACTTCCTGGACATCACACTGAACCTGGACAATGAGAAATTTCAACCTTACAAGAAACCTAACGATGACACGTTTTACATTCACAGCCATTCCAACCATCGTCCATCCATCATCAAACAACTGCCGAAGTCAATCAGCCAAAGAATCTCAAGCCTATCATGCGACCAAGCCACCTTCGAACAAACCGCTCCAGCTGACAACGACGCACTGAAACACAGTGGCTTCCACACCAAGATCGAATACATGCCCAACGATACACCCAACACAACACCCAATAGCCAGAAAAGAAATAGATCCAGAAACATAATTTGGTTCAACCCTCCCTTTAGCAGAAACGTAAGAACCAACGTGGGCAGAAAATTCCTGAACCTCATAGATAAACACTTCCCAGCCTCCAACAAGCTAACAAAATATTCAACAAAAACACAATCAAGATAAGCTACAGCTGCATGAACAACATGAGAAGCATAATCAACAAACACAACGCCAGTATCTTTTCAAAACTAAGCAAGACCAACACCAGCTCCGATAAACCCAAGTGCAATTGCCGAAAGAAGGATAGCTGCCCCCTACAAGGAAGCTGCCTTACTGCAAATTTGATTTATCAGGCCGAAGTGACTACGGTCGATGACTCGACGACCAAAAAATACATTGGCATGACTGCAACCTCTTTCAAGACCCGTTACAACAACCACACGAAATCATTCCGAGATGCTG
Source organism: Corallium rubrum (assembly GCA_964035015.1). Taxonomy (NCBI): domain Eukaryota; kingdom Metazoa; phylum Cnidaria; class Anthozoa; order Scleralcyonacea; family Coralliidae; genus Corallium; species Corallium rubrum. The sequence goes on from OZ036013.1 coordinate 8,304,148, forward strand.
GATACTCAAAGAAAACGGCCCTATCACGCTACATCTGGAAATTGAAGATAGAAAAACGCTATTACTTGGTAAAATGGTCAATTTTTAAAGGTGCGAAATCATACAACAGTGGGAACAAACGCTGTAATTTGTGCCTAGAAGAAAAAATATGCATCATGAAAGCCGACCCAAAACACCTCCTAAACAAAAGATCCGAAATCTTCTCGAAATGCCGCCACCGAAACAAACACCGTCTACGCAACTTGAAACGGACCTCAACCACGCAATGACGTCACTACATTCCACCACCGCTACGTAAACACTCTCATAAAAAGGGACAATCAACACAAATTTTCCTTCAGTTGTCTGAAGATCGTCCACGGACGTGAAACTTGTAGTAACAACAATCAATCTTTAGCTATTTATCCATATCGCTCTATCTCCCAAGATATTGAGCACTCTTGAAATAGTCTTTATTCTACTATATATATATATATATATATATATATATATATATATATATATATATATATATATATATATATATATATATATATATTTAACAATTATTCACCGAAGTGGAAGTGAATAGTGCTGAATATCCACACTATTCACCGACACTGAGGTGAATAATTGTCTTAGCATATACCTCATAAATGAAATAACAAGTTTAATATTCTTACATTTGTCGATATTTTATACAAGACACGACCGCTAGCAACTTGGGCACTTGGCGTACTCGATATTTGTCGACAAAACAGTTTTTACAACTTTTGAATATAATAATGGCTAGAAAATTGTAAAGAAACATACCTGTGGACACTCGATCTTCTACTCAGAGCCTGAAATAATTTTAAAATTTGTCCGGCAAAACTTCCGAGCAAAATGAAATTTGACCGGAAATTTTCAAATTTGGTCGGAAATTTTTTAGTTTAGTTTGACCCCCTCCGTTGAGTAAATTCTGTCAAGCATGCAGTAAATCACTCTACTTGTTATTTGTAATAATAAAACACAAATGTTTAATTCTGAATTGCGTATTAGTTATAGTGAATTTTAATTTAATTAAAATGGTAACTATGAAACAACTTTAAACTGAAAAGCTGGATTACACGATCGATAAGTTTCTGTGATTACAATGGCGTCAATCGCAGTTTAACGCAATGGTTTTGAATTAAAAATCACGCACTGTTGTTATCTCGACTCGACAACCTGGAAGATAAAGAATACGTTTCCTCGACGTTTTGAACTCAGGACCTTCGTCATGAGAGTCTAATAAGCCTATTTGATCAGCCTATTTAACTATGAAGGGCCTTTGCTCGAAACGTCGAGGAAACGTATTCTTTATCTTCCAGGTCGTCAAATTAACAACAATGAAAGCAGTCACTCTGACTCGTAACTCATTGTCACACACTTAAGTTAACTAAACTTTGTTTAAAGCATACTCTGATCGAAGAAATTTTGATAGTGCACTGTAAAGTGTAAAACCAACTTTAACTCAAAACTGATGGAAAACCCAATGGGAATTTAACAAGAAAAATGGAGTGTTGAGCGCCGACCCGATCATTTAAAAAAACAGATTTTATTTTTTTTTCAAAATTTGTCCGGACAAAATTTCCGATCATTTCAGCATTTGGTCGGAAAAACTGGAATTTGGTCGGAAAACCGCCAGCCGCCGGCCGTTATTTCAGGCTCTGCTACTTAATTTTGTTAACTTTTCTCGTTATTCTACAACATCAGCCTTTGTTTATCAACAAAATCTCCTGCTTCGGTATAAACAAACCAAAACTGTCCGCCATTTTGTTTTGCCCGCAGGTGAATAGTGCAGGATATCCCAGGGTAGAGGAACCAATCAGATTGCTTGAAAAGCACTATTCACCTGCGAGGTATATGCTAAATATATATAAATGTATATCTTAAAATGTATATATTCTACACTCGAATTTTCCTTCACCCAAAATCCTCAGTACACGCTATATATATATATATATATATATATATATATATATATATATATATATATATATATATTACCAATGTGTTACGTTTGTAGTAGGTTGAAGAGTGCTCAATACCAGGAGTTTGGTAGAGCGGAATAACAGTTTAAATCCTAAAATATAGTCGTTGCTACTCTGAGTTTCACGCCTCACGTCTTGAGACGATCTTCAGGCAACTGTATGTGATTGACTAGTTCATTGTGTGAGTTAGCGTCATCACACAATGAACTGAGTCAATCACATACAGTTGCCTGAGGATCGTCTCAAGACGTGAGGCGTGAAACTCAGAGTAGCAACGACTATATTTTAGGATTTAAACTGACATATATATATATATATATATATATATATATATATATATATATGTATATATATATATTTAACAATTATTCACCGAAGTGGAGGTGAATAGTGCTGGATATTCACCGAGCCGCTTCGGCGAGGTGAATATCCACACTATTCACCGACACTGAGGAGAATAATTGTTTTAGCATATACCTCATAAATGAAATGACAAGTTTAACATTCTTATATTTTTCGGTATTTTATACAAGACACGGCCGCTAGCAACTTGGGCACTTGGCGTACTCGATATTTGTCGACAAAACAGTTTTTACAACTTTTGAATACATTAATGGCTAGAAAATTGTAAAGAAACATACCTGTGGACACTCTTCTACTTAATTTTGTTGACTTTTCTCGTTATTCTACAACATCAGCCTAGTTTATCAACAAAATCTCCTGCTTCGGTAAACAAAGCAAAACTGTCCGCCATTTTGTTTTGCCCGCAGGTGAATAGTGCAGGATATCCCGAGCTAGAGGAACCAATCAGATTGCTTGAAAAGCACTATTCACCTGCGAGGTATATGCTATATATATATATATATATATATATATATATATATATATAAATATAAAGCTTCTAGGACAGCGTCGGCCACGGTTGAAATCCAAATATTACTAGGGTTAAGTCACGTTGGCCTGAAAAAAAGAGAAAAATCTTCTCGACGTTTCGAGCGAAGGCCCTTCGTCAGGAGAAATTAGTAAACAACTCACATGTGGTCACGCGTATTTATAGCAGAGCTACAATGGGAATCACGTGAACACATGTAAGCCAATAAAAACAAAGTAAACAAATAAATTAATATGTAATTTTAGCCTGTGTGCAGGTGCTGACCCAATTTGTGGGTCAGCTACCTGCAAATAGGCAATATATATATATATATATATATATATATATATATATATATATATAAATGTCTTGGTTTGGATATCAACACAAGTAAATGGTATACATAAATGTTGATGGTGTGGCAACGCAGAAAAATGAAAAATAAGGTAAAATAAAATAACCACTTCAATCGCTTTACACAAACGTTTTCGCTTTATTAGCTCTTCAGGTGTAACTAAATTATTATGAAGTGGTATTTACATGTATTTCGTGCTATTTGTCATGTGATCTCCGGTTCGAATTTCACACGTGTCTCTAATTTACATAATAATATGAATCTATGAGTCCTAAATAATTAATGTTACAGTATATAATTTCATGCAGAACTTTAAAAGTATAAACGTATTTTAAAGTTCTGCATGAAATTATATACTGTAACATTAATTATTTAGGACTCATAGATTCATATTATTATGTAAATTAGAGACCACGTGTGAAATTCGAACCGGAGATCACATGACAAATAGCACGAAATACATGTAAATACCACTTCATAATAATTTAGTTACACCTGAAGAGCTAATAAAGCGAAAACGTTTGTGTAAAGCGATTGAAGTGGTTATTTTATTTTACCTTATTTTTCATTTTTCTGCGTTGCCACACCATCAACATTTATGTATATATATATATATATATATATATATATATATCTATCTATCTATCTATCTATATATATATATATATATATATATATATATATATATATATATATATATATATATATATATAATAATGGCGTGCTCCATCGAGTTATGGATGCACGCGGGAAGTTCGGAGAGCGGTAAAAAACCGTAAAACCGGTTTTCCACTAGGCGATTTTTTTCGCGCGAAACGACTTTCTTTTGCTCGAATTCAATAGATTTCTGATTAGTTCCAGCTCAGAGCTCATGAGACAAAAGAAAAAGTCGCTTCGCGCGAAAAAAGTCGCCTAGTGGAAAACCAGCTTAAGAGTTTGTCGAGGCGTAGCCGAGAACAACTCTAGATTTTTGAGTGCTCTCCAACTTCCCAAGTGCATCCATAACTCAATGGAGCACACCAAACCATGAACCATTTCTTTTATACCAGAGAATCAGACACAAAACAACGGAAAACAATATTTATTTCGCTAATTAAAAACGAGCTTCTCATTACGTTTGAAATATATATGTTATATATATATATATATATATAACATTCGAAATATAGTAAGGTTAGGTATACTGCCGAAACAGAGAACGTAGTTAGTCTAACGTTTCTCTCTGACGAAGGGCCTTCGCTCGAAACGTGAGACTGACCACGTTCTCTGTTTCGGCAGTATACCTAACCTTACTATATTTCGATTGTTGTTTCAACACTGCCTACGCAGCACACTACTTTTATTTAGCTTTGACTTCCTCGACTTAGACAACGTTTTTTTAGAAAAATTACTACGCCAATGAATTTACCAAGCCGGATCGTTTTAGAAGTCATTTACAGAATTCGTGTCCGTTCTGTATCGGCTTCGCCTCGTGTCTGTATACCCCGATCAGAACGGCCACTCATTCTTTGGCTTTTTAGGCCGTGCTGAGCCGTGGAGTGGAGTTCAGTAGAGTTTCTGGCTTTTTGCAGTGCGGTGTAGTGTTGTTTAGTGTGGCGTGATGTGGCGTGGAGTAGGGTAGTGTAGTCGTGTTGTGTTGTGTTGTGTTGTGTTGTGTTGTGTTGTGTTGTGTTGTGTTGTGTTGTGTTGTGTTGTGTTGTGTCGTGTTGTGTTGTGTTGTGTTGTGTCGTGTCGTGTCGTGTTGTGTTGTGTTGTGTTGTGTTGTGTTGTGTTGTGTTGTGTTGTGTTGTGTTGTGTTGTGTTGTGTTGTGTTGTGTTGTGTTGTGTTGTGTTGTGTTGTGTTGTGTTGTGTTGTGTTGTGTTGTGTTGTGTTTTGTTGTGTTGTGTTGTGTTGTGTTGTGTTGTGTTGTGTTGTGTTGTGTTGTGTTGTGTCGTGTCGTGTCGTGTCGTGTCGTGTCGTGTCGTGTCGTGTCGTGTCGTGTCGTGTCCTGGCGTGTCGTGGCGTGTGGTGGAGTGGAGTGATGTGCTGTGCTGGGATGGGTTCGGTTGCGTAATATCTTAAGTGACTGTTAGGGTCGTTTATCTTTTTGTTTCAGAGAGAAACCCTTGTACATGGAAAGACAAAATCAGTGGCGTGCGACACTTCATTCAAACGTTTTTAAATGAAAAGGAGAAAATAAATGAAGAATTTTACCAAGTGTTAAGGTATTATTACTGATTAACAATGAAATTTTAAATGGCGATAAGGAAAACATCTTAATGTGTTGAAATCCATAGTTCATTGTCACACAGTGCTTTAAGGTCGGAGTACACGTTCGATGTTCCTTTTTCGGATCAAATCCTATTGCGTTGCCGGTGCGAGAGAAGTGGCTATACGTGTGATGATTTTATGACGGTGTCAGAACAGTTAGTTGCAAGAACGAGAACTACGAAAATTTAACACCATGGCGCCCCGAACAACGAAACGTTGGCTTTGACATTAATGCTGTTGCTGTGTAGTCGATTCTAGATCTAATAAAACAAAGCGTTTGTGAGTTTGACATTGACTGTTGAAAAAATATTCTTTTTGTCAGCGACTATGCTTTGATTATTTGAAGAATCCGTGCGACTGTCATGTTATATAATTCCTGCGATAGAACGTTTGGGGTTAGCAGCAGCAAGTTTGCAATTAAAAAGCAAACACAATGAGAAATACTTATTGGTTATACCCATGGGATGTAAACTCACATACCATGCATTTACTTAAAATTTATTGTGTTTGAAAAAACGGCGGCCGCTATCGTGTAACCTATTGTTAAGGCGGTTTTCCACTAGGCGATTTTTTTCGCGCGAAGCCACTTTCTTTTGTTCGAATTCAATAGATTTCTGATTAGTTCCGGCTCAGAGCTCACGAGACAAAAGAAAAAGTCGCTTCGCGCGAAAAAAGTCGCCTAGTGAAAAACCGGCTTTATACAGCTATTTGTCGGTAAGAAACGTCAAGCCTGCGTGAGCAGACCAAAAGGAAGTATGGGTAGAAATCACCGAAACAATAAAAGCACATAAATATATACATAACGATTAACAATAGGGTTAGGTTTGGATTGTTGATAACCTCGGCATCAGAAATGAAAAAGGGCCTATTTATTTGGGAGTATCTGCTTGTTCCATACAACGCTATATGTCGAAATATTTAGCTTGGGGAAGAGTAGTCTCAGAGAAACTAGGGAGACCAATTTGTAGTCTCTCGATGCACCCACACATTGAGTTTACGGGGGATGAAATGGTAAACTTCTTGTTTGAGTCACCCACCGTAATATCCCATGTCAGGAACGAGGTGTCTTTGGCTGGTAACAATTCGTCTGGGCCAACTATTGAATTTCCATTTCTACCCGTACTCCCTTTCTGTCTGATCGCGTAGTCTTAACGCCTCTTACCGACGTTGAATGAAATAGCTGTATACTCTGGAAGAGATCGCGAGACACAAACTAATTTCGCCGTGGTTATAGTTCCGACACCGGGGCCATTTGCATAAAACACCCGTACTGAACGCTTACATGTACGCTTAAGCTACTGTTACACGATGCGACTTTTGTTGCAACTTGCAACAAATAGCCTGAATGTTGCAGGTTGCAAAACAAAACGCACGTGTAGGCAACCCGTAGCAACTTGCGATTTCGTTTTTTTTCCGTGGTGCAAGTTGCAAGAAAAATTGGATGGGTTCTACTTTTTGCTGCAACTTACAACAAAGTTTGCAAGTTGCTGAACGTGTAACGCCCTTCCTGTACTTGCAAGTTGCAATAAAAATTACATCGTGTAACAACAGCACCTTTACGTGCACTCGTAACTTACGTGTGTTGCATAACACTCGTTAAGTCGCAGACTTACGATGCACACTTAAGTGCCGTGACTTACGTATGTCCTATAAGTGTACACTTTAGTGTGGTTTTTGCAACAGAACCTGCGGGCGTTGCGTAAAACGTTTATACGGATGGCATATACGTGAAAATTTGCACGTAACTCTACCGGACCTCGAGAGGTCCTGCAAATCTACGTGATGTGTACTAATGGTTACTAATACTGTAATAGGCAATAGGAAGGTGAGATTGAACATTTCTGAAAGGTTTTTATGACACATGGACAGTTCCATTCCAATAAAGGATACCCAGCATCACCAAGAAGTATTCCATTCGGTAAAGCATTAACATACATGTATATAGGCTAGGTGTGTATATAGGGAAGCACGGGTGGCGTGTCCTGTTAGTGTGCTGCCTCTCACCAAAAAGTTAAGCCCTGTTAGACGGGGTTAGTATTTGGATGGGTGACCGCTTGGGAATCACCCCGTTGTCGAGCTTCGAACTTATGTGAGTAAAGTTGTAGTTGATCTCTCCTGTGCTTCGAGGGTTTTTCGCCGAGTTCTCTGGTTTTCCTCCCTCCAGAAAACACCTAACATCTTAGCTGTGATCCATGGTCTGAACTGTGTCGTATGGCGGCTTCCGGGAGCGCCTTTGTTGGGCCTCGACACGGCCACGTTGATCTGCGTCCTTCGTAATTCAGCTGCTGGCTGCGACTAAGGATGATTAGCTCCCAGTCCTTTTCCCTTTCCCTCCTTTAAGTATTCTTGCTTAAATGAACCCGTAAGTCGTACTTAAGAGAACGATAATTACACTTTATGTAACACCCATACGTGTACACGTATAGTGAATTCTTAAGTGCCTCACTTAAGAGGGATCTTAAGTGCACCTTTTATGCAACCGGACCCTCCGACGTTGAGGAAACGCGTGCGCATTACTGTTTAATTTGAATTAAGTGGTGCTTAGTTAGTTTCAGAAATTGCAGCTTGATGTTAGTAATAATTGTTAGTTGTTTGCTGTACAAGCTGTGTTAGTTAGTAATACTCAGAAAAAAACAAAAAAACAAACAAACTCTGAGCTCTGAGCGGGACTCGATCCCACAACCTTCTGAATGCTAGCCAGACGCTCTAACCATTGAGCCACAAGAACTCAGATAGCGGAGCAAGGTTAATTAAAGTACTTATACCTTAGACTGTGCCCAGTCCTCTAGGAACGAATTCCAACCGCTCGGTTACAAGTACTTGTTGGTCTACAAGTCGCGTTGTAACAGTAAGTTTCCAGTTAAACACTGTTAGTTAGTTTCAGAAATTGCAGCTTGATGTTAGTAATAATTGTTAGTTGTTTGCTGTACAAACTGTGTTAGTTAATAATACTCAGAAAAAAAATGGTTAGAGCGTCTGGCTAGCATTCAGAAGGTTGTGGGATCGAGTCCCGCTCAGAGCTCAGAGTTTTTCTGAGTATTACTAACTAACACAGCTTGTACAGCAAACAATTAACAATTAAGTGGTGCTTGTTAGATCTTTTCAACGACCAGCACGAGGTCCGAATTAGGTCCGAGGTCAATTTTTTTGAATTTTGACCAAAAGGTTCGTAAAAAACAACTGGCCAGGAAAATTTATCTACACTGAGTTTCTCATCTGAAAGATGCATCATCGTTGACATTCTTTACTTTCAGTTTTTTAAAAGTTAAATACACCTAAACATGCGTATTGACACGTCCAGTCTGACTCCAAGCAGAAAACAAAAATAGGCATGCTACGCATGCATGTGTCCACCGCGCAGTTGCACTGTTACCTCGATCGGGTCTTGCCCCCAAACCTCATTGGCTATTACATTGTCAAGAGTAATCGATAATTCAAGGCTTCCAGTGTAGGTAAATCAAAAGTATTATCAACATCAATAGTAAAAGGAATACGATTATACTAATTTAAGGGTGAATCACAACCGCTACTGCGCATTTGCGGAGATATTCATGTTTCTTTGTTTTGACGGGTGAGTGAAATTTGAAACCCGCGTTTCCAATTGACTGTAAAACTTGCTGATATTTCGAAACGCTTCGCTTAGAACTTCACAAAATTTAAGAAGAATTAGAACAACACGAAATTTACAGAGCATGGTAGTATAAAATTTTAGTTTAAAGTGTCTGAGCATCAGCGAAGTTAAAGATTGTAAACACCAACCCCAAGGCGCACGGGAATAGTTTGAAGTGAACATAATAAAGTAGAGTGTTTATTTAAAAGCTATTGTATTTCGTGTAGTATAGCCTAGAACTTCACGAAATTTACGAAGAATGCTACAATCAGTGACAAAAGTGTTGGGACACTTCAACTTAAAAAGCAACATTTTCCGTTTTATGTTCTCCCGGCCCCCCTGTTCAATGTTGTTGACTATTTAAGCGCTCATTTTCACGTTCACAGCGTCCCTTATTCCCAAGTCAACATTGTAAAGGGAGGGTGAGGGAGGGATAAACTCTATCACGAGAAAAAATGTAAAATGTATTAAGTTTAACATACAAACACGAAGTGTCCCACGGTATTTTGTCATTGATTGTCTAAAAAGCATTCTATGTTATATTGCTCGAACAATGCTGTTACATGACTAACTAAACTCCGTCTTTTAAAGCGAAAAATGGAAAGTAATCTCACAGTAGGCTTACAACGCTGCTTATGAGTAACATCGGATTATGAGGCAACATGAGATTTTTGAGTCAAAATGGCCACCTGTGGTGCGACTGATTTCCCAACGGTTCCCACAGCGGTTCCCACTACGATTTCCACCAGAAAAACACGTTATAGAACGACGATTGATACACCAGCTTTGCTGTACGATCGTTTTGAATATGGGAATGATGAATTTTTACAATTGACGCTTTTAAAATACGTTTTTCACAACGATTCACGCTAAACATCTACAAGTAACTTGATCATTATATTGGCTTTTATACTGCGGAAGTGGGAACCGTGTGCGCTTTACCTGTAAATACCTTAGTCTAATTCTAGTTAAGAGATTCAATCGAGAAGTATACAATACAAGTAGCACTTGCAATCAGCTTCACTGATAATTTTTTGTAAAAGAAGCTTGAATTGACGAAATAAACTCAAAAGTATTAAGTGGGAACCGTAGTGGGAACCGTTGGGAACCGTTGGGAACCGTTGTGAGCACCGTGACATTTGTCATCATAACTGTTGTTTAAGGCTAAATTTCATATAAGTTGCCGCAAATCTTTCGCGTTTTATCGCAGTGTATATTGGTAGTAGCGTACTTATTACGATTGGTAATAAAACCCGAAGCAATTTTTAATAACTTTTGTCAATTACTTGTCTGGAATGAACGTCTATAAACGTTTAGAATTTCCGACTATTTAACCGACGATCATTTCTTCAATATTGGTTTCTTGTGATTAAATTAATCGCGCATATTATACAGTACTTGTTAGAAGAATAAGATACTTGCTACCTATAATAGTTTCATCGCTAACACGCGCAGAATGCCATGAAATTGTTCGCAGCTGATTAACGTAAACATGCTCAAATTCCTGCTTGACGCGACGCCGTTAATTGAAGTAAATTATTCCACAAGTTTTACTCTACACATAGGCTACTAAAAGAATCGCGCAATTGTTTCGTTGTTAGTATATGTAAACTTTGTTTGGGATAAATGGAGCTTTTTCATTTGCATTGGTGATGGCGCACTTACTTAAATTAAAATATGTTTGCAAAAATACAAGAAAAGATGCCACGACGAATATATTGACTTCTAAAGAACCAAAAGCGATCATTTAATGGCTTGAAAGTTCTCTTAATAATTCTCTAAACAATTACTTGTACACATTTCCGTCAAATTTTACTATTTTAAAAATAAAATTCTACTAGATAAGCGCTTTTATTATATAAACTAAAACGGCTCCCGCAGACAATCAGTGACAAAAGTGTTGGGACACTTCAACTTAAAAAGCAACATTTTCCGTTTTATGTTCTCCCGGCCCCCCTGTTCAATGTTGTTGACTATTTAAGCGCTCATTTTCACGTTCACAGCGTCCCTTATTCCCAAGTCAACATTGTAAAGGGAGGGGGAGGGAGGGATAAACTCTATCACGAGAAAAAAATGTAAAATGTATTAAGTTTAACATACAAACACGAAGTGTCCCACGGTATTTTGTCATTGATTGTATATTGAACATGTTTTTTGAAAAGCGAGATACATTTGTCCTGACCACTGACCTGTATATAACTGGACCGCTTGCTCCTATTATCTTTGAGTTATGAAAAGTGTGGCCATTTGAACGTGGCGTCAAATGGCGAATTTGAGTCCTTCTGCTCATGGTAGACAACACCATAGTCTGTGCACGGTGCACGGTCACTGAACACATTGTATTTTAGTATAATGAACGAATTGTCCAATAGCAACGTTTCAGTTCAGTCACTCAACCGTGCTATTTAAGTATTAATGAACCTAAAACAAAGGATGTGCACGGTGTAAGGTACGGTTCAACATAAAATCACAGCTCATTATAGGCGCTTTGAAGGTTGCCGAGTTTCCAGACCATATCTCGATTGACTATGACAACACTGACCGCGATTTTGACTGGATTACAGACGCAGGCTTTATAAAATATCCCATGAAAATGAAGAAAAAAATCCTTGACTCGCTGATATTTTCAAAGATAAACACAACAAATCTTTTTTGAAAGGTTCAAAAAGGTACAGAAATAAATACACAAAGCAGTTATATTGTTAATTCCTGTCGGTTACTCGGTTTTGTTATTGCATATATTTAATAGTTTTTGTTGCCGAAACGAAGAAGGGACAACTGAACTGACAAGTGAATACCAGGCCGGCAATTCAACGGCTTGTATTTTAATACTTTTCGTAGGCTTTCGGCACATTTTAGTACTTTTCGAAAAGGATTTAATGAGCTTACTGTCGTAAAACATCAGTATTTCTCGTTGTAAAACATATACCAAATCTTGCGAATTCCTTATGTTGAAATGTTCCAGTGAGTAATGAGTTTGAAATCTAATCTGGGCCAGTGACGGCAAATACGAAGTAAACATATTAACTGTTAAGCTTATTAAAACTTAAACCCGAAGCATCAATCATACACTGAAAAACGTACGATGTAAAACATTTATTTTGTATTTCGACAGACTACATTGAATGTTATAACTGCACTTACTATAAGCTGGTGTTCTCCAGGTGTCACTAGTTGCCAACAACGGAGCGTAAAAATATATTAAACTGAAAAAACATGGCCAGTTTAGATCAATTTTCAAACAGAGAAAACATTTTTTTACGAAAAGAACATAACATAGCATAAAACGCCTACACACCAGTGTCAAGCACTGGTCAGTGGCTGCTCCCATGAGCAGAAGGACTCAAATTCGCCATTTGACGCCATGTTCAAATGGCCACACTTTTTTGGCAAGAGCAAGCGGTCCAGTTATATACAGGTCAGTGGTTCTGACCCTATGTATCTTCGACTTTTGGTGGATCCATCAATCCAAGTAAACTTCTGGAATACCTGGCGTTGACCCGACTGGCGATCATGTCCCCAGTTGTCGAGTATGACGTAAGTGAGGCCCAAGACAAGCAAGCAAACAAGATCACGCCGACATAGTGGCTCCCGCTGAATGTCAGCGGTGGCCACAAAAACTAGTCCTACTCGCCGCAAGATGTGAGGCTATGCGAATTAAGGCGAGTTAAGGTGATTTAATGGGAAATACTCTATACATTATGGAAGAAAATACGTGCAATAAATTGGTACACTGCAAATCCTCAAAAAACTTGTTTTAAGAAAAAATGCTTGTTTTAAGGATATTTTTCCTTAACTCTTTCTTGTCCGAATTGGTCTTTAGTATTTTATTCTGGCTAACGCCAGACGATTTTATTCACCTCTGGGGAAGCCCCCGGACAGGAATGAGTTATAAACTATCTCTTTAACTCTTTCTTGTCCGAATTGGTCTTTAGTATTTTATTCTGGCTAACGCCAGACGATTTTATTCACCTCTGGGGAAGCCCCCGGACAGGAATGAGTTAAAACAAGACAAATTATCTTGTCCCGTTTGCAAGATAATAATCTTACCAAAACAAGATAATTTATCTTGACAAGATAATTTTCCTTAAAACAAGAAATATTTTCATGTCGAGTTATCTAGTTTCAAGAAAACCAAACTTTTTTAAAGATAATTAATCTTGAAATAAGATAAAACTTTCTTGACCTTTCTCCATGATAATCATGCAGCTGGAAAGACAGATAATCTTCAATCAACAAAAATGTTCTTGAATTAAGAAGTTATTCTATCTAGTCAGAATCTAGTCAGTTATTCTTGTTTTAAGCATATTCCTTCTCAATCAAGAAAAAATTACTTAAAGTGTATATGGAACGAAAATTAAGTTTGTCTTATTTGAAAGAACTCTTAAAATAATGGGGAATATCAATTTACAGCTTTTTCGTATTTTACTTAGTTCTTGAGATATTTAGACTTATGTGATATTCAAATGCGATAACTTATGGTTCGTCTTTATCTAATTAACATATTCGAAAATCGTGAGTATTTTAAAGATTATTGATCAAAATCACTTGTAACTTGTCTTTTATGTTTAGTTGCATGAACTGTAGCAATATACAAAGTTTCAAGTGATTTTGTTCAGTAATCTTAAAAATATTCGCGATTTTCGAATATGTTAATTAGAAAAAAACGAACGATAGGTTATGTCATTTGAATATCACATAAGTCTAAATATCTCAAGAACTAAGTAAAATATGAAAAAGCTGTAAATTGATATTCCCAATTATTTTAAGAGTTCTTTCACATAAGACAAACTTAATTTTCGTTTCATATACACTTTAAACCAAGAAATAATTTCTGCATATAATCTCCCTTGCCTTGAATTAAGATAATTATTGTAACTAATATTATGTCACAATGGGTTGCAAAAAGCTCTTACTAATAGTTACTAAAAAGGCTATCTCTTGTACCCTTTGCCAACAGAAAAACTTTATTAAAACACAACAAATATTCTGTTTCAAACTTGTATTTATAATTATGATTATAAAAGCATGTACTAAGGCTAACAGGTTAAAAAAGTCAAAGTTTTTTATAACAATGCTTCATTGCAGTATCGCTCTAAACTATTCAAGCCGTTGACAGTATCAACTTGACATTCTGGATGAACTTTATTTGTCATCAATAATTATTCTCTGCCACAATGACAAAGAAACCAACCATCCAGAAGGATAATCTAAATCCTATAAATAAAAACAGGCTACAAGAGTAATGACAGCCTTCAACATTTAATTTTCTTGGAAGATAATGAATACTTTCCTTCCCAGAAGGACTGCAGCACCATTTTCTGACACGACCAACCCTGGGCTGAAGTGAGAGCGTTTTCTTTGCCAGTCATCTGACTCTTCAACCTAAAAATGTCGAGAGTTGACACAATTAAACTTTTCTGTAGGAAGAAATATAGCACCCAATAATATTGTCAATTAATAATCATAACTATAGTTATCAAATTTATCTATTTACCTCGATAACATTAAAGATTTCATCTCCCTTTGTCGGTTTGGATGCCTTTTCCTTAGTAGTTGTTTTAGTACTTGTTTTAAAAATGCTTCTTATTCCTTCCAAAAGGTGAATAATCTTACCATCTAAAAAAGATAATAGAAGTCCTCAATGAATCTGTATTATACACGTCACAAGTAATTGTGGTGAAAAAAAAGAGACTTCTAAACTTTGTGTTAGTGCTGTAAAACTGTACAAAACACGTACTGTAACAATCTTAGTAATGATACTCTCAATTCGTCAGAATTTATGCACAAAAATAAAATAGATATATTGTAGAATACAATGGTGTCTTTGGTTTCGGGATAAATACAAGCCGTTAATAGTTGAGGGCTTCACTCGGGCGACTTAAGAACAAAGCGTTTCATTTTGTTCAAAAACATTTTCGCAGTTCGATTCCGAGATAAATGTCCAGCAAAGCGGTGTCAGCGGTTTTTTATTTATTGCCTGGTTTCGAATTTATGACTTATTTTGTCCGAATGTTGGTCGAAAAACAGTAAAGAGTTAAAAAAGAGTAAAGATATATAAGGATAGATCAAGTAAGATGTAACCTATTAACTCTTTCCTGTCCGAATTGGTTTTTAGTATTTTATTCTGGCTAACGCCACACGATTTTATTCACTTCTGGGGAAGCCCTTGGACAGAAATGAGTTAAACTTGTAAAAACTTATTAGACTTGTTAAGCCAAGTGAGTCAGATTTTGCAATGATTAAAAAAGAGGTTTTACATGAATAAAAGGCTTGACAAACAAACAAACAAACAAACAAACAAACAAACAAACAAACAAACAAACAAACAAACAAACAAACAAACAAACAAACAAACAAACAAACAAACAAACAAACAAACAAACAAACAAACAAACAAACAAACAAACAAACAAACAAACAAACAAACAAACAAACAAACAAACAAACAAACAAACAAACAAACAAACAAACAAACAAACAAACAAACAAACAAACAAACAAACAAACAAACAAACAAACAAACAAACAAACAAACAAACAAACAAACAAACAAACAAACAAACAAACAAACAAACAAACAAACAAACAAACAAACAAACAAACAAACAAACAAACAAACAAACAAACAAACAAACAAACAAACAAACAAACAAACAAACAAACAAACAAACAAACAAACAAACAAACAAACAAACAAACAAACAAACAAACAAACAAACAAACAAACAAACAAACAAACAAACAAACAAACAAACAAACAAACAAACAAACAAACAAACAAACAAACAAACAAACAAACAAACAAACAAACAAACAAACAAACAAACAAACAAACAAACAAACAAACAAACAAACAAACAAACAAACAAACAAACAAACAAACAAACAAACAAACAAACAAACAAACAAACAAACAAACAAACAAACAAACAAACAAACAAACAAACAAACAAACAAACAACAAACAAACAAACAAACAAAACAAACAAACAAACAAAACAAACAAACAAACAAACAAACAAACAAACAAACAAACAAACAAACAAACAAACAAACAAACAAACAAACAAACAAACAAACAAACAAACAAACAAACAAACAAACAAACAAACAAACAAACAAACAAACAAACAAACAAACAAACAAACAAACAAACAAACAAACAAACAAACAAACAAACAAACAAACAAACAAACAAACAAACAAACAAACAAACAAACAAACAAACAAACAAACAAACAAACAAACAAACAAACAAACAAACAAACAAACAAACAAACAAACAAACAAACAAACAAACAAACAAACAAACAAACAAACAAACAAACAAACAAACAAACAAACAAACAAACAAACAAACAAACAAACAAACAAACAAACAAACAAACAAACAAACAAACAAACAAACAAACAAACAAACAAACAAACAAACAAACAAACAAACAAACAAACAAACAAACAAACAAACAAACAAACAAACAAACAAACAAACAAACAAACAAATAGATCGTTTTCACTCACGTGATCGGTCGCCCCATTGGGGTGGTGCAACAATACGAAATATTTGAATAAGAAAGAGTTAATTCCCATACCGTACACCAATATGGCCGCCATTTCATTGTTTTGGTACACCAATATGGCTGCCGTGACGTCAGATGAAAACGATCTATAGATTGAGGTGAAAACATAACCTCCTGGTATACATAATAATTACCAACAGTAATCTTGTACACTAAAGTCAGCAATGCTTAAACATTCTCCTACTTACGTTAAATAAAACTATCTGGCAGTGGCACTGGCTAGAATTAAGGTATTAAGCTAAGCTGTCTTAGGCAGAAAAGAGGTAATTTGGTCTTGCCACTAAACAAACGAAATGTTCACATAAATATCTTACAGGAGCACATGCAACAAAAACAGAGTCGTCTGTTTTTTCATTCTGATCAATAGTTAATAGGCTACTTGACCTTGAAGATTCGGATGATATGCTTCGAGGAGTTGAAGATTGTGACAGGCATGGTTCCTTTATGGCTGGTAAACTATGAGCTAATGGATTAGGCGAAGATGGCATTATACTTTTATTGAGCACTTCAGTCACTTCGCCGCGTTCTTTCTATTTCTATTGTTATACAAATGACATTCTGGATTGCTCTTATTTGAAGCTAAAACTTTATTTTGTTGAACAACCATATTTACTTACGGTATATATATTTATAAAGTCAAAGTTGGTTTTTAGTTGTATTATTAGCACAAGTGCAGTTTGGCAGGCCACTGAATAAATTAGAAAATTACTGGCTCAAGCATTGTAGTAAGGAAAAGGGCAAATTACTGAGCTGTGCTACCAGGTTCCGCTTTTACACAACAAACAGATCAGACATGGTCGGTAGGTATGGAAAAAATTTTACTTTAAAATTTTTTTCCAACATGAAACGTACAGTAGATGCTCTAGAGAACAAGTCACCATTTCACTCGTGGTGTGGCGAAATATGCAGTCCCATGACGTGGTGGCAAGCGTGGAAGGGGCTCTGGGAACGAGAATTTAAAAATTTGAGTCAGTACATTTTTTCATTGACTTCGGCGTTTTCAGCAGTGCAAGAAATTTTCCCTTCATGTTTCCCTGAGGATGATTCTGTATTATAGTTTGGATCAAGTTTCGTACCACCGCGTGGAAAACCGGAAATTGAACATTTTGTCCAATTTGAAGCTTTTTCTGAAGATCTTTCGAAATTTAACGTTTATAACGAAGTAGTTTCCATAATTTTAATTTTAGGAAACATAGAACGGTGATATTCGCGCTGGTTCAGTGGTAACTTTGTTTGTAATACAGCGACAAGAAAAACATTGAACAAGCTAGCAACCACGTTCAGCGCGCCGGATGTAATATACTGTAAAATGTTAACAATAGTAAGTAAAACGCGATACTCATAGCTAGACAACTTTAATGAAATTGAGGCTAACAAATAACAGTTGACAACATGAACTTGTGGCTCCTCTTATGGTGAATGTTATTAAAAGGTTACAACGTTTTAAAAATCAGCAATATAGGTCAAGTATAAGTGGCTATACAGCTTTACACCCGCCGCTACACGAAACGGCACAAAAGTGTTGCATTGATGCGATTTAGAAATCAGTTTAAAGAACGAGTACATGTAATGGACTAACTTCTTGGAATTTCTAAAGCACAGAATAAGAGTCGAAAGCCTTGTTGACAGCTGCAAGCCCAAGGTGTTAAATCTGTGTATGTATTCTGCGAGCGTTGGCCGTTCCAAGAGGTGCATTGAGATAACGTCCACACTTTATTTCGAATGGAGGTTCAAACGATTGTTAACCAAAAGAATTTGTGAATTTTGCATTGTCTTTTAAACCCGCCTAGTGTAAAATTCATTTAAAAATCTCTGTTCATATTCAGGCGGCTGATATCAGATCACTGATGAGTGATGACTGTAGAAATCCATTCGATGAATAGAATCTGCTTAATTTCGCTGCTCGTCAGGTTGAACGACTGAAGACTTTTGTAGAAGTTCAGAATTGTTCCTTCAATAATACCAGATTGTTCTGGTATAATTTGCGCAATGAGCTTTCCTCGATATTATTGTATTCTTGTACCCAAGGTACTGCGACAAATTTTCAAACTAACCACCCGACCCTGACAACAAAAGTTTGTTATCTCCCATATTCTGGGAGACACGTGACCAGCCCCAACCAGGGTCTTTTCGCAGCGGTGGGCGGAGCAGTGGAGATAAGAACCTGGAAACGAGGTTGGAGTTGCCTGAAGAAATAGTCAATAAGACCGAGTTGACTATCGCTCATAGAAAACCGTGACGACTGACGTGTTGCATAATTGTTTTAGTATAAATTTACCAACAAAAGTTAATGAAATTCTCGATCATAACGTATTCTTTTTGGTTCGTTTAATACATTTTTAACTGTCAACAACAACAACAACAACGACGACGACGACGACGACGACGACGACGACGACGACGACAAAGTAACGTTCAACATAGTGATTTCGGACATTTTCCTTGGTCACGTTCAATAACCGAAGGAAAAGTAAAGTTTCTCCCGTAATTTAATATGGATTTTATCTACAATATTTAAATATATTTATCATTAATAACATTGTCAACATGAAAACCTACCAAGAGTAAGTCGTGTACAGTCATTCTTATATCGTTATGCACTTCGTATTTCTTTCAGAGATTTATTTCTACTAAGACAACAATTAAAAGAATTTATACCAAAACTCGAAAACCTTGAAAACAACGCAACACAGTTGAGCAGGGAAATAGAAGAAGTGAGCAGATGTTCTACTTAATCATCTTGACCGTCATCACCATGATCATCATTATTATCATTATCAGCAGCAGTAGCATCATTATTATCATTATTATAATAATTATTATTATTATCATTATTATTATCATTATTATCTTCATTATTGTCATTTCTTTCATTATAATCATTGATATTCTTTTCGTCATTGTTTTATAATAAGTTAATAATTTAATTCAGTGTATAGATGTGAGTGTTTTACTAGAAAATATTCGGTGACATATTTTCCTTATCCTCAAAAATGAATATATTGATACGTCATTTCCCGCTTTTTGCATTGAGTCTATAAATAAAAAAAATTACACGGTTGCTTGAGGATATGAATTTTCTCTTTTTGTGGTGTGCGCTCATTCTTAAAATATTGTCTTCACCAGTCCAAGTTGAAATCTACATCTTTGCACCACCGTGTAATATCCTCTCTTGCTTTATTCCTGAATAAATCTCTTTGATATGCCGCGGTTTATATATAGGTTAATTACCTTGCATATTAAATGACCTACTATATCGCTTTAAAACTACGCCTAGAATACTATTTTTTGTTAAAGGACATTGGCAACAAGAATTAAGTTTGTCTAATTTGAAAGAACTCATAAAATTGTAATAAGAGATCGTTTGCGATTTTTTCGCATCTTTCTTCGTTTTCAAGATATTTCAATTTGTTTAATATGTAATTGACATGGTCTCTGACATCAAGAGCAGGGTACAGTATTTTCAGACGTAGAAAAATCAGTTATATCTCTAAATTTGTTCAATGAAATCACTTTAAACTGTGGACATAAAAACGCCTTGTGACACTGAACACTTCATAACTGATGTTGCTTTGTGTAAAAATACTGTACCCTGCTCATGACGCCATAGCCCATCTCATTTACATATCAAACAAATTGAAATATCTTGCAAACGAAGAAAGACATGAAAAAGTTGTAAAAGATCTTCTATTACTATTTCACGAATTCTTTCAATTAAACAAACTTAATTTGTATTGCCAATACCCTTAAATAACGACAAATATCGTCTGTATCACAAATAAACTAAGCATTCGGGCCTCGGTAACTAACTAGCTTAGTTACCGCCTTCTCGGTAACTAACCTATACTTACTTATAGAATTAAAAAATAATTAATTCATTTAATTAATTGAATTCATTTATTTATTTATGTATTTATTTATTTATTTACATATTTTGTATCAACAGTTACAGCAGAAACGACAAGAACAGATTTGGAAATTACATGGCATACTGGTAAGATTGCAACATTAGAAATTACAATATGCTAAACTAATTAAGAGGAGATTTTTTAGATTATCGAGAAACTGGTGCTGAAAAATACCTTGATCCTTTGCGAAAAACCCAGCGAATGCTGTTCTTTTTTGGAACGTGGCGGTGAACGCTGTAATTTGTTGGATTTTTGGCTTATTGATCTTAAAGAAACTCACACATGTAATACTTGAAATGTTGTCTTCGACACAATTTCGTCCACTGGAAGTTGGTGCAACATCTTCACGGCGCTTTTAATGGCAACAACGTGCTTTATTAGATTTTATGGGGTTATGTTCGACAGCAGAAGGCACACAGGTACGAATATTTCACATCTTTATTTGTGTATTTTTATCTAGTAAGATAATTAGATTGTTTAAAAAAAATATATGGGTAGGAACATAAATTAGTAAGCTTTGTGTCTTATCTGCATCAGTTTGATATTAGTCGCACATAATTAACCTTTTTGCCCGTTCAAGTGATAGACATGTGGTGTTGACTTTGAAAACCAAAATTTTGTTTGTTCCAACAATGTTTTGTTCAGATGCACTTTGAAATTGATGTTTATCGCAATAACGTTGTATTGTTTGTGAAGAAGTGTTATCATATTCCACAATAAACCTGAATCAATGCATGTATTGAGGAATTTTGTGACGATTAACGTTTATTTTTAGTCATCAAGCTTTGTTATTGTATGTCATAAATTTGTACCAACTAACCAACTAGAAATATTCAGAAATATTAGATATTTTTACCTTAAAACTAATTGGCACACTGTCGATCGGCGAGGTTTAAAACCATCGTTGTTTAATAAAAAATAAGAGCATGGTCCTGGCAATATTTTTAAAGTAAATATTAAAGTTTTTGCATTTTCATAATTTTATTTTAAAATGGATACCTATTATTTTCTTGGTTATAAAATATTTTAATTAATGACTAAACATTTAAGGGTTTGCTTACTATGTAGTTTTAAAAGCAGTATTAATAGAACGTCAGCCAAAATCGAGTAGAAAATCCGGGGGGGAAATTATCAGTTTTTCTTATTTATTATGGGCCAAAAAATGCTTGTGGGCTTTACTAAAAGGTAAAAATAACTCTTAATTTGGATTGGCACATCACATGGTATACTTTATCTTTAAGTTTAATTACTAATCTCCAAAATAAAAATGATTCAATGAAATTTTAGGTGGATGGTCCTTGCAGAATTTGAGCATTTTTGTAGTCTTACCGCCATTTGCAAGCCACCGTTAGGCTTGCGATTTTTTTTTCAGATTTCTTTTCGTTAAAAGTTGCAAGTTTCACCAAAAAGCGTTGAACATTTAAAAACAAATCAATCAACTTGCGGCGTCATTTGGACAGGTTTCTTTGAAATCACGCCGCAAATTGATTGGTTTGTTTTTTAAATGTTCAACGTTTTCTGGTGAAACTTGCAACTTTCAAACGTAAAAAAACGTGAAAATAATCGCAAGCGTAACGGTGGCTTGCAAATGGCAGTATCTGTTTTGTAAATTGTAATTTGATTAAGGTGACTTTGTGAGGTTTTATTTCTAAAGCAAAAATTATAGAAAACATTGAAGTAAATACATTGGAAAACATGCGGTAGATGAATGTGGTTTTGTTGTAGTAATCAATTCATACTACTGTAGTTGTCTTAATAGTATACACAAAGAAATGTGCAAAGAAATATATGTGAGGCTTCAGTGGCGATCAATAGGAAAGATCTAAGAAATAAAGGCCATGTTATATGAAGCCAATTAAGTTACGCAGCTAAGCAAATTATTTGCAAGGGTGCATGAGATCTCAGCTGGTATAAGAATTAAAATAAGGTCTCCTAGCTGACAATTTGAATGTATATAATTATAAACTGTATATATTATATATAATCAGATATATGTTTGATTATTTTATGTAACTTATGGGGCTGGGGGTGGGTAACATGCCTAAAAAAGCCTGGAGTTTAAAATATGTTATTTTATAAATTGTTCACTTAATTTAAACCCAGTATATTAATTTGCTTTTTTAGATTTTTGTGGCTGCACCTAACTCTGATCAACGGTGGTATGTCAAAACTGCCAACATTTGTGGAATACATATACAGTATACTCTAACTGGATTTTGGAGTCCTGAACAGTAATCATTAGTAATCAGCATACATAAACTTGAAGTAACAGGAAATACATGCACGCAATACCCCCTCGCCCATTTTGCATGTATTTTTGTAAATTACCCCCCCCCCCCCCCTCCTACCCCTGATTAAAATAACCACATAAAAGCACATCTAATTGTTAAAGTATACGTTTAACAGTGTAGAAAACGCGTGACGCTTGAATGGACTACATGATGTATAAACTTTAATAGAAGCAACTGAGAGTTCAATCTATATGTCTAGTACATAATATAACTACAACAACAGGAAGTAAGCCCCTCAGAGAGCGTCTGGATAAATAACTATCTGTCAAGATGATTGATGATGTTCTCTTATTTTCGCGCGTTAACCTGAATTAATATTAACACTCCCTCTCGAAAATAGAGAACTATATATGTAAGTCTTTAATCTAATAAAGTATTATCGTGTCCGTCAACTATTCAGATAACATTAGTTACGCCCATAAGGTCTCTGAAACGTTGAAATAAAGTCTTTCCTAATGCTTTAGTTAATAGGTCTGCTACCATCTGGTCTGTAGGACAATGTTCCAAGGTGATTTCGGAATTGTCGACCTTTTCACGAATGAAATGATGCTTGATGTCGATATGCTTCGTTCTGGAATGATACTTTGGATTCTTGGATAAGGCTATTGCTCCTTGGTTGTCCTCTTTGATGATTGTACTTTCTTCTTGAACAAAGTTGAGATCATGAAGTAATGCACGTAACCACACTGCTTCTTGACATGCAAGGGATGCTGCAACATATTCGGCTTCTGTTGAAGATAAAGCCACGGTACTTTGTCGTTTACTAACCCAGCTAATAATTCCACCACACAAAGAAAATAGATATCCCGACTGACATCTCCGTCCATTTGATCAAGAGGAGTTGAGACTGGTTTGCAATTCTCCATTCCAAACTTCTTTAGTAAGCTTGTGAGATACTTGGTTTGATGCAGCAGCATGAGCTTCTTGTTTCGTTTGCGTTCGATCTGGATTGCAAGACAGTAGTGGACTTCTCCAAGATCTTTCATTTCAAATCGGCTCTTCAAAGCTTCTTTCTCTCTGCGCAACATCTTCTTGCTGTTACTTGCTATTAATAAGTCATCAACGTACAAGGCTACCAACATGAAACTGTCTCCCTCTCGCTTTATGTAGAGACATGGGTCGGACTTGCACTGTATATACCCTGAATTCTTGAGAAATTCGTCGATTGTATTGTACCAACATCTAGATGCTTGCTTTAGACCATAGATGCTTTTGTTCAACTTGCAAACCAAATGTTCTTGGCCTTTCTCAACATACCCTTCAGGCTACGTCATGTAGATTTCTTCTTGTAATTCTCCGTTAAGAAATGCTGTGGAAACATCCATTTGATGAACTTCTAAGTTCAACTGATTTGCTAATGCGAGGATCGTACGGATTGATGTGTAACGTGCTACAGGAGAAAATGTTTCCTCGTAGTCTAGACCAGCTTCTTGTGAAAAACCTTTTGCAACAAGACGGGCTTTATGTCGCTCAATAGATCCATCAGCATTGTATTTCACTTTGAAAACCCACCGACAATCAACTGCATTGCGTCCTTCCGGGAGTGGTACAAGTGTCCAAGTGTTATTCTTTACGAGAGATGAGTATTCATTGTCGAGAGCTTCTTTCCATTGTGCTTTATCAGGTAAAGTTAAAGCTGCTTCAAGTGTTGTAGGCTCTTCAGAAATACCCTCTGTACTGCTACATGCAGCATTGTGTTTCCACCAATCACCAGTGATTGCACCATCTCTATAGGGTGGCATTCTACTTCGCTCTGAACGGCGTGGCAATTGTTCTGACTCTTCTTGATGGTTGTCAGTTTCTTGTACTTCAGCTTCTTCTTCAGCATCGTCATTGGTAACTACACTTTGATCCTCATTTACTGGCTCCTCTGGAAAATCTCCTGCCGCTTGCTTGTCAGCTTCTTGTTGGTTGCTTTCCTCAGCATCATCCTGGCGAATTACACTTTGTTGTTTCTCTGGCTCTTCTGGCGACTCTTCTTCCATTGCTTGTTCTTGGTTGTCAGGTGCACGTTCCGAACTCTTGGTGTACTGTGGTGCTCTGAGACGTTCGTCAAAGTTATTCTCCTCAAACAGGACATCTCTGGATAAATGCACTTTTCTTGCTTTAGGATCTCATAGTCTATATGCTTTGCTCCCGAGGCTATATCCAATGAAAATGCATTTCTTTGATTTAGCGTCCCACTTCTTTCTGGTTTCTTTGGCGATGTGCATGTAAGCGTTGCACCCATAAGAACTTTCAAATTTGAAATATCTGCTTTCTTGCCCATGAAACTCTCGTAAGGGGTCATATTCGCCACTGCAACGGTTGGACTACGATTTCTAAGCATAACTGCAGTTGCCACAGCTTCACCCCAGTACCCATAATCAAGTCCTGCATTGTGCATCATTGATCTTGCTGCTTCTTGTGCATCATTGATCTTGCTGCTTCTTCTTTTTCTTCTTCTTCTTCTTCTTCTTTTTCTTCATCATTGATCTTGCTGCTTCTGTTCATTCTCTCGGCGACTCCATTCTGCTGTGGTGTTCGAGGAATGGTCAACTGCCTCTGGATTCCTTTCTTGCGGAGGTAGTCAACAAATACTTTCGAGGTGTATTCTCCACCATTATCTGAACGCAAGATCTTGATATTCTTTCCAGTCACATTCGTAACCATTGCTTCATACTCCTTGAATTTCTCAAAGACTTGATCTTTATATTTCATGAAGTAGACTGCTGTGAATCTGGACTTATCATCAATGAATGTTACGAAGTAACGATTTCCTCCATGACTCTTCGTTTGCATGGGACCACAAACATCGCTATGAACAATCCCTAGGATTTCGGTTGCTCGAGTTGCTTGTTCTTTAGGAAATGACATCCTGTTTTGCTTGCCCTTTGCACAACCATCGCAAAACGTTGATTCTTGTGAAGACTTGAATTTCAAACCTTGGACAAGTTCCTCGTCTCGTAGCTTCCTCAGGTTCTTTAAGCCCAAATGTCCGTATCTTTGGTGCCATAAATGTTCTGAGCACTCTCCGGTAGCAGCGTTGACATTATGTGACTTTTCCTTCACTTCAAGGACATCAAGAACGAAGAGGTTATCACTCACTTTACAGAACCCACCAGATTTCCACTCTTGTCTATGATGACACACTTTTGCTGATCAAACGACATAGCATGTCCTTTCTTGGTGATGGCACTAACAGAAAACAGATTTTTGGCTAGGTCTGGCACATACAAAACATCTTGTAATTCAGCTTGCTTGTAATTCTCGCCAACTTTGACTTGTAAACAAACTGACCCTTTTCCAAGTGCTTCTATTACTCGGTTGTCTCCTAAGCGTACTTTCTCTGGAGTAGCAAATTCGACATAATCTTCCATTGAATCCTTTTGATGAGACATGTGCTGTGAAGCGCCTGAATCTATATACCACGTCGAACTGTTGTTGGCATGTTTCGAACTCCAAAATAAAGTGTGTTGTTCCACGCTCGGTTCCACGGTAACAGTAGATTTACTCGCACAAGACGCATTGGCTTGAGTTCCTTTCTTTTCTTCAGATTGAACTTTCTTCGGTTTCCGGCAATCTCTAGCCCAATGTCCTAGTATCCCACAATTGTAGCATTTCCCTTTCTTCTTACCTTTAGGCTTTTCGTGTTGTTTACCTTTCGATGTGAGAAGAGCTTTCTCTGTATTGTCAACAGGAAGAGAAATTTCTTTACGCTTGTGTTCTTCATGAAGTAATCTTGCAGTGACGAATTCCAGTTTTAAATCCTCAGCGCGAGACGCCAAAGCCATGATTAAATTATTATACGAATCAGGAAGACTACATAACAACGTTGCAACTTGATCATCTTCGGAAATTGAAGCGCCTACAGCCTCAAGTTGTTCTGCCAAAGCTTTCAACTTGTTGATATGCTCCGTCATCGTATCGTTCTCGGCCATTGTCATTGTAAAATACCTCTTACGCAGAAATAACTTATTCGCTAACGATTTTACCTCGTAGTGGCTTTCCAGTTTACACCAGGCTTCCTTTGAAGTGTTCGCAGATCGAACCAACGCTAGTTGTTCTCGAGTTGTTCATCTCCCAGAGATAAACAAATCGTCGCTAGCGCTTTACGGGCACGTCGTTGAAATTGTCGTCGTTGAGCTTCAGTAGTTCCTTCTTCGGCAGGTTCTACCTCATCGCCAGTCACGATGCCCCGAAGATCCTTGTCTTCAAGAACCATTTGCATTTTGAATTTCCACAAATGAAAATTCGTTCCATTGAACTTCTCGATGCGAGACAGCGCCGTTTCTTCGTTTGAAGCCATGCCAACATTCTCAGGTTACTTTCGCAAATAATAAATGTCGTACATCCAAGTTGCCCAAACTTAGCTCTGGGCCCATAACCTGTTAAAGTCTACGTTTAACAGTGTAGAAAACGCGTGATACTAATTTGATTTAATAGAAACAACTGAGAGTTCAATCTATATGTCTAGTACATAAGATAACTACAACAACAGGAAGTAAGCCCCTAAGAGAGCGTCTGGATAAATAAGTATCTGTCAAGATGATTGATGATGTTCTCTTATTTTCGCGCGTTAACCTGAATTAATATTAACACTAATTCGTTTTTCTATATAGCCCACCCCACCCCTGCGAAAATCTCGAAAGCAAATTTTTATTCGAAAATATACAGCTGTGGTCGACGAAAAATAGAACTTGTGAATGAATCTCAAGGAAAACGTACATATAAGTTTTTAAATGGCTTCCATGCATCATTTCCATAAATGTTTGTACGAGAACAGTAGTAAAATTAACAGCCTGAAAACTTTTAACACGGAAGGAAAAGACAAACCAGTAGAATCGAGTTCGCGGGAAAAACTAACAATAAAGTTTCAGCGAAAAATTGGAAAAAAACACCTGAAAAAATTAACAAAGTTTACATGTACTCTTGTACTTACATACCGAAAGAGCAGGCAAGTAATAAAAACCACCGAAATTAAACAAACGGCAAAGGTTCTATTCGAAAATAGATGAAAATTTTAAGAAACATTTATGCCGCATATTATATAATTAGCTGACAAGATAATTTTCCCGTTTACTTGAGTGACTGAATGTGTTTGGATATATACTGACTCCAATTAGCTAAACTGATAAATACGAATCTCTTACCGTTTAATTTTCCTCCGCTCACTGCTCAAATGCTTTTGTCAACACAATCCAGTTACGTTGTCTTTTTACCTTCGGTTTCTTCCTTGTTGTTGACAAATAGCAATCAGTTCTGTTCGAGATGGAAAACTGTTTGCTCTGATTTTCTCTTCAATTTTCTCTCCATAGAGTTAGGCATTATTAAATATATACCATGCACAAGTCGTTGCTGGCTTTGAACAGCCACAGGAAACTATTTTACCTTTTGTTCTTTCGGTCACAATTTGTCTTTTTCAGTCGGCGTTTATCGCATTTTTTCGGCTTTTTCCGTAGTTTCAAGTTGTGTATATTATTACCTCTTCTTGCTGTCACATCTCTTCCTAGGTTCCTTTTTTTTCCCCCTTTTCCCACAGTATTAATGATGTACATTTTGCTGTAAACCAATTTTTCTGACAAAGTTTACCAGTGCCCAAAAATTGCAAGAGGGCAGGTGAACACCGATCCAAACACACACACACACACACACACACACACACACACACACACACACACACACACACATATATATATATATATGTATATATATATTCAGGATCGCTCAAACCGATTGGCATTTCAACACGCGTGTAAAATGGACTTCACCCATGTGGAGATTAGCACCGTCACCGGCCTTCGGGCCTTTGGCCCTACTCCCGGGCTCGAGGATAACTGCGAAAAAAAAATGTATTAGCTTTGTGATATTGGGTTTTTGTGAGTGTACTTATATTCAGCTTACACATTACTATTGTAAACATATTTATCAATTAGCTATTGGAGTGATAGTATTTGTTTTGCCCTGTTTATACCTAAACAAATTCTTTATTTCCCTTCCCATTGCCAACAAGTGCCATTTGTTTTGCTTTTGTAGTTATGGTTTTTGTAACCATAACTGATTAGGGTCAAGGAGAAGGGAACACATCATATTGTAACAGTTTTGAAACATGGCCTGTTGATGTTTTATTAAATTATCTTTATACAACTCAAGTACAGTTCATTTTTTGTTCATTAATGTAGTGCATGTACAATTATAATAATTTAATTAAATTTTACAATGTAAAACTGTAAAACTATTTTGTATATTTTAAATGATTAAATAATTATAAAATTATATTTCTTCTTATAAAATTATATTTCTTTAAAATACGTCCACTTTCTTCTTTTCAACTGGCCATGCTAACTGTCTAGACACGAAACTGTCCTTATTAAAACTTTTACGTATTTTGTATATAATACATATTTCTACTGGCAAGTTTACTTTAATTCTTGGGTTTTACAATATTATTGACTGTCTACCAACTACAAAGTACTATGCCAGGGAAATAGTTGTCTTTTTATGCCATATTGCCAAGTTTTTTCGCCATATTGCCAAGTTTTTTCGCGCGCTTTTTAAAGTCCACCCTGCCGTCTTCCCGTGTACGCAAAAAAACTTTGTCATCGCTGTTATTTCCTCACAGTGTGCTTATTTTGTTTAAGAACAACGTATATTACTACTAGATAATGTTTTTCAATTTCACTTGACAAGTTTTAAGAGCTTGCTGGCATGTTGGCAGCGTCGTGAAACGTAGAAAATTTTAAATAATATGGCAATCAGTTTTACGCTAGAAATTTATCTAACACACAAGAAGTACTTACCCGATCAGGTTCAAAATCTCTGTTTTCTGAATATTTTGTTTCGTTTGTTCCAGTGAATTTTCTTCTGAATGCTCCTTGAAAACGTGGTTTTTAACCCCGGATTTTTATCCCAATTGTATAGACAAAGCCTGGTTACACAGTTTTGAGCGTTTTTGACGAAAATTTCTCGATAATCTAAAAAATCTCCTCTTAAGAGGACAATAACAATACTCAGCTGCGCCAATAGCGAAGTGCACAGATGACGTCGAATTCATGTTTGTCTGAGTTTATAATTTATTCTTGCATTTCCAAGGAAATGCAAAGTTGCTGTGGGCCCATATTTCTAGGGGGGTCCAGAAAATTTTTGAAATTTGGATCTCTGAAATGGCATTTCCTGCATTCTGACAGCACATTTGAGCAAAATTTTAAATGTTTTAAAACATTTTTTAATGGACATTTTATCATTTTCAAGAAACATTTTATCTAAATTGGACTTTGATATTTTCTTGTTGTCTTAGAAACCTTGTGATAGTTTGCAAGCGTGTAAGGCTAAGTTTTTCCAGGAATGAGGGTGAGGAAATCCAATAAACAGTAGAGAGACTTGCCTTTTAAACCTCAACCGAAGAAGACAATGTCTGGTTAGGAGTCAGGAGAAGCTTTTGTTAATGACCATAATGGACATTACATGGACATAGACATTCATTCTAACCCCCATCTAATATGCCACTGCCCATCCCTCTGCTAGCTCATGTTACTATGAGCTGTCTGGTTTTCAGAGCCACATGTGAGAAGAATGCTTACTTGATGTATAACGATAATACATGGAAATTGTAGAAATGTCATGTAGGTATTTACTGCTTGGCTTTTGATCTGTTTCCCCAGGCCCAAACCTTATTACTTATATGTTTAAAAGTTATATGTTATTACTTATAATACTGTATGTTATATATTAGACAATTAACTGACTTGTAATATGAACTGAGGACGAATGTATTATGTAAACTACTGTGGAAAGGCAATCTGACTCAGCATCATGATTATGACATACTAGTGAGTATCTAGAATTGAAACACTATCTAAGTAGTGTTTATAGTACTACATGAAGCATTTCATAGCATTGGTTTATACCAGTGTGTTCAAGTGCTCAACGCAGACTATGCTAATATGGAACGGATATCAACAAAGATGACAACTGACTAACATCGATATTGAATCCATACTGATGAACTACTGTACCTATAAGCTTACCTTAGAGCGACATATGGCTTACTCTAGCTTGTCCGCCTTCATGTGTTGGGTCTTCTTTCCATCCTTGGCATACTTCGGGAAATTAAATATAATCCCTTTGTAAGGATTTTACACTAAACTTTGCATCAAGCTTCCGATCCGAGAGGATAGCACAAGCTTGGATTTTTGAAGACAAATTGCAATAGATTTGTCGCAATAACTCATCGTTATTACTCTTCAGAGCGCTCTGCACACGTTCTAAGACGTTTGTCGAAGCCATGATACAACAGTCAATCCTCAGTCAACAATCCTCAGTCAAAGCCCGCGTGTAATCTCTGTTCATGCTGCAAGCAAGGTGCTGCAAGATGCAGCTTCATGCGGCGGATTGCGGCCAAGATTTAGTTTCTAGCCAATCAAAATCTAGCCTGCGTTAAAAAAATTTACTTCCGACGTAATTGCATTTACTTCCGACGTAATTCCATTGGCTTTGACCAATCAGCGCTCATGATTCCGGCGTATTTCGGCCATTCTGACGTGGATGAACGTACCGGTCAGTGACCACTTCCCGCCATAGTTACCTCTTATACGGTTCTAGTACCAAGCTAAGCCTGCTTTGCAGGCTACGGGGCCAGATAGCGATCACAGCTAGCCACAGAATTACTTGCGCGGCGTCTGATGAGGGCTCTAGAAATTATGAAATTATTCTGCAGCAAAGAATAAACGGTATCTTGCCAAATATGTTAAAAATTGGAAAATCAGAAGAAACCCTTAAATTTTCGCATCTCAGATTTTTTACCTTACTCGCTTGACGTGTTTGACGTATATTAAATCTGCCCCTGGTAACTGTGCGCTTCGCTATTGTTCACTATCTGTTCAAAGACAACTATGTGCGTTGACACAATAGTTACTAATATACTTTATCCAACTTTCTTAAATCATTAATAATTCATGAGGAAAACATAATGGAATTAGTTACCGAGACGTTGTTGTGAAATGTGGTAATAAACGCCCATGAATTAAGACAAGATTAATAATCCTTTTTTTAATATCTCTTTGTAATAACTTCTGAAGTGTAAATAAAACTTGACCTCACTTAACTCGACTATAAATACTGATTCGTTTGAGAAGCTATACCACACACTCGAAAGCCGTTTATTATCTGATTTAAAACACCTCGAAGTGAGTTAAAAAACTCGGCTATCGCCTTGTTTTTCAATACACTTCTCGGTGTTTTCAAATCAGATAATAAACGGCTTCTCGTGTATGATACATTGCGTCTTATACGACGTCAAGTGGCATGGCTTTGAAGAGAGGGAAGTGGAAATTGTGGGATAAAAATGCTCATTAGTATGCGATAACTAGTTATCCCGGTGGGATAATATACACTTAATGTCTGCTCCCGAGGGGAACAGTTAGTTTTGTTTTCCCGAGAGTCTTGAT
Source organism: Corallium rubrum (assembly GCA_964035015.1). Lineage (NCBI taxonomy): Eukaryota > Metazoa > Cnidaria > Anthozoa > Scleralcyonacea > Coralliidae > Corallium > Corallium rubrum. The sequence goes on from OZ036013.1 coordinate 8,336,436, forward strand.
ATTTCCCGAGACGAAGTCGAGGGAAACATCGAGACTCGAGGGAAAACAAAACTAACTGTTTCCCGAGGGATCAGACATTAAGTGTTTTGTTATATAGCTTGAATTTCGCTGAATAATTTCGACGCTTATCAAGGGAAAGTACACAAAAGACAAACGCTGTTAAGACTTACCAAAACATTTCACCTGGCTCCGTAATTTCACTTCAACCAAACAAATATAAGTCTCAGAACAACAGAACAGCAATACACTTCTCCAGTTAATCTTCACACATGCTTTGAAGACCTATAAATATTCTTTTTTTCGTACCAAACAAGCTTTTGTTTATAGGATGCCGTGAAGAGTTCAAAGTTCTAGCGGTCAACAATTGAAAACTTATTGACCGAGCGGGCAATAAGTTCTCAATTATTGCCTGCTCGGTAGACATTGAAATTTAGCTAAGGTCATGTGACCACAAACCAACCAATGACAGTCATCGTTGTATCCAGTGAAACTCTAGCTATATAACAACTACAGTAGTTATCGGATAACTACTTATCACCCTATGCATACTAGTGAGATTAATACTGCTAATTTAAACAGCAAATGGCTTTCATTCACAATGAACATTCACTGAAACAAAACATTTTATCGTTTATTGGAAATTGTTTTAAACTTGCTTTCAATCATGCACCTATTGTCTTCTAACGTAATTTTGGGTATGTTACTGTTAAGCTTCACTCACAATGTTAAATCCCATATCACACTCGTGACCATTATTTAACCTGTACTTATCTAACTAGCGAGCGAAGTACTGATATTGATAAGAAAAGATATGGCGATGTCTGAATATTGGCAAGACCACACTGTCGCTGGTTAACACATATATTTGAACATCGCACTCTCTTTGTTAAAAGTGTTGATTTCTTCAACTGTAAACGAGTTTCTTACCGTGCAGTTCTTGCAAGAATTACCTACAATGAAGTTCCGACCTCGTACCCAGGGTCTTGTCTCCGCTCCCCCACCCCCACCCACCGCTGCGAAAAGACCCTTGGTCCAGGCTGGTCACGTGCTGCCCGAAATATGGGCGGTACAAAATAAATTTAGTGTGGGTAGAGTGGTACAAAAAACTTTCTCGACTTACCGACCGGAGTAGTGTTTATACAAAACGCAAAACATCTGGCTAGATGAAATGTCACGACTCACGAAAGATGCACAACGGCTTGGAGAAACAATCCGAAACGAGATATAATTTGATTTGAATGCCAAAGTCTCAAAGGTCAATATTTTGCTGGCTTTGTAGCGCTGGCGACATGTGTTATTGATGGGAGAATATTGGTTTTAAGCATTCGAACCGCGAGGCTTTTAATAACTGGACGTTATTGGGGGAGCACGGGTGGCGTGTGCTGTTAGGGCGCTGCCTTTCACCAATAGTTAAGCCCGGTTGGACGGGGTTAGTACTTGGATGGGTGACCGTTTGGGAATAACCCCGTACTCCGCCAGCTTGGGACTTATGTGAGTGGAGTTTAGTTGGTCTCTCCTGTGCTCCGAGGGTTTTTCGCCGGGTTCTCCGGTTTTCCTCCCTCCGTAAAATCAACGGGACGAAAGTTCTGTTCCTCTCTCCTGCCACACGTTAAGTGGCAAATTTAATAAAAAATTCAAATTTAATAAAAAATTCAAATTCAAATTCAACCTGTATTCACTTAAATATATTGTAACGGCAGCTTTCGCGTGTGGTATTTAGCAACGTACAGGTGAACACATACGTTTTTTATTTTTTATATTGAGAGTTTGAAACAGTCTAGCTTCCATTTCATTATCAACTGTGAGGTTTACTGTGCTGCGTTGTTTTGACCAGTTCTCATGCGGACAAAATTATGGTCAGTCATCCACGAACATGATAATTGATAAGTATACTTGATATAAAATGCCAATTTTCAAGTTCATTTTAAAAAGGTTAGTCGGTATCCGTACCTGTTATGTTTTAAACAATTGGCGAGGGACTATAATTTAATACGACGTGTTATTATTTATAATAGTCCGAAAAGCGGCGGGTATTGGGTTGTTGCGTTTAGAACGATCAAAACTAAAAGATGCGTAACAAGTTAACTCGAACGGGGGTTTCTTTATCGGACAAGAAGTTTGTGATAGCAAAGAAGCAGAAAGATCGATAAGACATGCCGCTTTCTTAAAGTCTACTGAAAGTACTATTTATTTAAGCAAACAACACAACACATTGAGACAGATGACAACAATTAAGGTTCAACATTTCACTTTGAATGATCTTGGTTTCAAATATTTTACTATTTTAGTACTGTTTATTTTTATTTATTTGTCGTTGGTTACTATTGTTCGATATTTTAATATACTTTGCCGAATATTCATATTTCATGATCAACCGACGAAAGATCAAATTTGCGGAGTAACTGGAGTTTATATAAATAGAAAAATGATAATAAGATATCGATTAATCGACTATATATTGTATAATTTAAGCACCCAGGTTGACGATTATTAAACGAATGGGAACATCAAAAACTTTCTTCATTGTAAACTTAAATAAACACAGCGATTTATTATAAACTAAAAACATAATAACTGTCAAAACAACTTGTGTAAATTTTAAAATCGTGTCGCCAGTTTAACCATTCATTTCAAAATCTGATACCAGAAAACAGGACAAGATACGTGTGTATATGTATATATATATATATATATATATATATATATATATATATATATATATATATATATATATATATATATATATATATATATATATATATATATATATATATATATATATACATATATATATACATATATATATATATATATATATATATATAAATATATATATACATACATGCATTTCTTCGACTGTTCCAGCGACGGTCGAAAATTTTGATAGACGACACGTGACCACCCTGGACCACTTCGCAGTGGTGGGCGGGGGCGGGGGAGCGGAGATAAGACCCTGGGTACGAGGTTGTAACGAATGGTTAATAAAAGAGTTTGCTGCCATATTCGACCCGTGGGAAAACGGCTGACCAATAAAAGACGCAAAATTGCTAGCCACGAAAAGACGCAAAATTGCTAGCCACGAAAAGACGCAAAATCGCTATAGCCATTAAGAACGTTTGTACGATTTTTTTCAACGTTTCGGTCGTGCGGATAATGATAGCCGCGGAAATTTATAACGTAATGGAAAATATACATGGTTTGGAAGCTCAACAAAAATCATTGTTTTATGTTTTTGTTCAAGTTTATGGAAATTTTTGCACTTTCACGGTTACTGAATATATTGTGTTTTCTGTATAACGAAGCAATCATACAATAGCAACGTTTGGGTTCAATCACTCAACCGTGCTGTTTAAATATTAATAAACCTAACACAAAGGATTTATGTACCTTCATGTACCTTTCAACATGAATCATAGCTTGATTGTTAACCGCTTTGAAGTTTGCTAGGTTTCCAAACCATGGAAATCTCGTACTTATAAATAGAAGTTTATATACACAAGGTTTGCGTTGTTTATTTCCAGGGTAAAGAAGAAGATGAACAGATGCTTACAGGAAAAGAAAGGATATTGTATAAGAGGTATAGAACGGTTATTCATATCATAGTACTAACAATTTTATTCAGTTTCTTTGCAGTCTCTACTTTACCTTTTTTATTATTTTCCCCCACGAAGAGGCGGTAGATTTTACCCTAAAAATTTTACTCGCTATATATCTTCCCCCTATATATTTATCCCTCGTTCAGGGGTAAATTTTACCTTTTCACCCCCGAGATGAGTAAGAAATTTGCTCTAGGGGTAATTCTGTTTGACAAAAAGAAGAATTGCCCTTATTTAAGGAGTAATTATTACCCTTCATCATTTACCCCGCAAAAATACACTTTTACCCCCCAAATGGGGTACATTTTACTCCCTGAAATTTACAGTGTATAGTAGTAGTACATATGCCGCTCTGCGGTTTTAGAACTTGTTCCCATTCCCATACTTGACGATTAGGTTAAGTGCGGTTGATTAGGTTACTTATTCTATGTATGAAAAAAGGTGCTAATTAATAAAATTGAATTCAGTAGACCCAGAATTAGCAATTCTATGCCCCGTAGGCGAAAAACCGTAAAAATCCCCCAACAATAGATAGATGCCGGTTTAGTTTTCATTGTCCTGCAACAAATGAAATATAATCACAGGAGAAATACAAAAATAGTCCAAACTCCTAAGATGGCAACACGCAACACGATATATTAATAAAGCATTAAAATCGGCGACTGTGCTCTCTCCGTAGCAGGACCAAAGACCTGGAACAATCTACCGCTCTCTGTTTGCAACAGTGATACTGTTAACTCTTTTAAGATTAGACTTAAGACCTTTTTATTTATTTTAGCATTCAAGAAATAGTTTTTCTTTGGGTTTTTTGTTGTTTTTTTTATACAATAGAGAAATATACAATTTACAATAGATAATACATTATATTACATTGTAATCAGATTCTTAAACATTTTTCATTATTTAATATTTAATTGGAATATTGTAAAGCGCTTCAGAATATGTTATATAAATTAAGCGCTATATAAACTATATGATTATTATTATTATTATTAAAATTACTATCCATGGCATAATTTAAGATGAAGAATTGAATTATTTGTAGATTTTACAGTCTATTTTTCAGTTTTGTGAACAACAAGTTTCTTCGTTATTGACACTGCAGCAAAATAACAAAATTTAAAGTCTTGTATAGTTCAGTAATACGAACAAATGAAAAAAATGTCTTAAACCTTATTGAATAATTTTTTTGTAATTATTTATCAATTATTGGACGGGTTTGAGCAAAATATCATGATTTGTCAGTGGCGAGCTACTAGTTATTTGCCGATGCCGAAGGCAGAAGCAAATAACTGGTAGCGAGACACTGACAAATCATGATATTTTGCGATAGACGAGTTCAATAATTGATTTATCATTCATAAGATAGTTAAAAATTTGAAATGCCTGAAGTAAGAGATCGCCACTCTTCTCTGTCTTCGGCGTACTAAAATCCTTCGTAAAACTTACTTTTTGTTGGCATGAGCCTTGCTTTTTATCTCACTAAATCTTCCTTTTAACTATTTCTTTTCTGAAGTACATTGTCGTTATGGATGCCTCCAAATACTCTCGATTATTTCCTCGGATGACTGAAGAACTAGCCGCCATGTTTACGAAAATTATTTGCAGTAAGCAGCGCTATCGCTAGTGCACATGCTCATAAAATTGTTTGCAGCAGAAAATTATTTGCACTCAGTTATTTGCAGGTAAATTAACCAATCAGAATGCGGGATAGAAACGAAATGAATGATAAACACATTTGCTTGAGTGACTTCTTTTATCTGTTTTCAAACTTTAGTAGTATAGGGAAGAGGGGTTATATACGACGGGTGGATCGGGTGGATCTTTTGATCCACCCATGACCTCGCTATTTATGACCTTATATTAACCAATATTACCCAATCACGACGTAGCCTATCAATCAGTTAAATTGGTGTTTAAATAATTTACGTAACTAGATCTACAATTTATACGCCGTTTGATTCTTTCTTTCAAAACGTTTACTCGGCTAAGTGAAGAAATCGAGAAGTCATGAGAAGAACTTCATTTTGGATGAGAAATTACTTAAAGACCCTGTAAGAAAAACGTGTCAAAATACAAACGAAATATTATATTATGGAGGATGTATTTGCACAGTGTAGTATATTTAATTGATTTTGAGGGTGTTCAGGAGACGTATTAAGATAATAACATTGCTATAGTAATATTTGCACAAGCCATGTGTATAAACCATTAATAACTCATTAAAAACTCATTAGCGAATAAAACAATGAGACATGTCTGGGCAACTAGAATGTCACCATACAGAATAGCTTTCGTTGCGTCGCTGTATTATTTATTGGTTTACTTTTACTTTTATTTACATTTTACAAGTCAGTACGCGTCCTCGAGGCTGTATATAGCATATATCCCTCGTTCTCGGGATTTATCTCTTACATAAATAGCGACGTCATGGGTGAATCAAAAGATCCACCCGTCGTATAACCCTCTTCCCTATACGACAAACTTCTGAACTTTAGTGGCGGCTATCTTACGCAGTGGTCACCAACTTCGTTTCCAGGACCTTTTTGAAGTTGGGAGTGCCGGAAAAGGCCCTGGCATCGATTGGTGGACTCTGCATTTTCATTGGTTGATTGCTTTCCTTAAACATTCCTCAGGAAACGTTGCAATCAAACAGTTATACCGCCAACGCAGGGGCGGATCTAGGGGTAGTCAAACCGATCACGCGACTAAGGTAAAAATTGCGCAGTTAATTAATTAAGTTAATTAATTTAAACTGCGGTCCATAGCAAAGACATTAATATTCAAAATTTGTAGTCCAGTTATCAAGTTTCATACAGCGGCAAGGCCTTCGATATAATGTATCAAGTCACAGAACGCGTGAGTTTTGATCGCTTTGTAGTCTGATTCCAGCCATCCGATTGGCCAATTTGCTTTTTGATCGATCTGTGGGGAGTTCTGATCGGTTTGTGGATCAGGGGCTCGTATACAAGCTATCCGATTGGCTAATTCAAAAAATATCTGAATTCTCATTGGCTACATTTTTTGATCGATCATATGCATCAGCCTTCTGATCGCAGCTTGTACGCGAAGGTTCAATTTCAAGTACCACAGAAATATAAAAGCGAAATAGCGAATATACTGCAATGTCTTGTAGTATTTACGAGACTGTACAGTCCGCGTTTGAGAGAAACGATCGGCCATATCTTCAAGATGTTTGCGCCGATCTGATGAAGCGAATCGACGCTTTGCCGAAGAGTTCCGTTGAAGAGCTGTTGAGTGCTATCAACAACACGAGCTTCTGCCTCAGTAGAAATTTTGGTGCCGAATCTTTCATCCCGAAGTATGTTCGAGAAAGGAAAAATAAGTCTTGTACAGCCATAACGTAAATATATTCTGTTTTAACTAAATTTGACTCTTATTATAATAGTTTTGGACTTTATTAACTGGTATTAACCGAACAATCTGTGCGCCATGACCGGTTGGCATGATCGTTTATGAAATTAGCATATTACGGATGCGGTCAAAAGTTTATTAATATTAAATATTTCACTTATATACCGCGAACCCAGCCGAACCAATATATACTGTAGTGTAGGCATCTTGTTTATGCTTTTTGTCTCCTGATATTAATTTAAGATTTTGATTTGCATATCTATTATCCACATAATGTATATGGACTGTGTCAGTGTCTGTCTTGTTGATGGCTTGGTGTAATACGATCTCTAGTTCAGATGTGATAAATTGTGATTTGATAATAATTGATTTAAATAAATTGATTTAAAACCAGTTTGCTCTTTTTCGGTCTTCCAAAGGCTGTCCATGTTGGAATCACAAGCTTGCCGTGTGGTATTATGTGTTTTCTAGGCATGTTGATGAGCCCTGATATTGGGCGAAACAGTCATTTTTGCACCTCACGTCTTATTTATCGAAAATCCCGAAAAAGATCTAGTGTGGGTATTAATAACTAGTCATACCCCCCCCCCGCGGAAAAATTTCCGTACCCCTCCCCCCCCCCCCCCCCCCCCCCCCCCCACCCCCCCCCCCCCCCCCCCCACCCCACCCCACCCCACCCCGAATGTTCACAAACGAAATTTTTGACTAACGTACGAAAAATCCTGGATCCGCCCCTGCGCCAACGGGGCCATTGAAACCGTTGTAATGCAATGAACCATTGTAATGCAATGAACTTCTCCCACGGGACCGCTATTACTCCGAATGATTTTGTATACTAAATTAAATTGCGAATTTATTACACCCAGGGCCTTTTCCGGACCTTCTAATTTCAAAAAGACCCTGGGAACGAGGTTGAGTGGTGACGTCCACATACAGCTGGCACCATAGATAATTCCGATGTGAGTACCAATAATGAATACGGTTCTGATCATGCGCCGTAGATCATAAAACGTCGGTGTATGGGATTTCGTTAGTCAACACTTCCGAAGTAGACCGAACTTCGGTAGACAGTTTGATGCTAACCGAATATGGGATCTGGTCGCTCTAATTTTCTTAGCTCTAGGGCGAGAAGAAGCTCTTCCTCGTCTATAGTGCCATCATCATATGCCTGCAGAAGTAAGACGTCTTTGAGGTTTATATTACACGACATGTTTCACAGTTTCAGTATTTGCATTCGCAAGCTTAGCCGATTTCTAATATGACGACGAATCGGAAGCGCAAGTGTAGAATATCGGTATTAGTATTCGCGTCGGAAGTCGGGCTTAACGTTCCCAATGGAAGGGGAACTGGATAGGAAACTTAAAACGATGTCACGAAACCGGAAACGATGTTTGCACAACTTGCTATGGTAATTATACACTTATAAGCGGCTAATGCAACTAACGGGTGGTCCCACATGGCCATGATCAGCTATTACCGAAATTAAACAATAGTGTAATATCACTTCAGTTCAGTAGTGTCTGATTTTAGTCATGTGGGACCACCCGTTAGGTAGTAGTGCGCTTATAATTGTTTACACTGTAAATTTCAGGGGGTACAAATTACCCCCAAAATGTGGGAGTAAAAGCTTTTCCACAGATCGCCCCGTTTTGGGGGGATAAAATTTCAATCAATTTAAAAAAAGAGGTCATTCTTATCCCGCAATTTCGGGGTCATTTTTACTCCGAAATGTGTGGTGAAAATTGAGGGATAAAAACAAGGGGGTAAAAATTGAGTAGCCTCAGTCCTCTGTTTACTACGCTTTTTTAGGAAGCTTAAAGGACATTGGCAATAAAAATGAGTTTGTCTCATTTGAAAAACTCGTCAAATGGTATAAGAAGACCTTTTACAAATGTTCCGTATTTGTTTTGGTTTTGGAAATATTTCGACCGAAGACAGCGTGCTGTCTGCCATCTTGTTGTAATATTGGGTCAAATTAGCTAGGAAATGGTGACGTCACAACCAGGGTAAACCTGATGTAACTACACCGTGGGTGACCAGATTTCCACGGAAGGCTTTTTGCGGATACTGGTTGCTAAACCATATCCGCTATGTCATGAGCGCGGTTGTGTGTTTGTGTGTACGAATGTTTTTGTCAATCACGTGTCAACGCAAACGACCAATAGCGGATCCGAATCAGCATACTTCAGAAGTCTTATTTGTATGTGCGAAGGGTTTATGAATGTGTACCAGAACAATGAATGGAAGATAGAAAGTTGAGTTTTGTTTCAGGTAATGAACATTTGCGCGCTATCACAAGACGCCAAGAAACATATGACATGTCGACAGCTGACAGTGGGCTACTGGTCTGTCGGTATAAATTTGAACGGTTTTGGGAATTTTTGCGGATTGTCTGGTTTCGAAACAATATGTATTTCAGCATTTTAATACATTTTTATGTACATGTATGTACGTACTGTTGTTTTATACTATAAATACAAGCGCGCGGTGACTGCATATTTACATGCAATACTTTCTCGTGTTCATCTCAGCAACACGTAATCAAACCATACAAGGTGTTTATACTCTGATAATTCCGGAACGCGTTTCGACTTTCTCGCCTAAACGACAAGCTTTCCAAGGACGAAGGAACAGTGTCAGCGCTTGTTTGGCTTCAGATTAAAGATCTTTCAGAAATCTGAATGCCCTTTTAACTATTAAATGTTTGAAGTGTTTACGTGTGAGGCGCTCGGCCAAGATGTTTTAGCTATAGGTTTACACGCAGAAATCCACCGTGCTTGGCACTGTTTATGTTACATGTAGACGTATTCAATACTTATTCAAAAAACGCGTTGAACATTGATTTATTGAGACGTATCAATGCGTATGTTACCAGAGTCTAAACCATAGACATATCAAACATAAAAATATCATATTCTTTAACAATGCGAATAGCGTCCGCGTTTCCTGTTTTTGCCGATTTACCAACTATGATTTACCTAACCTTACCGTGTGTTCAATCATTTTAGTATAGGGGTTAGAGATTGCCAGATTGGGGTTAATCGTTAGAAATTAACGATTATAGTTATTTCTATAGATGAGACGTAGGAGTACATGTTGAAGAGTGTAGTCAATTTATAACGTTTTTGCTCAGACAAGAATGTTAAACAGTTCGAATCAATATTTCTGAAATCTGAAATCTTTGAATTAATGTTTGAAGTGTTAACATGATAAGCGCTGGGCCGAGATGTTTAACTATAATTCACAAGCAGAAATTTTCAGGATGTTCTTTGCGCCGGCTCTAATGCTTTAATTCGAATATACGTGCAGTGGCATGATCACACCCTTATTGTGTTGAGTTCTAACATTACACTCGAGCGAAATTAAAGCGATATAAGTATCATATTTTTTAATGCGATTATAGGGACCGCGTTTCATGTTTTAAACTAATGTTTCAAGTGTACTGTTGATGTGTTAGGCCCTTGGCCAAGATGTCTTAGCTATATATCTGATTGTCTGTATATATACGCAGAAAGAAATCAACAGGCGTATAAAATACTTATTCAAAAAGCGCGTTGATCATTGTTGAGACAAATCAATTCATGTGTTACCAGAGTCTAACGTAGTAAAGATTAGAACGAAAGCGATATATCACATTCTTTTAACAATGCGATTAGCGATCGGGTTTCCTGTTTTTCCCAATCTACCTTTAAAATTGTCATTTTAAGATTAGAGTTAAGATTGGGGTTGGGGCCGGGCTTGGGTTAGAGATTGGGTTGGAGATTAAGTAAGGTCTAGATGATACGTGAGAGCATATGCTGATATGTCGCAAGGTTATTAAGCATTTTCAGTATGTTTTAGTGAACAATTTACGTTGTTCAATCATTATCTGTAGGCCAAATAAATAAATACCAGTATCCGCATGTACGCATTGCGTACCTATTTTTAAATGTTGTGGGTCAATTTAAAATGGAAATAGCGCAACAAAAAATCGAGTTTCTAGCTCATAATGTCATAAGGTTGGCAAGATAAAAATTTCACTTTACCCTGGTTATGTCGTCACATGCATAATTTTGCATATCGAAAATAATTCCAAGATGGCGGACAGCACGCTGTCTTCTTTAGTCAAAATATTTCCAAAACCAAAACAGATACGGAAAAATTGTAAAATTTCTTCTTTTACCATTTGACAAGTTCTTTCAAATGAGATAAACTTAATTTTATTGCAAATACCCTTTAATCTTCCCAGTGTGTCACCCAGCCAAACCTTGGGGCTTAACTTACCTTGCATTAGTTTCCTTACTTTACCTCTGCGCCAAGCTGCCTTTTCATGTTTATTATTGAAATTTACGAGATATAATCGGGTTTTTCTTTAATATTACATTGCTAAGCTCATATTTTCTTTGCTTTTTAACACACTTTTTTATAACGTTTTACGACATTTGTGATCTCTTTTGAGGGGTTTTATTAAAAAAAAACCCACTTGTGGTGACTAGTGTTGGCAGATCAAAAACATTTCCAAACATTTCAATGATCCTGTGAATTTTTGTTTATGCTTTTTTACATTAGTTTTGCCACATAGAAAATGTGATCGGTTTATAGCTTTAAGTTTAAGCAATCAATAGTAAGATTTAAAAAAAATTGTGTTTATCCAATTTTTTTGAAAAATATAAAACCATCATTTTTTCTATGATAACAAAATTAGATCTACAGAATTTTTTTTAAAATCTGCCTACTGATTACTTAAGTTTAAAGAAATGTTTTAATGCAAAAAAGTTTGCGGTCACCAAACTCGTTTTTGAAATATATTGAATTGAATGTACATTTACGGCCATTTTGAAACGTCACTGTTGTCATAGCAACGGCTGAAACATTACCTGTTAACCATAGAGATCATATAAATACTAGAGGGGGCACCCAATCCTAATTTCAGCCAACCACAGGTGACCAATTGAAGGCTGCCATCTTGGATAAATTGGTTGGCAAAACAATGATGCCCGGATGAAATCTTGAAGGTCAAGGTTACAATTCAGCTGCTGTAATCAAGGTCAAGTTTGTTTGTTTTTTTTCCGCGCGAAAATTTAAAAGGACAGCAAAATGTTTTTTGGCTTGGCTTGAATACTGCTATAAAAGTGTATCTTTGTTCACGATTCAGTGCGTTCATCCGTCGATATGTAATTATTAAAAAAAAAACACGTCTTAAGAAACGTCCCGAGGTCTTTTCTTACAAGTTATTAGCGAATTTGAAGTTTATAAATGTTTATTTTTTTGACATTTTTTGTCTACACCGTGGTTTTATCCTGCTCGTTCATGAACTGCACAAACAAACACAACGGGAACAACTCAGTGGGCTTTCATAGGTAGGTTAACCGTTTAATTTGTTTAATCAGTAAAACGTACCTTTCTGAAGTTCTTTTGGTTTTCCACCTGGTACCTGTATAGTTTAAGTTTGAATTTTAAAAGCCAGTTTCATATGTTTACAGGTTTCCTTTTTCCAAGCCAGTAGTTTTGTCAAATGGCTCACCGCCACAGGCTTGAAAGTTTACCAGTTAAATAAGCACCGACGAGTCTGCTCCCTTCACTTTAAGGAAGAGGACTTTAAATGTAAAATTTCCCAAAGAAGACAGCTAAAAACTGGTGCAGTGCCATCGATACTTAGTTCAACAGCAGTTATTTTAAATGTAAGAAAACAATTTATTTTTAAATGTACTATCATAAATATTTTTTAACTTTAATGGTTTATTTGTGACAAACATGTCAATTAAGTGTGATTTAAAACTGATATTCTGCATTAATATTGTGCAATGCTCTTTTATATTAAAACAGGGAAGAAAAAGGAAACTTATGGGTGAATTAAGTACAGCAGAAGCCACAACCTCAACAGAGGTCATTCAACAAAAGGTATAGTTAATGCATAAAAACGTAAAAAAATTTTGACATGGGGTCTTTAAGCAATGAATATTAACTCTTATAGTCTTTATACTACATGCATATTGTAGAAAAATATATTATCAAAAGGGTGTAAAATTAGTGCTCCCTGTTTTAAAAACAGAGTTTTATTTCTAAGTATCTGTTTTTTAGAAACAAAGACCAAATGAGAATGACCCAGCTGAAACAACTGAAGTTGCTCTGCAGCATGTAAGAAAACACTGCTTTTAAGTATATTATCATTCTAATTTGGGAGGTGTACAATTAGTGCTCCCTGTTTTAAAAACAAATTTATATGAAAAAATTATTTAGAAACCAACACCAGATGAGAATGCAGCAGCTGAGAAAACAGAAGTTGCTGAGCAACATGTAAGAAAATGTTGTTTGATCTTAAATACTGTATTAATTGAACATTTTCAAGAGGTTGATGTAATAACATATGTAAAATTCCACAGCTTGTGAACAAGACGTGTTTGCAACAGGCTTATACTATAACAACAATTGTGTTGAAGCTACCGATAAAAAAATAGGTACACAATGCATACATGCGTCTACGTTTAGGGCTACTGTCTACATCATTTGCAATCACATGACATATTGGACACCACCTTGGTTGATTCTATTAATTTCTAATACCCTTGCTGAAACAAACATGATGGTGACTGGTGTGTCAACAGTGTTTCCCAAGGGAAAAATGTGTAGTCATGTGCAACAATCTATTCACATAATCTGATTTTCTACATGTATAGTAATTGCAATAAGATATTACTGACTACTACCTGTGTTGTAAAATACACATTACATGCACCAGGAGGAAAATTGAGTCTAGTCAATCAGATGCTGTGAATTGGCCTTTGGTTGAAATTAATAATCATCTCAGACACTGACAGGCAGTGTAATTAATATAACAGAGGCATAGCAATATACCAAATCATGAAATAGCCAATTTAATTTGCTAAAATATATATTAAGAACTTTTCAGAATGTTTGTTGATATTTGACTAGTCTAGCATGAGAATTTTGTACTATGTGTATACACATGCAGAAATAATACTGTCATATTAAGTTACATACTGGTTATATCTTGTCTGCATATCAGATTGTAATTTGTAACAAATTTTATACAGTGTACTTGACACAACCTGGGCATTTTTACATGACTGTGTACAGTATGTACTGTAGTGTTTTCTGTTTTGTATGTAAAAATAGAATACATGCAAAATATACTGTACATACAGTAAGTGTAAAATGACAACATTAAAAACAGAAATTGTCAATAATTTCCCAATAGTTGTCCCCGAGCCGGGCGACGGGCCGAAGGCCCGGAGCCCGGTGAGGGTGCTAATCTCGACACGCGTGGAGTCCATTTTACACGCGTGTAGTACACGCGAAATTACACGCAAGTGGGAAAGAAATTCTGCGAGATGTTTATATATATATATATATATATATATATATATATATATATATATGTTATCAAATCCACAACTTGCTCAGTTCGAATAGCAGGGTACTGGTAACTAATCCGTTAAATTATTCAAATTATTTAAATTTACGTCAGCAAATTATAATTTATAAGTTCGGTTGGATTACAAAATAGTTTTTCAACGATCATGACGAAAGAAATCTTTGCCAGAAAAAATGGTTTCAGCTAAAATGTACATTAATATTACTATGAAAAAAGACCAAGGAAAGAAGGCTAACAAGAGATGTGGCAGCGAGAAAAAGACAACAATAAATACGACTTAAAAGCACTGGAAATATCCTAAAAACTAATACGATAAAGACAGAAAACGATGCCGACCAAAACGTAACTGAAAGAAGTATGTGTCCTGAAACTGTTCAAAGCCGGTAAAGAATTTTGCTCTGGTGTATTCTACATAACTCGAGAGGGAACGATGAAGAAATTTTGAAACAAACGGCTTTTTAGATCATGAAGAGAACTGAATGATGCCTTGTCATATTTATGTGTCAACAACGAAAAAAGTAAGAAACCACGAATGAGAAAAACAATCCGAAAAGAGTAGACTGAATTGGCAGTGTTTGAGGTCACAAAAGCAGAAGAAAGTTTAACGGTAGGAGATTCGTATTTAACAGTTTAGCTGAGTTAAAACAGAAGAAATCTTGAAAATGAAAATTAATATAAATAATATATTGTCTAGAATTGTCTTTCAACGCTAGGACGTTGACATTGTGTGATTTGTGTCTTTTCTTGGCCACTGTTTATATATATTTTTGAATGAAGATTTGTCATTTGGTTCATCTCGTTTTTTGTTGTTTTTTTTTAATATTGACATTGCATGTCCTTTCGGTGTGTCAATGCCATAGAAATAATACACGAGTGCAGATGAACCTTGCTAGCTAATTTTCTGGATGTTTTCTGATCTGTGTTCATTTATCATACAACAAAAACAGAAATTAGGGGAGGAGGGGGGGGGGGGGGGGGGGCATGCATATAAAGCGGGCGAGGGGTTGTTGCGTTCATGTATTTCTAGTTAGCTATAAATTTATTAACAATGTAATTATGTTGAATCTTTGACAGGAAACCTTCAGAAACGTCAATCATGTACATGTATGTCATGCACTTATTGATCACAATTATGCATTGCCTACAAGCCCAAGAAACCAAAAGAATGTCATGGGCAAAAAAATAGATGAACTAAAGAAAAAAAGGGAAAACCTGCAAAAGCAAAAATGTTTATTGAAAAGAAAAATTAAAAGTGTAAGTGAGCTGCTTGATAACCTAAAGAAACAACAAAAAATCAGTGAAGAAGGTTTTTCCATCTTGCAGGCATGTTTTGGAGAGCTGGATATTGATGTCATGAGTGAAAATCTAAAAAGCAAAAAAAAAGTTATATACTCTAACAGCATAAAAAAGTTTTCAATTACATTATATTAAGTAGAAAATATGATTTTGATAACAATATGATTGATACACCTGATCATGACTATTGCATCACTTCTCCATCAGACTGTCTTTCTCCAATGGTTTCAACTATTGTTACTTATATTGCTGGGTATGTTGCAAAGGAACTTTTATGTCTTCCACCGTCTCTCTCTGATTAATATCAGCACTGCATTGACTGAGCTCTGTTTACTGGGCAACCCACAAGGAAAATGAAATACACCAATTGGGATAAATTGGCTATGGTCCCCTTGGACCACAGCCGCGTTTATTAAGAAGTCATAATTAAATTACATAATTATTTTCCATAATTCAAACTGATGATTGAGCCCAGTGAAGGTGAGGGCAATAAAACGCCAGATAGGCAAAGAATAATACAGAATCTAATACATCACAAAGCAGAAAGGTGGTCAGCTGAAGGGGAGGCGGGTGGGCAAATTGAAATCGTTCGTCTATACCTGTCTTTGCGAAGAGCAGCGGTTACTGAGACTGCACTCTTGAATGTGATACCTATATAACAGCTTAAGCCCTATAGGAGGTAGCTGTAATTAGATCTTTACCATTTGTAAAGACAGACCACCTCTTTGCCTTTAGGTCATGTTAGTTCTCATTAATAAGGTTTGCGTTATTTACATTCTCAATTACAATATAAACCGGACCGATGGAAGACATAAAAATTCTATTCGCTTGCAAATATTTCCTTTATGTCTTCCACCGTCTCTCTCTGATTAATATCAGCACTGCATTGACTGAGCTCTGTTTACTGGGCAACCCACAAGGAAAATGAAATACACCAATTGGGATAAATTGGCTATGGTCCCCTTGGACCACAGCCGCGTTTATTAAGAAGTCATAATTAAATTACATAATTATTTTCCATAATTCAAACTGATGATTGAGCCCAGTGAAGGTGAGGGCAATAAAACGCCAAAGGATCATTATGCAATAATGATACCGCCCCACCCCAGGCAAATGCAGTGCTGATAAGAAACGCCGTGACACAAGCTGTCTAAATTGTCCAGTAATCGCAATAGCGTCTAGCGCTTATGATACAAAACTTTCAAAATATCTCTCAGTGTAAGCAAGATTTCTGGCTCTAATCAGCCTTGTAAGGCATTTCCCCTGATACGGAGACATGAGGTTGTTAGCGCAATTCGCGTTGCACTTAATGAATATATCTTCGTGCGATGAATTTTTTTGAGGAAATCACAGTAACCTAATATGCCGCCATACAATAACGCATCAACGAACATGAAAGATTGCAATCGTTGCCAAACAAAAATTACTCGTTCTAAAATACTAACCTAAACGGATCTGTGACACTTCAATAAGACAGCTCTGTCAGCTTGGCTTAGCCTAGCTCGGTTTGTTTCAAGGAGGTGAAAGGATTTCCGCCCTTGCTAGATAATCCCGTTCTCCAGTGAACACAAACTGCAAACTTTCAATAAAATTGGTCAAGCTAATTGTTACAAGGCCTTGGAAAGACTGCTGCCCTTGCTAGACAGTCTCCTAATTTACTACAAAATCGTTATGAGTATGCCATTACACGTATTTATATACACCTCTTGCTCCTTACGTCAAAAACGGTGGATCTGGAGGACAACATAAAAGTTCGACTTAAACCGAGAAATTAATCAATGAAGATACTATAGTTTGTAGTTGACATCCACCCAAGAAATAAGTGCAAGTGGTCTATACAAGCTGGTAAATCAGGGAAGCCAGGAAAAAACCTGCTGCTGGTAAAAACCCTTTGGGAAAAGCCAGTTGACAGGAAAACCTGAGTGGGGACAAGATAAAACCAGCAAGCTTCCCCACGAAGCATTAATAAAATTATATAGAGTCCTTACATCTGTTCCTGAAAATTGTTAAGTGCTATAAATAAGATTCTAAATGTAAGGCTAAGTTGACAAAGTTTGCTGAATATTTGTAATATTTGTTGTTCCGCTTGTCCCTCCGTCGTCAGTGACACACTTGATTATGTCTATATTTGAAATCTGGTCCCCCAAATGCTTACTCAACCGTGTAGATCCACCATTTAGGCACTCGAAAAAAAATTGGTAATCAAGCTCTGGGTGGGACGAGTACGGAATTCTGTAAGGCAAAAGAAAACAAAACGGCAGAATCTAATCCAAGGTACAGGATATTCACATATGTGCATGAGATGGTTCACAACCAGAAAATTCACTTGACACCCTCAAAGGCAAAGACAAAAATGAGGGTGCCATATATGTAATTAGTGTAAAGAAAATAAACACCATAAAATGTTTAGGATCAAGCCCTGGATTCAAAATTTAATGAGATCACCCAACACATGTTGGGAGAAGACTGCAACTCCAGTGAGGACCAAACTCTAAATAAATGGATGCCAAGTCGCTTAACCATAAGGGTAAAACACATCCGCCAATAATAATAATAATAATAATAATAATAATAATAATAATAATAATAATAATAATAATAATAATAATAATAATAATAATATCTATAGTAAACCAAAACGTTGAGTAAACCAAAACGTTGAGTAGATTTAGCAAAACGTGAAAGATAACAATAATCTTTATTTATACAGGTTAACTCTGTCAGCTGCCAGAAGCATAGCTGTTGTAAATAGAGGACCTGTGATTATAGAGTTTTTTGCAAGGACAAGCATGGCAGACAGTTTAATGTCGCCGCATCACTAGCCTTGGATGGCCAAAATCTATTAATAAATAAACCTCATATGAGGAAAAAACTCCAATACATGGAGAAATTGTTTTACCAAAAGGTTAAAACAATACCTCAGCCAATTAAGGTGAGGACAACCCAACAGAAGTTGGGACAAAACCTCACATAACATGAGGAACACACTCCAAATACATGGAGAAAAATTGCCTAACCAAAAGGTTAAAACAATACCTCAGCCAATTAAGGTGAGGAACGAACCTAACAAAAGTTAGGACAGAACCAATAACGGCTGTGGCAGGTCAAGCATGGCAAACATTACTGTTATTACATGGCAAACATTAGTGTTGCGGCGTCAACGCTAACCCTTGTATGCCACAAAACAAAATTGTGAGGACAAAGCCCCAACAAAACATGTAGAAGCAATTAGCTCGATAAACACGGCTGTGAGAACAAAGTCATCACAGAAAGAGCGAGGAGGAACCCTCGAATTGCATGCAAGAGCAAATATTGCTTTACGTAATTAACCCCTCTAGCCCAAGACCTTCTCATCTGCTGAATAAAATCGTCTGGTGTTAGCCAGAATAAAATTCTTAAAGTGGCCATGGACTACACAGGGCCAAGGAGATAGCGCGACATAGTTGTACAACCCCTTATAGCCCAAGACCTTCCCATATGCTGAATAAAATCGTGTGGCGTTAGCCAGAATAAAATTCTTAAAGTGGTAGCAAAGTCATCACAACAAAGCGAGGACAAAGCCTTAGTCAAAACATGCAATGAAGCCTGAATAACAACATGTAAGCTTCATGAATAACAAGCAATTATGCCTCGTTGACAGGGCAAAGACAAAAGATATGTAGTTACATTTGCAGAAATAATGATAATAGCAATAACAATAATAATAATAATAATAAAAATCAAATAATAATAACTGAATGATAGTAGTAGTAGTAGTGGTAGTAGTAATAATGATAGTAAAGCAAAACTTTTAGTAGATTGAGAGAAACGTGAAGGAATATGAACTATATTTTGCATGGCCGACAGGTTAATGTCGCAACGTCACCAGCCTTGACCCTTGGGTGGCCAAAATCTGTTAATAAGTAAACCTCAGTTGAGGACAACGTCATAAAGTTAAAGGCCAACCAGTGCTGGAACAATGCCGCACATACAGTAAAGTGAGGAACGAGAACAACAGGCTACGGCGAATTAGGGACATTGGGACTCAAAATTATTCAGTCTCTTTGTTTTACAAAAGGAATTATTTTGTTTAAAGGACATCGTCGTTGAGTTGACGTATACTAGATCTTAAATCCCTGTATATTACTGAGACAAAAGTATATAATATTAAAATTTCTATATTTAAAACTGAGTATGACTACCTTAAAATTCCTGTAAAAATGTAGATTGAATTTATTAAGAACTAAATTAGTTCAAATGACGCGAAAAACAGATAGAGCGGTTATTGTATAATAAACAGTTGGATCATAGATTGCTTTTGCCCTACCGCATTGAGAGAAAACAAGCACCTTCAAACTTCCGTAGTATAGAATATACCATATGGCCGCTTTTTTCCTTTAAGGTAGTTGCACTGGCTAATTTTTGTGTTTTTTAGCAATTTTAGAGGGGTTTTATCTTGAGAAGAAAGTAAAGAATCATTTTGAATTTTTACATGTTGATGTATTAAATATTCAAGATTCAGAATCAATGAATGTTGTAACCTGATACGTTCCGTTAATTAGATTATAAGCCAAATACCCCGAGGGCTCAATACAACTAAAAATGATTTTTCTAGACATATATTTATCCTTTTATAAAAAAGAAAACGGATTCATAAATATTATCTCCATACAAAGGATCGCTAGCTTGCAAACTAAAATATTAGAAAATTTGCTGACATTAGATAAATTTTTACAATTTGGCCCAAAACCAACCTGTAAATTCAGAAATACTCAGCATAGACGAGTTTGCAAGCTAGCGTTTGTTCATTGTGCTAGTTAGATAAATTTCTCCAAATTTCAGAACATTTTGTTCTATATCTACTAAGAAAAATGCGAAAGAGTGAATAATAACCAATAACTTTGTAGTTTACGCACAAAATCAGGCTGATTTCCTTTCGATTTCGATTGTTCGCTCTTGCCCACAACTGTCCGCCATCTTGTGCAAATATTCCTTACCCTGGGGACCCACAATGGAGCTTTTGAACCAGATCAAGCGGCTTTGTTTGGCATTTGTTTGGTGGTTGCTAGGCGTTGTCAAATACGGGGGCGCTTTGGAGGTGTGTCTGGCCAATTGACTTCCGTTACGCTGACCGGAGATGAAAAACGTGGGCTCTAAAATCATTTTCCGTCCGGTTATGGCGTCGAACGAAGCGAGAAAAAAGTTAACGAAGTCTGAAAGAAAGAAGCTGTTGTCAGAAAGAGGTAGAATAGGAGCTGAGACAAGAGGTTTAGGTGTTGGTTCAAGACAAGATTTGGTTCTTGCCGGCACAATGGGAAACGGAAAACCATGTTTATCCATCACACGTAGCTCGAAAGGTCATTTCGCCTGGAAAGACTCGCTACCACAACGCGGAGAAAGTTAGGGAGACACTGAAGAAAAGAAAGATGGATCTTTGTGTTAGTGGCGCATCCCAATCATCTGAAGAGCAAAGTGATTCAGACTCAGATTCATACAAGGATGATGTGACCGAGAGTGTGGAGTCTGTGGTGGATTCGGTGGTCGAACGCCAGTTGTTTGTTTGTGAATCTAGTGGAATTACCGCTCTCATTGACGACATAAACAGATGTTCACGATGTTCTACCATTGATTGTAATGGTAAGTGCAACTAACATTTACTGTAAAATAGCCGGTGTGTCTTTTTTGACCTGAAATATATCGATAGGCTGGTTTAATTCTGAAGTAACTGGTATCAAGTAACTGGTATCAAGTTGTGTAAAAGAAATTTCTAATTGAAACTTGTCTTTCCTTATTAGGAGTCCTGGTTCCAACAAAAATTGATGTGGTAGGTCTTGGAGGGACAATAAACATAACCTTCCAGTGCAATGGCTGCAAATTAAGAAATGTAAATTTCAATGGCTCATCCCTTGTAGAAGGTTCTCGCCGAACTGTTGTTGGGCTGGCACTGGCAGTTGCTTTTGTAGTTACTGGTCATGGGTTTTCAAAGTTCAAAAGAACCCTCAACGATTGTCTTGGCATTCCTGCTTTGTCCAAAAATAGGTATTTTGATGTAATCAAATTGATTCACCCTTGTATATCGGAGATACTCAACAAGATGTGTGAAGAAGAGAAAGAAAAGATGAAAAAAATTGGATGTGAGACCTTGGGAAGCTGGCATAGGGCTGTTGTTACATCTGATGGAGTTTGGCAAACAAGGGGACACTTCAGTAAGAATGGTTCTTTCATCATTAAGAACTATTTAACTGGAGGAATCCTGTGGTTCGGCCACAAATGCATGAAGGGCAATGACAATGATGATTTGTACATGGGAACGTCAAAGTCTATGGAAGGAGCACTTGCAGATGAATCCTACAAGCAGGCTAAGGATGAGGGTTGTGGAATTGAAGTAGTCTGGCAGGATGCTGATTCCAGCTCGCAGAAGTCCGTGGAGGATGTATTTGGTGAGATGCCAAGGCGGGTATTCAAGTGTGGGGGTCATGTGGGAAGGGCTCATGGGAATAATTTAAAGGAACTTGCAAAGTTAAAGCAATTCTCTGCTACACAGATAGCAAAACTAAAAACAAAGTTTCCAGATGCTGCCAAAGTAACCTGTTGGTGCAAACGCCACAGTAAATCGTGTGGTTGCCTCTCGGAACAGTTCATTAAAAGCTCCAGGATTAACCACTTCTGCTGTCTGCAGCAATGCAAAACAGCAGAGGAGTATGCCAGAAGGATGAGGGTTCTTGGTGAGTACCACTGCACCGATGTGCATTCCTGGGAAGGAGGTGAATGTGGATTTCACAGCACAACTATCTGTTCTTGTGGGGAATGTGAAGACAACGAACATCACACTTGTGAGGGGAAAGCGTACACCACGAAGAATGTGCTCAAGTGTCCATTCCACAGGTTAGCCTACCAGACAGAATGTGAGCTCAGAGCCAAAGATGCAGAGGCAGTCATACACCCAGAGATGGGGAGAGGTAATTCCAACCTATGTGAGGCCCATTTCTCAGTCCTGCCCAACTTCCGTGCTAAAGACCAAAATCTACAAAGGTTTGTGCCTAGATTACAAATGTTGCTTCATTATTGTTTGTATTGTGAGATGAGAACTGTTCTATAATTATATGTTTGTATAATATGTAGTTGACCCTTTGGATGCTGTATTGGCCCTTTAGTATCTTACTCTGGTCTACTCGGGTCAGAGTATTTTACTTTGGCTAATATTAATGCTAGATGATTCTACTGGACAAGAGAAGACCTCTAGCAGTCAAATTACCTAGACACTGATCGACAGCTGGTTGTTAATCTGTGTTCACTCAGACTCATACAAAATATATCATTTAATAATCATATATCATTTAGTGTGTTGGTGAAATTACGAGCATCAATTAATATTTGTAAGACCAACTGAGACCAGTTGCAAAAAGGCCTACATGGCCCAGTTGGTACGGGCACTGGCCTAGTTTCCAAGGATTGTGGGTTCGATTCCCATCATAGTTACATTTTGTGCAACTGGTCCCTGTTGGTCTTACAAATAATTAACAATCGTAATTTCACCAACACACATTCCCAAACATGTAACTGAGTTTAAATGCCAATCTTAATCTCTATACATGTATATCATTGCAGGTTACACTACATAACATCAACAAATTGTGGTCTTGTTCAAGGGAACATGACATGGTGCTTCGAAAACCGTGGTGAAGAGTACCACTGGATTGTCGACCTTTACGAGCGTTTGAAGTTACCTGTACTTCCAACTGTTGTCAGTGCTCTCAGGAACGTTACAGCAGAACGGATGGCTGATTTAAAAAAGAGGAAGACAGAAGAGTCAAAAAGAAAGAGGATCTCACAAAAAGTTGCAAGAGCAGAGGAACAAGAGGAGCGTAAGCGATGGGGCAAACGACAGGCGATCCAGCATTCATATGGTGATGAAGACTTACACAATGATGTGGAAGAGGAAGATGGAGACAAGGGAACAAAAGAAGCTGAAGAGAGTGGGATGAAGTGTCGGTGTGGATCTTCAAGTCATAAGCGGACTTCTCATCGTTTGTGTCCACTAAATAAGAAGAATTCAGAATCGACTGTATGATATGAGGGTTTTTGCATTGCTATAATTTTGCATTGCTATAATTTTGATTACCATTTTTATAATCTTGCATGTTATATCTGTATCCTTATCACATATTCTTATTACGTCCAGTTTTATTGTTCATAATTTATATATTTGTAGATAGATAGTTTTCAATAGGGGAAGAGCCACTTCGTGGATCTTATTGAATAAACCATTATTATTATTATTATTATTATTATTATTATTGTTTTTACTGTTGAATTGTTACGGCAAAATTAATGATAATTATACTGTTGTGGCAATAGAAGCATTCCTAAAATATTTTTGCAATTCATTTGCTATGTTTGACCAATTCATTTGTTGGAAATTATTGCTAACTTTCTGTTTTGAATTTGATTGGTTTCTGGTTTTCAAACAACCAATAAGAAAAAGGATTATTTGCCAAACAAATTCAAAACAGGATTCAAAACAGGAACTTGTCAACGAAACGTATCAAATGAATTGGTTAACCTCAGGAATATATTGCAGTATTTTATAGCAATCATCATTAATTTTACACCTCTATTCTGCAAAATGTGATAATGTAGTGTATGCAAGGCAGTATTAAAATACAAATCGAAATACTGAAAGGTTGGTGTACAGTACTGCCAAAATATATGAAAATGTTCTAGTTTCGAATACAACTGATGAAAATAGAAGAGGAAAGCTTACCATCTTGAAAGAGGTATCACTATATTAGTGTGTAAATAAAGATGTAAATATTATATGGACACATGCAACGGACTGGAGATCGCCTTCAATTATGTTTATACTTAGAACTAACAAGAAACCATATAAATTTTATTAAATAAATTTTATTTCTTTTTTTTTCCTTTACTGGGCCACTTTGCCTGGTGAAGATCACCAATATTGACTTTGTACACCTAAAAAGAAATTCAAAATATATAAATATTAATAAATAAATAAATAAATAAATATTATATATATATATATATATATATATATATATATATATATATATGCAAAAGCCCATTAGTCTGAGTTCCTAAGAATGTTTCACATTCATTCAATAAATAATGAGAAACATTACTTGCCATATTTGATCATGACCATTAAGAATGACTACTGATAACATACTGTATATAAAGCTAACAATTTTTTATAAACTTACGCCTGCATGGGTTGGATCGGCTTGATCCACCACGTTATCAGGGAAGATCTCCCTGACGATAGCCTTCAGGGTGGAAGGGTACACATATGTGGGCCCACTGGCTCTCACTTCTGCCCCCAATTTCTTTCCACTACCAAACTGCAAAATAAAGCTAAATTATGATCTATTATAATATAAGGTAGTGACAGAATTGCCTACAATGCGAGAAGACAGCAAAATTTAAACTTGGCGCGAAATATTACATTTGACGTGCGCGCATTAGCGCATATATTATGCATTGTATTCTCGAAATTATGTGCGCAGAAGAAACGAATAGTCCAATTCAGATAATTTTCAGATTTAAAACAAAATAAAGTTTAACTTACCCAGAGAAGACACCACAAATACTTGTAAATGCGTGCCCTCGCATCGCACGCCTTCTCCTCTCGTTTCGGCTTTGCGTCCGCCAAAATGCGGACAAGCCCTTCTGGTGCTCTGCCGTAACTGAAACAAATACGAAAGCTGATTAATTGGAAAGAGCTACAAAATATATCAAATAAGTGAACAACATACCAAAATACATACCCGTTCCTTTCAAACTCGGCATTGAAAGCCATGAACGCGGCCTCGCGTCTTGCCGAATGGAGATGTTCCGCCATTTCTGTTATTATTAACATGGTCGCTGACCAGAATTGCGCGTGCTCGGTCATGCGGTTAGCAACCGACCCAGCCCTTTGACGCGTTCCACAGGTCCAACTTCCGTTAAACTAGTGCAAAAATTAATAGTGATGTGGCTGATGTAATCTAATTTATCTCAAATATCCTGCACACCAATCAACTGTGGCAGTACTGAAAAGCCGCCCTGACACACAGGCGAGTACTCCTATCAGTAACCGGACATACCAAAAATGTAAAACACTGCGTGCAAAATACAGATTAGCTCACAAGGTTTACATGGCCAGAAATCGAGGACAACATGGCTGACAAGCATGCGCGTTGGGCTCTTCCAACTAATTTCAAGATGGCGGCTTTCAATAGATTTGATAGGGGGAAATTCACAATACGCATTTTCTATTAGATCCCGTTAAGAATTCATACGGGCCCACATCTAAAAGATTAGCAAATTAGGCAAGCTTCAACTCCTGAAAATCTGGCGTCAATCCGTGAAGGTTGAATTTGTTCCCGAGAAGCTTATATTCCTACCTCTTACCTTGTATATACGCACCTGTTAAATCCACAAGATTTGCCGAAGTGAGGTTTTCTTAGACGCAAATTTGGCAACATATATTCGACTTTTCGCACGGGCCCACATCTAGACGCATTCGAGGTGGACAATACTTTGTTTTGACCAGCATCTAAAGGCATTGCAACGTATTTAAACTTGTTCCCAAACGACTTGAAATATAGGGTTTTCATGCTGCAGAGTCGTTGCAAATTAATCCATCAAGCGCCAAGAAAGCGTGAAGAAGCAAAACATTGCTCGACAATTCGGGTTCTTGATCGCCATTATAAAAGCACTGTTGCTAGGGGTTCCCATGGTCTTTACCGCTGTATTATTTACATTGTTATAGACTGTGGATTCAGAAATAATAACCGAAATTTATGCGGCAATTTAATATTGTGAGTGTACAGGCCTGTCTAGACGATTAAACCTTTTGTAATTTGATATTTGGGTAAGAAATGGCTCAATAAGACATTTTAGGGAATAACTCTACTTTAATTTGTTGTTATAGACTTCTGTTTATAGCCGAAATGATCGATATTTAGCCATCAGAATCTTCAAATTAACATTTCCATCTGAATCTGAGCCCACAGGCCACTGCCGCTGACTGTCCTCGATTTCTGGCCATGAACCATGCGGTATAAGCTTGAAAATTACATCGCTTGCAAATCGCCATACGCCTGCAACACCAAATGGCTGAGCAATGCCGGGCGGATAGTATATTTCATAACACTAGAAGCAGAATTGTGGGAATTAACAGAGATAATTATCAGAAGGTGATTACCCACACTGAGTCGACGGCGATTCTGGCGCGGTTCTAAAAGTCGGAAGGATGTGTTTATTATAACAACATGCACTTCGGATGAAACATTCAAACCTAATGCCGCTACCGCGTGGTGTTATACAAGAAGGAATATTTTGTGGCGTTTAAGAGTTCAATCTCGTAGCCCCATACGTATGCAATCGAACACCAAAATTACGTACGGGAACTGGGGATGGAGGAAATACAGCTAGTCGCGATCTTTAGTTTGACGATACTATAATAGCCTCATACGAACTTACTCCAGTAGCTTGTGACTTCATATAGAGCAGATAACTATTTACTTGGCGAAAATAGCAATTATTTTCAGAAGCGGAGAGGTGCGAACAATGATAACCGAAAAGCGTGATGAGTACAAACCAAATGTAGATATTTGACTCTTAATTAGTAGTTTCATATCAGTGTAAGCTGTATTAAGCCAAGGATTAGGCCTGATTTATACGTTGCATTTCATTCAGACGAATTTAATTCATAGTTAGCTTCGTCGACTAGTCGACGTAAACTCGAATTCGTTTTATGCGACGAATTTAATTCAGTGACCAGCAAGGAAAATCCCGCTAGATCGCGCCAAAACGTCCAATACGCACACAAAAGATATGTTATCATAATTTATGCACAACGATACAGGCAATATAATGTAACCCAACTTCGAACTTCTCTGTGTAGCTTGTGACGGGCAAAAAGTCAGTACTGAATAGTTGGCAAAGGACTTAAGTAAAACGGAGAGATGCGCACAAATATACTAGAAAGCATGTTCAGTAGGCAAGTTATAAACGTTTTTTGCCTGAATGTAAATTAGCATAAAGCTAAAGATAAGCGCATGACTAGACACCTTTGCCTTGGTAAAACAATAAAGAACGCTGAACAGCATAGTAACGTAAAATTCAAAACAACTCTTACCTTGAAGACGAAGAACACCAAAACCAACTTGAAGGTTGAAAAATCAAATTGAAATCGTTCGTCTATACCTGTCTTTGCGAAGAGCAGCGGTTACTGAGACTGCACTCTTGAATGTGATACCTATATAACAGCTTAAGCCCTATAGGAGGTAGCTGTAATTAGATCTTTACCATTTGTAAAGACAGACCACCTCTTTGCCTTTAGGTCATGTTAGTTCTCATTAATAAGGTTTGCGTTATTTACATTCTCAATTACAATATAAACCGGACCGATGGAAGACATAAAAATTCTATTCGCTTGCAAATATTTCCTATCAGAAGTGTTGGATGTAAGTCTTGTGCTAATGCTCTTTACACAACATCACCACCAGACTATGACAAGCGTTTTATTCTTATAAAACTTAAGGACAATGGTGGTCTTATTTACCCATCTGTAGATGTCTTGAAAGTTGTAGAAATAACCGAGAGGGTTTTCAGGCGCTACTTGGCAATGTATTCTGATAAGCCATCCAGCAGCAAGGGCCTTAAGCAGAGTATGGTAATTACTGTTTTAAGTCATTTAGCTGATCTTGGCTTGTTCCCTAACCTAAAAGACCACATGTTCGACACAGAGCTATCAGACAACCATTACATTAAGCTATGCCAAAGTATTATTAAATTATATCTTAAGATCCGTTTTCATTATGAGGCAAAAAAATTTACCTCACTTGTACAGTACAAGGGCAAAATGTTAGAAACAAACTTAATAAGACTGTTTTATTCAAAAATCAGTGATACTTTTAATGTTTAATCACTTTGAGAATTTAATTCATGTGTTAATACATTGTAAATAAACCACCCAATAATTGATTATTAAGTTCTTGTGTAACAACAGCTTAAAGTGCACCTAAACCCATGAAACACCAATTTGTCTACTAATTCTTATATATTTTATGAGTTTGGGAAGCAAAACTGTTTAAATTGAAGATAATTCCTACATATTTTACAGTATACACATAGTCATTTAAACAACTAGCAAAAAAATGGTCATTAACTGTGCAAAGAGACTAAGTCAAGTGACATTTACGCAGACAAACAATCTTTGAATGGTTCCAGTACAAGGATGAACCATTTTATTTTTGATGCCAAGGTTGGACAACTATGAGGGGGAAAAAATTTGCACAGCTGAATACTAGATTTTTAAGTATGTTGTAAATTTTAAAAAAATCTTGCAGAGCTTTTTATCAAATTTTTTTTGCATGCAGTAGACACATTGACCAATCCACTATAGACAATCAGTGACACTGGGATTGGGACACTTGCATCAAAAGTCCACAAACCTGACTTAAAAAAATTAAATAACATATAAATTAAATTATTTAACACTTTTCCCAACAAGTTGTGTCACTGATTATAATTTTCAAAAGTTAAACTCAAGTTGAGTAACTTACAGTGTTTATAAAAATGATATAATTATCAAAATTGTAAATATACTTCTATGTTTTGAAGATTTATTTTAGCTGAGCTTTGGTCCTGTTAGAACAGGACACATTCTTTAAATAATATAATAATGATACTGCTTACAGTCAAACTGGATATTCTCTTTCATGCTACATATTTGCAATATCACTCCGCAACATTGCAATGTTGATTGCCAATTTCACTTGAGCAGCTTGCAAATGTTTGGTACAGATTCTGCTCAACAGATTCCCTTAAAAGCTCATCTTTCTTTTAGATAAATATAAAGTCATGTTTAATTAAAATATCACTGTTGCTGAGTAGTTTGAATAAGGAAATTTTGAATTTCTGTTCCAATCAACATTGCATGGGAATATTGCAATGTAGCATGCAAGAGAATATCCAGTTTGACTGTAATAAGATAAATGCATTTGCCTGTGTAGATGTCATGACCAAGTTAGTGCCAGTTTTCCCATAACTTTGTTGTTGACCAAAAATAAATCCTAGGCTTTTTATGATGTATGAGCCATTAAAACATTTTCAGAATTAACTCTTGATGCATATAACTTCATACACCTACTTAAATATGCACAAATTTTTAGAAAAATGGTAAAACTAATTTAGGGATTATGTGCACTTTAACAAACAATAACTGCAAAACATATTTCTTTTTTTAATGAATGAATGAATAAATTAATTCATTAATTAGATGAAGTATATTTCATTACATACTGTACACAGTGTTCTCCAATGTTTTTAAATAATTTATATTACCAATCCAAATAATGTGTACATAAACTTAATTCCAAAATTTGTAATTGTATTTATAATTGTTTGTAATAAACCAGATTTATTTGATTGCTGTACTTATATCCAGTATAATTGTAATTAAATTTGATTGTTCTTTTATTTGTCTGATACTGGTAAACCAACTCAAAAGTCAAAATAATAAGGAAAACGAAGATGCAATAAATATTTTCTGGATGCAAATTAATACCCTATGAAAAATGCGTTAAATGTCGTGGTTATTTGTCTTGACACCAAATCCTAATGCCTTATAAAACGCTATTCGTCTGACATTACATAAAGTCATACGAATTTGAAATTTCTAAACAAACGAAAAAGCTATGAAAACTAAAAATCAAAACAAATTGAAACAAACTTTATAAAGACTCACTAAAAAATAGTATTTTAAATAAACACAATAGGATAGCATTTCAAAGCAAACTCCGAACAAAACTCGAACCTAAACGTTTAGGCATTGGGATCCGGTGTCGAAGGAATAATCACAGCGTATAAAAAAGCGTAGAAGTAGTAGGCATGTACTTACCTTTTATTTTTTTCAAAAAAATACTCGGCAAATACTAGATACGGCCGAGTCTGATGATAAAGTCGCCATTGACGACGCCATATTGTTTTGCCAACCAATTTATCCAAGATGGCAGCCTTCAATTGGTTACCCGATTTTGGCTCCAGTGCCCCCTCTAGTATTTATATGATCTCTATGCTGTTAGCAGTATTTGATGCCCTTGAACATTATTCTATGCATAACGTTAGTTTCATTCTTTTTCAAGAGCACTTTCTGAGGTTGAAACTTGCATTACATTACATTACATTACATTACATTACATTACATTACATTACATTACATTACATTACATTACATTACATTACATTACATTACATTACATTACATTACATTACATTCTGCATTGCACTGCACTGCATTACATTACATTACATTACATTACATTACATTACATTGCATTGCATTATATTATACTATATTATATTATATTGCATTATACATTACATTACACTACATTACATTACATTACATTCTGCATTGCACTGCACTGCATTACATTACATTACATTACATTACATTACGTTACATTACATTGCATTGCATTGCATTGCATTATATTATACTATATTATATTATATTACATTATACATTACATTACATTGCATTGCATTGCATTATATTATACTATATTATATTACATACATTACATTACATTACATTACATTACATTACATTACATTACAGTTCAGTGTTGACGTGGCGTGACGTTACGTTACATTATATTAACATCTAAAGTCATTTTCCCCATAGGTCGACCAGTGGAATTGTTAAGCAAAGTCAGTCCCTAGTTGCACGGTATGTAATAACACGTGCTTTGATAAATCAAGCAATGTGTGTAACTCTTTTTTCAGTTTAAGAGAAATGAAAGGTAGTATAAGTAGATCACACACCCCCCCCCCCCCACCCCTCACCTCATCCACCGCCCAAAGGGATGCCGCCTCATTAATATTCAGCGTGGCGTAATTGTGCACATGAACTGGGCTGTGTAAGCTCGGTGGTTTTGTATAGTTGATACTTTCACTACATTGTTTTACTTGTGGACTTTACAGTGTTACTTTCTGCGATATAGCGTTTTCTTGATGCACCATTTGCGTAGTGCTTGTCGCTAGAGCAAGATCGCTGCAATGGAATGTTTACATCCGTGTCGGTGGTTTGGATATCGGAGGAAGAAATTACATAAATTAAGCAAACTTTTACTCCGATTTTCTCTTAAAATAGTGATTTGTTTGAGATGCTATATCATACACTCGGAGGAGTGTTTCATCAGGTTATCCAAAGACTTCGAAGTTTGTTCAAAAACCTCGGCTTCGCCTCGGTTTTCAACAAACGTCTCAGTGTTTGGATATCCTGATGAAACACTCCTCCTCGTGTATGAAATATTACATGAAAAATTATTTTCAATGTTCGAGGCTATTTGCAATGAGACTTTGTTGGAGGAGTTTTCGAAGCTTTGTCGTGAAAAGTGCAACGGTTGTACGACTAACCATCCTAGTCAGAAACAGCATAGTTGCCTAACAGATGATGAACAATGGAGATCGTACTACGAAGAGACCAGGACAACTGTTAACGGGTGAATCTGGAAGGAGTTCAACGAAGCGGTGCAGGCGTTGAAATTACGAAACCGAAGAGACAGTTAAGTAAATCGAAGTGGCTATAGGTCCGGTAGCCGGAACTCGTTCAAGAAAAACTAGAGATCCGGCAATCGATTCCAGTATCAGCGCAGTAGCGCTCTGTTTTATCACTGACCACTAGCACTGACTATCAGTCACTCAAAACATCAGCATTTCTTTACTGAAAATCTTGGCAGTTCTCAAAGGTTTTTGCTTTGCTATTGTCATATAGAAAACACTGCCTATGCATGCAGCAGTCTATCTTTTACATTCGACATTTATTGTATTTCAGTTTAGAAACCGGACTTATTTGGTTAAAATCGTACTGTTGTTTTGACCACCGACCTATAAGAGAATTTCGTGACATGAGTTAGCTCAGTTAGTCGAGACAGCTGGCTCGTGTAATGTAAAGTTTAAAACATTATCATAACGTAAAAGAAACTTTGTTGATCGAAGTCATCACACATTCAATGACAGTATTTGAGTATTAATTCACTGGTTGACCAGGCTGAGTTGAGTGAATCGAAGAAGGAAAGAAATTAACTAATTCAGACAACACGCAAACACGTGTTACGGCCGTTACGTGTGTCGGAATCTAGCTGCGCTGGTACTGGAACCGATTGTCGGACCTTTAGTTTTTCTTGAACGAGTTCCGATTACCGGACCTATAGCCACTTCGTAAATAAATACTCTCAAAAAACTTTAGAGACAATGGTTGAACCGATGGAAACTAGTTCGGACAACTCACTTCTGTTTAGCAGTCCATTACAGTATCTGTACAAAGTAGAAGACAATGGTGTAAAATTTACAAGTACGATAAAGAATCCTTGTGAGGCTTACGAGGAGTACCTCCTTGAAAAGTTTGAGAGAAAAAGAAAGAGGAGGAGGAGGAGCAGAAGGAGGAGGAGGAGAAAGACGAGGAGGAAGAGAAAGAGGAGGAGGAGGAAGAGGAGGAGGAGGGGGAGAAAGAGGAGGAGGAAGAGAAAGAGGAGGAGAAGGAGAAAGAGGAGGCAGAGAAAGAGGAGGAGGAGGAGAAAGAGGAGGAGGAGAAATAGGAGGAGAACGAGGAGGAAGAGGAGGAGAAAGGAGGAGGAGGAGGAGAAAGAGGAGACAGAGGAGGAGGAGCCCCCTGGGGATAACCCCATCACCCCCTGGGGGTAACCCCATCACCCCCGGGGATACCCCAAACATCCCCGGGGTACCCCCAAACACCCCCGGGGTACCCCCAAACACCCCGGGGTAACCCCCAAACACCCCCGGGGGTGTAAATAATTAGCTGTCAATAATATGCACACTGTAATTTGTTATAAATATACAAAAATAAACTACAAATAACTATTATAATGTCCTTGTATGTCTTTATTAAAGGACAAGAAAGTTAACATGTGGGTAAACTAAAGTCATTGGCGTACTTTAAAGTAACCTAAATCATATTTATCGCCATCCGTCGGGTATTCTAGATAATTTATACGCTAGATAAAACAAACAAAGTCTTCGCCTAATTAGATTTCTTGCTCCACTGCACTTTGCCTCGTTTCCATGTTTTGCTCTAAAAATGTATAATTTTCGCGTTCGCCTAACCCCCTTTTTCGCCCTTTTGAGGGTGAGAGCGAGGGTAGGAAAAGGGGTGTATTTAAGAGATAGGTTAATAATTAGTTTCAAGTAATATTTAAAACTGGGGTGTTGGGAGGGGGTATGGGGCTATGGAAGGCGACAAAGTGTATTCTTGGAACGGGACTAATTATCGAATAAAATTCCCTCCGGGACACATATGTCCTTGTAAATAATTGACAGAGTATGTCATGGTTGAGTGCCACTCAATTACGTTGCAGATTACGCTGCTAGTTAACGCATAAATTAATATGACTAAAATGGTGACGTCATGGGTGGCTCAAAAGATCCGTTGGAGACGTCATGGGTGGATTCAGAACCCCTCTTCCCTATACTACTCATCTTCTTTTGTCATGGGTAAATATTTTGATCTAGTCATTAATATATGACGTTAATTCATACTCTTCTCTTTCATCCGGAGTCATATTTATCAAGTCGCTTTCTTTCCAATCAGAAGAGCTTTCCCAGTTATGAAAGAAATTATGTTTAAGCGTTGGTTGTTCAACTGTACGAGGCGGTGTTAGAAAATAGGTTTTAGGTGTAGCAGGAACTGTAGTTAAATCCCACGGAATATCGCCAGTTTCTTGCTTTGTCTCCGGTGTCAAGTTTTCTGTATTTTTTGGTCATTTGGTGGCTGAGTTTGAAGATTAGTCAGACGTTGAAATTGAGTCTGCAGTTGATTTTGAAACGTTAGAAAACTTCCGAGCTGATTAGAGTAGAATATGCTCTTTTCTTCTGCTGTTAATTGTGGGGCTTGTACAATATCTTGCACTGTTTTTTTGTTCTGTATTGTACATAGCATTAACGATCGGATGTTGCTGATAAGATACCCAGTTGCAGCGAACTATTTTCTTCAGGTAAAACATTGGTTTTGAGACTATGCTCGTCATCGGTAGTCGGCTTTTAGATCAAGCATAAGATAACCGTGAGGGCTGTTTGTTTTCTCGTATGTTTTCATAAACTCTTGAACATATCCGGGGTTCACCTGCCGTGCCAAGTTAGAAATTTGCTGCTTCTCCCTCGGAAACTTGAAGAGTAGGATATAGTGTGCATTAAGACTGATGTTTCTGCTTTCCTTTCCTTGGTGAAATATATTCTGAACAATGTAGATTGAGAGATTTCGATGATGACTGCCCTTTGTAAATAGAATGTCAATACATTTATCTCCCATAAGATCGTCAACAACAATAAGGTTTCACTACATCTAAAAAGTGATCTTTATCTATGTCGGAAGGTATGCCTTCGTTAAGCTCAATGCCTGGCATTGTTTTGATCATGGTGAGGTACATGGGTTGTCACTGTCCATAGCACCATATGATACGTTCAGGAGGGGGGTTAATGGTTGTTCTAGCCTTCTCCAGAAGTGTCTTCACCCAAACGGTCTTACCGCTCTGAGTACACCCAGCTACAATACATGTGAACGGATGTTGCATGACTGTTGCTCCAGTGGCAAGATGTGCTGGTCTTGAAGAAGTACTGTTTTTGTGGAAATTTTTTATATGACGTTGCATATTGAATAGTGTAGAAAGTTTTTCCGCAAGTATTACAGACATAAGAAATGTTCACTCGTTGAAGAGCATGAGGAGAATAAATATTTCTACAAAATTTCTTATTATTTATTTATCTTTACCCCCTCCTCCTCCTCTTTCTCCTCCTCCTCTTTCTTCTCCTCCTCTTTCTTCTCTTTCTCCTCTTTCTCCTCTTTCTCCTCCTCTTCCTCCTCCTCCTCCTCTTCCTCCTCTTTCTCCTCTTTCTCTTTCTCCTCCTCCTCTTTCTCCTCTTAAAATGTTTGTTCTGGTAGCGTTTTCCTCATTTAGACACTGTCTGTCAAATAGAGATGTTGATGAAAATGCACAGACCGTTTTTTGAACTTTTATGTACAAGTGAAGCTATTCAACAGTGATCTCTGTTGCAAACTACAAGCCCCAAGCAAGTTAGATGCATTTGTAATTGTATGTTTAACTTTTGATCAATGCAATATCAATTATCACCTGCTTTGCTTGAAGAAGTTAGGCTTTATAGCGACAACATATTACATTTGCTAGTCCCCGAAGTAGTTTTATGAGAAAAAAGCAGATACTGGTTAAAAAAGGTGAAGGATTTCTTGATGTCTTACTTGGTCCAGTTTTAGAAGGACTCGCAGAACTAATATAAAAAGAACGATATTTTCTAAGACATGCATCATTTGGACCATGAACGCTATGGGAGAAAGGTTACATGACGATTTTCGTGTTAAAGAAATACTGTCGCACTTTGACTACAGAGTCGATGAAGCGAAAGCGTCTTCTTTGCTGAATAGTTTACTTGCGTCCTATGTCAACTTAACATGGAATCCCAAAGGAGAAATTGTGTATCTAGGAAGAACTATACCTTAACACAAAAATATCTCAGGAATTCCCGAACCAGCTGGTCTAAACATATTTGTAAAATGACTTGCCGACATCAAAATTGACAAAAACCTTATTGGAAATGTTCGAGTACTAACGATGTTGGCGCACGAAGAAAAAGAAACAGAATCGGAGAGCGAAAACGAAGAAACTGCCTCCGTAGACGATTCGGAAAACGATAAGGATTACACTGTAATAGAATCAGAAAATTCTATAAATGACGAACCTGCTGATTGCGAACATTGTCAAAATCCTGTTAATTTTACGCGTGTAGTTGAGCGTCATAAGTGTTTGTGGAAAGATTTTTAACACATGTGTTAATCGAAATCCGATATGTAATGTTTTTGGTACAGAATTCAAGGCTTATGACCCATGCTTTCGGACTATAAGATGTTCTGTTTGCCCATATGCTCGTGTTACCGTTAGATCACTAAACAATCAAGAGTTTTTTGTGTAAAGATATATTTCTCAATAAAATATTTTAAATTCTGTACTTTATGCAAGTACACGTCTCTTCTTTTGTATGCCGAGTTGGTGCATGTAATCCTCTCAGTCTCGATAATCACCCACAACGTTTATTCAAAATGGCCGCCAGCCAATTTGTCAATGACAGACGAGGAAATTAATGATTTTAAAGGAAATGTCTGAATATCATGTAAATATTTTGAAGTGATAATTGATCTTTCCACTTGCCCACGTCACGTGAAAGTAAAGAATTTTCCAGTTTCTATTTTTGTATTTTGTGCTTTTGGACGCTTTACGCGATTTGTTTTGTCGTATCGAAATTGGATCCCAGCGGTGATTCCTGTTCAAACAAAAGAAAAGCGCTCAAATTCAGAAGAAAATAGCCGCTGTGCACCAACATCGACAGCTTAGGCCTGGTTTATACAGCGTGCTATGAGCGCACCAAACTAATTAATTATTGGTGCGGTCTTGGCACGCTGATAGAACGCTGTCCGATTTATACATGAAATTAGAACCTAATTCAAAGAGCGAGCCAAATTGATTTACGGTATACAGCATGCTATGACCAAACCAATTAGGCAAATAATTATTTTGGTCCGCTCATAGCACGCTGTATAAACCAGACCTAACCTTATTACTCTCCTTGTCCAGCCCATGCAGCTCTTTTGAACTTGATTCTTGCGGACTCTCCAATGATTTTTTTATATTCAAATCTTTGTTCATTAGTTTGATCCTTATAACTGGCGAAACGGTTGAATGCCGAGGGTTGAAAATTGGTCCTGAGAGGTAACTTGGGTCGCCAATTAACAGAGGCTAAACCAATATTTAACAACATTTTTCGTGTGTCCGTTTGTTCCAGAGCGTGAAGAGCCGCATGAACTGGACAACGGGAGTAAGCTGTCGATGCAATCAAAATATGAATTTCGAAACCCGCGTTACTGGGGCACACCGCATTCTGTTCGCCGACCTTTTGTCTGGAGAAATAGATAATGAAAATATCGTAGTTATAACTTGATTGCGGTGGGAAAAATCTTTGATGTAATATCTCTACACGAAGGAGTGTTTGATCTTGATATCAAACACCGAGAAGTCTGTTGAAAGCCCGCAAGGCGAAGCCGAGGTTTTTAATAAATTCGAGATGCCTTGATATCAAATCAAACACAATTTTCGAGTGTATGATATAGCTTCTCAAATGAATCAGTATTTTAAGAGAAATTTGAGGTAATAATTTATGCATGTGTTTGATCACATATCCAAACTCCGTCTCGGTACTGATTTTATTTGTTTTTTTCTTATGAATTATTAATGAGAGTTTGAGAACGAACATCTACATATTTTAGAGCGAGAATGTGACTTTTTAATACTAGAACGTTGTTTACTGTACAGCACTGCGCTGCCCTGCACTGTACTGAGAAATTTATACTATTAAATCTATACTTTGTTTTTGTTTGTTTTCTTATTTTTAAGAGTGAGAGAGACGTTACAAACTGTTAAAGATCAACAGGAAATATTTAGACTTCAGTCACAGGTATTTTATTTGGATATTAAACGTTTTTCTGCCTAATGGCTCCTAATTCGTGTGTATGTGTCGCAGAGGTGGAAAAAGTTGTTTTCTTTCTGGGAACTTGGGTATAGGATAAAACTTATTTCAATTTATAACATTAGGCTGAGGAATTCAGTACAATGAGTGCAGAAATGTAAATGAAAATGTAAATGAAAACTGCAGCTTTAGCCTGATGTTATAAAGTTAATTAATTTTTATCCCGACTCAGAACGCGTCATTCTGATGCGCAGTCGACATTCGCGATCCATGTATTCGTCTAAATCATACATGTATGTATATATAAACAACCTGTAAACGACGATAAGGACTGTGAAATGAAGCAAGTTCAAACGCTTTTGGAAGTACTATGCTAGAGACAAATGAGGACCTTTATGTGCTCTCGAATTAGACTGACTCATGCGGAATGCAACGCGAGTAGGGCACTTCGCATCGCTCGTAAGGTTGTTGGTCAATTTGGCCAATTTCTAGAACCTGTTTGCAAAGATTACTATGGCTAACACTATGGATAGTCGTGCTTTCAGGCAAAAATAAGACGAGCTAGGGAAGTACTTTGTTGTCGAAGTAAGCAAATATTTGTTAGTTATAACCGTTCCTTAGTTCATGCTGAAGCCAAATGGAGTTCGGCAAAGACGAAATATGTCACCGTTTAAACAAAATTTGAATTATTATGTGCTCTCCTTATTATTTACTGTTGAGAATCTCCATTATTACGGTCCTTAATACGCACGCGCACCACCATCTTGTCCCAAATTTCTGGTAATGGTCATAATAAAGCAACTTTTCTTCAAATAATTGAGTGTATCTCGTTTGTTTTGGTATATTATGTCCATGCTCGCACCCAGGGCAATGTGATCAATGTCCTAGAATCTAGGACACCCAGTTTTCATCTGACCAGCGCCTCCGATTTTCCAGTGTACACAGGAGCCCTGGGAAAGAGGATCACGCCGCCATTAGAGGGGAAAACAAAGAACTAAAACAAGCCTTTTACCACGATTTTTAAGAAAGTAAAACTTTTAGAGTTTTCTGTCGTATTACTACTATAAATTCTTACCTTTATCTTTGTTGAATTTTTCCACTCCTTGGATATAAATTGTGGCCGCCATTTTGAAATACCTGGCCGCGCGTACTTGGCAACTTTTCAAAGGACCTGCATGGATACTAGCTTTTGGGTCATTCCAGCTCAAATCATCACCAAGAATGAGATTTGTTAATCATACCTTTTAGATTTTCCTAAAATTTTAGCGTATGGGTAAAATTCCATGTCATAAACACCCTTGCCAAGTATTTTTCCAATAGGCCCAACCATTCCAAATGTTCAGATCTATACATTTTGGGCCAAAAAAGCCGAAATTTTAGACAGGAAACAGAGTTGATGTTATTGTGTCCAAAGAACTGCTCCAGAAATAATTTAAGTGGAATGAAACTTGGCCCTATGGTACTCAAGACAGCCATTCTAATAACAAAATGTCCCGTATTTTCAAACCATCTGTAATCGGTAGTCAGTTTAAGGTGCCCCCAACAAAAGTACAAAGTTGTATCACTTTAAACAAAGACTTTTTCTTATCTATATCAATATATTTAAAATATGTAGAAGTTTCAGCTTGGTACTAGTAACCCCTCCTCGAAAAAAACCGACAAAGAAAGTTGGGAAAAATTCTATGATTTTTCCCTAGCACATATCAAGTTACATGCTTTCCAATTGCTGACATTTCATAAGCACAAGTACAAGAATCTATGAGGTATGTATTGACGAGGTGTTTTTTTTGCATTTGATGTTAACGTTTGTCAACTCATATCTCTCTTTAAATCGTAGTTTGGCTTACGTGGAAATCAAGGACGAACGGATCCCTGCTCTTTTGGACTCGAATGTCACAAGAAGTCCCATACCAGTCAAACAGGATTGGTAGAATTTGCACACTTAGAAGAGTCCCAGCAAGAAATAATTATTTTAAGATCAGGAGTAACAAGTGAAATAAAGACCCTTTACCATCTTCATAAACAATTTTTGTTGATGAAGTTCGAGTCTTTTGAGAGAGTTGCTGCGACCCATATGCTACCCATGAAAAATCCAGGAAAGGTAAGTATATTTTCTAAAACAAATGAAAATGAAAGATTTGAGTCTTATGCTCACAAATTGTTTTCATAAAAGTTAGCAATGAGAAATCTTCAATACTGCATTCTAAACGTTTATATTTATTGGTAACATGCATCTATCTACAGGTTCTCTTAGACGTATCGGCATGGATCTGGTGGAAGTCAAGCAAAGTTCAGCACGGTAAAAGAAAGTTGGAAGCTGCCTTTGGAACTATTGCAAAAAAGCTTGCTAGATCACTGGATGTACCCGTATATAGAGATTGCAGGATGCTGAGGATAAGGAAGCAGAGGATGCATTTGAAAAAGAAAAAGCCTTTGATGATACGATGCTTTCACTGAAAGAAAAGCTTAGATTTTTGAACAACAATAGGCACAAAATTCAGCTCCTTACTCTCGTTCCACCGAACTGGACTATCAAACAAGCAGCTGAATATTTTAATGTATCGCAGTATATGATACGTATACATCTCGCAAGTTAGCAAACGATAAAAGCATTTTATCACTGCCTGATCCAAAGAGGTGTAAAGGATTACCAGCAGAAATGTCTGACTTGGTACATCTCTTCTATCACGATGATGAGTTTACCAGGTTAATGCCAGAGAAGAAAAACTTTGTGAGTGTTTTACAAAATGTGCATAAGCAAAAAAGACTTATTTTATTCAACTTGAAAGAGCTATTTTATGCTTTTTAGGGAAAAGTTTCCAGAGGTAAAAGTTGGTTTCTCTA
This sequence comes from Corallium rubrum, assembly GCA_964035015.1. Taxonomy (NCBI): domain Eukaryota; kingdom Metazoa; phylum Cnidaria; class Anthozoa; order Scleralcyonacea; family Coralliidae; genus Corallium; species Corallium rubrum. The sequence goes on from OZ036013.1 coordinate 8,377,464, forward strand.
AGTTTGGTTCTTGGCGGCCAAAGTGGTGTGTTTTGGCCGGAGGCGCTGGGACACATTCTGTCTGTGTGTGTAACATGCATTACAATATCAAACTTTTGCTTGCTGCAATAGGTGCAAACTACAAAGAGTTAATGCAGTTGATTGTCTGCGACCTTACCAATTGAGAGTGTATGGTGCAGAGATGTGCCCATTGTCCGGAGACACCCAATGCTCTCAGAGATCATCTAAACGATATTGTAACTGACTGTGATGATGTTTTGGAGTTTTCCCAGTGGACTACAACCGATCGATCTAGTTTCATACGCCAACAAACATCAGTTGAATATTATATTGATCTTGTAATTTTGCAGTTGCAAAAGTTGACAGCTCACTCTTACATTGCCAAATCTCAAACTCAGGATTTAAAGAAGAGGAAAGAGGAGGTAGAAGAAGATTGTGTATTGTTTCTAGGGGACTTCGCGGAGAATTATAAATTTGTCGTGCAAGATGAGGTGGAAGGGTTCCACTGGAACAACTTACAGTGACTTTTCACCCCGTTGTAATTTATTTCGAAAAGGAATCGGTAATAAATCATTATTCGTACTGTGTCATATCCGATGATATGACCCATGATGTTGTTTTTGTTTACGACGTGCAGACGAAGGTGATATATAGAGGACATTAAAGAACGAATTCCTAGTATGAAAAAAAATTGAATATTTTTCAGATGGTTGTGGAGGCCAGTATAAAAACAGAAAGAATTTTATAACCTTTGCCTTCATAAGAAAGATTTTGACGCAGAGAAAAAAAAATGGTCATTCTTCACCACAAGCCATGGCAAGCAGCCGTGTGATGTATTGGAGGGACGGTTAAACGTTTCGTTGGAAAAGCAAACCTCCACAGAAGCCTGAATAATCAGATCTTAAGGTTACAGGATACCCTACCAAGCCATTTCAAGAAATTTGTTACCGCTCGCTCAATTCTTTTCCGATTTGTCTCAAATTTGCACCAAATGTAGTTAAGTATGTGACGGACACTATCGTATTATGCAGTAAATAAGAAATAAAAGATTGTTGCAGATGTACTCATCACTTTAAAATCACAGTACCTTCGCGCCGCGGTTTAAGGCGGTCTTTGGTTTTACCAAGAAGTTCTCAATTTATCATATTTACACTTCTCAATGTTTGTTCTGAAAAAGTGTGTTCACGCGTTTTATTTATGTAAAAATTACCTGAGTTACAAGCTTTTATTTGTCAATTGCTTGTGCCACAACATAGGTCGAGAAATAAAATATCCTAGCTGCTAAACCACTACGTTAATAAATTGCTAATTTATTTACTAAGGGAAGTCATCACAGGAATCTCTCCGTGATCTACATTGTTCAGAATATATTTCACCAAGGCAAAGAAACAAGAAACATCAGCCTCAACGCACACTATATCGTACTATTCAAGTCTCTGATGGATAAGCAACAAATTTCTGTCTACGAACACAATGTGTTCGCATTTTTTTATTAATGTAGTGGTTTAGCAGCTAGGATATTTTATTTCTCGACCTATGTTGTGGCACAAGCAATTGACTAATAAAAGCTTGTAACTCAGGTAATTTTTACATAAATAAAACGCGTGAACACACTTTTTTAGAACAAACATTGAGAAGTGTAAATAGGAGGGGTTACTAGTACCACGCTGAAACTTCTACATATTTTAAATATATTTATATCGATAAGAAAAAGTCTTTGTTAAAAGTGATACAACTTTGTACTTTCCTTGGGGGCACCTTAAACTGACTACCGATTACAGATGGTTCGAAAATATAGGACACTTTGTTATTAGAATGGCTGTCTTGAGTGCTGTCACAAGCTTTGATGGATGTATTTTCAGATTCAGCATAGCTGAAAATACCATAATACTTGGCAAGATTGGTTGTGACATGGAATTTTACATATACCAAATTTTAAGCAAATCCAAAGGGTAGGGTTAAGTCACCTTGATAATTTGAGCTGGAATGACAGTAGTGATAGATCCCCATCGGGAGACCAAAGGGTGCCGCCTCATTAAATATTCAACTTATTATTTATTCATTTTATAGCGTCGCGTTACGTCACTAAGTTCTAACCCTAGTCCCGGCACCCCCGTACCCCCGCTTTTAGCCAACCCCCCGGGATTTTTACTACGTCATTCATTCTCATGCTCCCTCAGGACCCCCTAGCCCTAACTTTCCCCCAACCCCCTAGCCCTAGCTTTCATTCAACCCCCGTGCGATTTATTATTTATTCATTCTCATGCTCCTTTGGGACCCTCTAACCCTAACCTTTGACTCCCTATGAGCCGCTCAGGCAAATGCTAGAGTTGATTCTGTTATAAGTACTAAAGTACGGTGTTGTGCATATACACTTTACCTCAACAGTGGGTACGGTAAACGTTTGACAAGATGGATATTATGTACGATGAGTTAAAGAAAAATAACATTGATATCGACAGAGACACTTTGTCGTATTACCTTAAACATTTTCTAGAAGAACATAGAGTACTATTCGACAGCCGAATGGCTGAATCACCTGAGATACCTTAGCTCCAATATTATTTGAATATTATATTAGTTAGCTTTAGAACCTAAATATTCAGACAAAACCAGTACAGAATTATTGCTAAGCCATCGTTTATAAAAACAAGTGAAGAAACCGTAGGAAGAAGCTTAGTTTGTCCATTTGGGAAACCATGAGAAAAACGTACAACACGAACTTAGAAAGTTTTGTGAATATTGACCAACTACCCTACTTTGAAACATTGCAGAGCTTGGTTAAATAATTCGTTGCTATGGTTTGGTATGCTATAAGATTCTCGCACGTGCAGAACACAAAAGGGAAAAGCTATTAAAACCTCATCACGGGTCATTAGTGGTACAACTTGCTTGTATTTGCATATACTGTAGAATGTGTAATTATTTGTGGGGTTGTGAAAGGATAATAAGGGATATATGTGTTACCATATAGAGAAACCGCGTCGCGTCGTCTCATTCGGATTCTGTTCTCTCACGAGTAACATCGAAAGTTCTTTGGGGTGTGTTTGAAACGATTAATCCTCCTCCAGAACGTATCATTTGGTGTTATGGGCAATGGCAGCCCATGTATTTAGAAATGATCAAAACAATACCAGGCATCGAATTCTTTGAGGGTATACCTTCCGACATTGACTCTGATAATTTAGGACGTTTTCTGACGTTTCAAAACCAACTGCAAAATCAGTCTCAACCTCTGACTAATCTTCAAACTCAGCAAAATACAGAAAATTTGACACCAGAGATAAAGCAAGAAACTGACGACCTTCCGTGGAGTTTCCCTGCTACACCTAGAACTTATTTTGTAACACCGCCTCCAAAAGTTGAACAACCAACGCTTAAACATAATTTCTTTCATAATTTGGAAAGCTCTTCGGATTGGAAAGAAAGCGACTTGGCAAAGATGACCTCAGATGATAGAGAAGAGTATGAACATCATCTATTGATGACTAGATCAAAATATTTACCCATGACAAAAGAAGATGTATCACAATTATCACCAACGGACAAGGAAGACTATCACGCTACCTTTAAAATAAAAACGCCTAAATGTAATCTAAGAAGCAGACCTTACTAAAACTTTTGATATGTATATGTTTGAACGAAAACCGAAATAAATATTTTTAAGCTAAATGCTTTTGTATGTATGTGTGTGTGTTTATTTGTTCCTCCTCCTCCTCTTTCTCCTCCTCCTCCTCCTCTTCCTCCTCCTCGTCCTCCTCGTCCTCCTCTTTTTCCTCCTCCTCTTTCTCCTCCTCCTCCTCCTCCTCTTCTCCTCCTCCTCCTCTTTCTCCTCCTCCTCCTCCTCTTTCTCCTCCTCCTCTTTCTCCTCCTCCTCCTCCTCCTCTTTCTCCTCCTCCTCCTCTTTCTCCTCCTCCTCCTCTCCTCTTTTTCCTCCTCCTCTTTCTCCTCCTCCTCTTTCTCCTCCTCCTCTTTCTCCTCCTCCTCTTTCTCCTCCTCCTCCTCCTCTTCCTCCTCCTCCTCCTCCTCCTCCTCCTCCTCCTCCTCCTCCTCCTCCTCCTCCTCCTCCTCTTAAAATGTGTGTTTTGGTAGCGTTTTCCTCATTTAGACACTGACTGTCAAATAGAGATGTTGATCAAAAAGAACAAACCGTTTCTTGAACTTTTATGTACAAGTGAACCTATTCAACAGCGAGCTCTGTTGGAGACTGCAAACCCCGAGCAAATTAGATGCATTTGTGATTGTATGTTGAACTTTTGGTCAATGCAATATCAATTATCACCTGCTTTGCTTGAAGACGTTAAGCCTTATAGCGACGACATATCAACTTTGGCTAGTCCCCGAAGTAGTTTTATGAGAAAAAAGGAAATACTGATTCAAAAATGTGCAGGATTTCTTGATGTCTTTCTTGGTCCTGTTTTAGAAGGACTCGCAGAACTAATATAAAAGAGCGATATTTTATAAAGACCCTCATTCGAACCCTGAACAAGATGGGAGAAAGATTACATGATGATTTTCGTGTTAAAGAAATACTGTCACACTTTGACTATGGAGTCGATGAAGCGACAGCGTCTTCTTTGCTGAATAGTTTACTCGCGTCCTATGTCAACTTAACATGGAATCCCAAAGGAGAAATTGTGTATCAAGGAAGAACTATACCAAACACAAAAATAGCCGAATTGGTAGAATACTGCGTATCACCTTATGTCTCAGGAATTCCCGAACCAGCTGGTCTAAATGTATTTGTAAAAGGACTCGCCGACATTAACATTGACAAAAACCTTATCGAAAATGTTCGAGTGCTGACAATGTTGGCGCAGGCAGAAGAAGAAACAGAATTAGAGAGCGAAAACGAAGAAACTTCGTCCGAAGAAGATTCCGAACACGATAAAGATTACACCGAAATAGAATCAGAAAATTCTATAATTGACGAACCTGTTGATTGCGAACGTTGTCAGAATCCTGTTAATTTTACACATGTAATTGAGTGTCCTAAGTGTTTGTGGAAATATTTTAACAAATGCGTTATTCGAAATCTGATATGTAATGTTTGTGGTACAGAATTCAAGACTCATGATCCATGCCTTTGGACTATAAGATGTACTGTATGCCCATATGCTAGTGTTACCGATAGATCACTAAATAATCAAGAGTTTTTTGTGTAAATAAATATTTTAAACTGATTGTTATGAATTCTGTCTTATGCAAAGTACACTCTAATGACTTTTTGGCCTAAACGTGCCTACGCATTAAAGCGTCTTCATATCCCTTATTATCCTTTCACAACCCCACAAATAATTACATATTCTACAGTATATGCAAAGACAAGCGAGTTGTACCACTAATGACCGGTGATGAGGTTTTAATAGCGTTTCCCTTTTGTGTTCTGCACGTGCGAGAATCTTATAGCATACCAAACCATAGCAACGAATTATTTAACCAAGCTCTGCAATGTTTCAAAGTAGGGTATTTGGTCAATATTCACAAAACTTTCTAAGTTCGTGTTGTACGTTTTTCTCATGGTTTCCCAAAACTGACAAACTAAGCTTCTTCCTACGGTTTCTTCACTTGTTTTTATAAACGATGGCTTAGCAATAATTCTGTACTGGTTTTGTCTGAATATTTAGGTTCTAAAGCTAACTAATATAATATTCAAATAATATTGGAGCTAAGGTATCTCAGGTGATTCAGCCATTCGGCTGTCGAATAGTACTCTATGTTCTTCTAGAAAATGTTTAAGGTAATACGACAAAGTGTCTCTGTCGATATCAATGTTATTTTTCTTTAACTCATCGTAAATAATATCCATCTTGTCAAACGTTTACCGTACCCACTGTTGAGGTAAAGTGTATATGCACAACACCGTACTTTAGTACTTATAACAGAATCAACTCTAGCATTTGCCTGAGCGGCTCATAGGGAGTCAAAGGTTAGTGTTAGAGGGTCCCAAAGGAGCATGAGAATGAATAAATAATAAATCGCACGGGGGTTGAATGAAAGCTAGGGCTAGGAGGTTGGGGGAAAGTTAAGGCTAGGGGGTCCTGAGGGAGCATGAGAATGATTGACGTTGTAAAAATCCCGGGGGGGTTGGCTAAAAGCGGGGGGACGGGGGTGCCGGGACTAGGGTTAGTACTTAGTGACGTAACGCGACGCTATAAAATGAATAAATAATAAGTTGAATATTTAATGAGGCGGCACCCTTTGGTCTCCCGATGGGGGTCTATCACTACTGTCATTCCAGTTCAAATTATCAAGGTGATTTAACCCTACCCTTTGGATTTGCTTAAAATTTGGTATATGTAAAATTCCATGTCACAACCAATCTTGCCAAGTATTATGGTATTTTCAGCTATGCTGAATCTGAAAATACATCCATCAAAGCTTGTGACAGCACTCAAGACAGCCATTCTAATAACAAAGTGTCCTATATTTTCGAACCATCTGTAATCGGTAGTCAGTTTGAGGTGCCCCCAAGGAAAGTACAAAGTTGTATCACTTTAAACAAAGAGTTTTTCTTATCTATATAAATATATTTAAAATATGTAGAAGTTTCAGCGTGGTACTAGTAACCCCTCCTATTTACACGGGGAGCACGGGTGGCGTGTGCTGTTAGCGCGCTGCCTCTCACCAATAGTTAAGCCCGGTTAGACGGGGTTAGTACTTGGATGGGTGACCGCTTGGGAATGACCCCGTTGTCCGGCTTGGACTCATGTGAGTAGAGTTTGTAGTTGATCTCTCCTGTGCTTCGAGGGTTTTTCGCCGGGTTCTCCGGTTTTCCTCCCTCCATAAAATCAACACCTAACATCTCAGCTGTGATCCGTGGTCTGAACTGTGTCGTTGGCGGCTGCTTCGAGCGCCTTGATATGCCTCGACACGGCCACGTTGATCTGCGTCCTTTGCAATTCAACCAATGGCTGCAAGTAAGGATGATTAGCCCCCAGTCCTTACCTTACCTTACTTCTCAATGTTTGTTCTAAAAAAGTGTGTTCACGTGTTTTATTTATGTAAAAATTACCTGAGTTACAAGCTTTTATTAGTCAATTGCTTGTGCCACAACATAGGTCGAGAAATAAATATCCTAGCTGCTAAACCACTACATTAATAGGGATACGGGGGTGCCGGGACTAGGGTTAGAACTTAGTGACGTAACGCGACGCTATAAAATGAATAAATAATAAGTTAAATATTTAATGAGGCGGCACCCTTTGGTCTCCCGATGGGGGTCTATCACTACTGATGATCCTTTTCCCCTCAAATGGCGGCGTTATATTTTCCTCGTACATTTGACTGGAATCAACATAGGAACGCCCCCTAGTCCCCGAGCCCGGGTGTAGGGCCGAAGGCCCGGAGCCCGGGTGAGGGTGCTAATCTCGACACGCGTGGAGTTCACGCGAAATTACACGCAAGTGGGAAAGAAATTCTGCGGGATGCTTATATATATATATATATATATATATATATATATATATATATATATATATATATATATATATATATATATAGATATAGATAGATAGATATATAGATACATATGAGTTAAACAAATGTAGACTTCTTAAGGCAAATTTAAAAGATTTTATTCTTAATCAGACGTTTCGCCGGTTAAGGCTTCATCAGTGAATGAATCTAAAATAATATACGTCCTCTATATATACACGGTTATTTTATTCTTACACGTATATTATTTTAGATTCATTCACTGATGAAGCCTTAACCGGCGAAACGTCTGATTAAGAATAAAATCTTTTAAATTTGTCTGAAGAAGTCTACATTTGTTTAACTCATATATATTCCAGGCATGGCAACCAACACTCTTCCTTCATATATATATATATATATATATATATATATATATATATATATATATATATATATATATATATATATATATATATATATTATATATATATGTATAGTTCAATCTACAGACACGTGTTTCGCTGTACTACAGCTCATCAGTGTAGCTTGGAACAATCTGAATGAATTTCATCAATTACTTATACACATGCGATCGTCGGTGGCAACCGCATGTGGGACAGCATTGGTGAAGTACATTCAGATAGTGTGAAGTGCGCATGGGCCCAGAGTGCTCAAACTTCCACAAGGGATATATATATATATATATATATATATATATATATATATATATATATATATATATATATATATATCAACAAATCCACAACTTTCGCAGTTCGTATAGCAGGGTACTGGTAACTGTTACGACGAAGACCGAAAACGACACTGTGTCCTGAAACTGGCCAAAACCTGTAAAGAATTCTGCTCTGGTGTATTCTACTTAACTCGAGGGAGAACGATGAAGAAATCAGTTCGAAACAAACTGGCTTTTTAGATCTTGAAGAGAACTGAATGATGCCTGGTCACGGAAAAAGTAAGAAACCGAACGAGAAAAACAATCTGGATTCTGAAAATGCAATATAAACAATATTCTTGTCTATAGTTGTCTTTGGACGCTAGGACGTGGCATTGTGTTTTTTCTTGGCCACTATTATCTATTTTGAATGAAAATTTGTTATTTGCTTCATCTCGTTGTTTCTTTTTTTAATATTGACTTTGTATTCTCTTTTGGTGTGTCAATACATGACTACAGATGAATTTTGCCAATGAATTTTCTTTGATGTTATACTGGTTTGTTTCTATCTTTCTATTCAAAAATTTTAAGGCTGTTAATTTTATTATTACATACTAAAAGTGTAATAGACTAAATATAAAAATATAAAAACTATAATAGACTTAAATACAAAAATTAACCAAAACCAGAAAGTGTGTGTGTGGTGGTGGTGGTCGGGGTGGTTTACAAAAATGTATATATTAAAAGTGGGCGAGGGGTTGTTGCGATCATGTATTTCTAGTCTTTATATTATATCTCTATGTGCGGAGTTACTGGAGTGGGGAAGAGAGTTTTACTTGGGCCACAGACTGCACAGAGTTGGCCTGCGGAGTACGCACGTGATGCTAACGGTTTTCGTGTCATTAACGAAAACCACATCACTTGCGATAATAACTTCTAGTATACATATGTACTCTGACGTGTTCATAAAATTTGTATACATATGTACTCTGACGTGTTTATAAAATTTGTATTTTTTAGTGTCTGGACTGGACATTTTGTTACGCAACAGGCTCCGAGACTTCAGATGGAACACATTAAGTTGGAAAAAAGCCATTTGCACGATGACGTAAAATAGCGTTGGGTGACTACAACTACCAGAATACTTTGCCAGCTACTCTATTTATCAGCACCAGTGAACTCTATATATACCTGGAAGGCTGACTGCCAATAAATAAGTGAGGCAAAACATGGCGGCATTGGGGAATTTTTGGACGTCAGTCTAGGCCCCTACGCGGTCATCTTGGATGTCAGTCTAAGAGGCTGTTTACATGGGAGGCGGGACGGGACGTTTGCCGGAATCCCGCCATGCATGTATATCTCTCTTATTTGTCCCGTTCCGTTTATATCGAAACAATTTTCCCAGGACGTTTTTCGTCCCGTCCCGGCATAGCGGGATCCAGGTTCGCTCAGCCGGGATCCCGGCAAATGGAAGACAATTTTTCTCATGTAAACACTCCGTCCCGCTTTGCCGGGACGTTTTCCAGGACGATATTATGCTGACTTGGCATAAATTCTGACTGAAAATTCTAACAAAGTTTACCTAGTCCATCTACTCCAAACGTTTTCTCAACAAATAATCCACTGTAGAAGTTATAAAATATATTGGCAGAAAGGTAATTCACCTTGCTACAACATTCATACAGTTTATCCGACCAAATAGCTTAGTTTCCCTAAAAAGCCGAAATACCGAACAAGTCCGAATCATAATACCGGCCGCTATTTTGAATTTTTTTTTCGTATGTATTATAATCTGTCTTCTCCGAATGTTTTCTCGAGAAATAAACCACTGTGGTCGCTTCAAATATACTGGAAGATAGATAATTCATCTGGCTACAACATACGTACAGTTTATCAGACCAAACAGCTTAGTTTGCTTAAAAAAAGCGAAATACCGAACATGTCCAACACGAACTAGAGATGCTTGTTGAACGTAGAAACATTCTCATGTAAACCCGAGATGAAAAACGTCCCGTCCCGGCAAACGCCCCGTCCCGCCTTCCATATAAACAGCCCCTAGTCTTTTTTCTCGCGGCCGAAGCACAGGCGGCCCAAACCTGCACCCTCTTGCACGCAAGCAGTGTTGTCATTTGCTTTGAGGAAAGGGGCTGCGTATGTTGTTCTTATTTTAATTTTCTGCTTTGTATTTGTTGATGCTTGTGACTTTCCGTGTCGAGTTTGAACTATCGTTTTATACCTGATGACTTTCATAGATAATATGGACGAAAAACCACGAATCATTTACTGTAGTATATACGTAGTGTTGAATACTTAAAGTATGTTTTTCGACATGCTAAAAGGATTTCGTTAGAAAATAGATAGAAACTTTATTTATGTGTCAACATAATTCTAGCATTATACATGCTAATTGGGGACACAAAAAATAATAAAAATTAACGTATTAAAAAATAAATAAATAAAAATGTTTGTATTAACTATTACAAATAACAATTTACATATACTAACTATTACATAAATAGGAGCTTTGACAACTACCAGTCTCTAAAAAACTAAAATCTATATTCCTAACTACATTCTTAAATTCATTCAAACTATTTACATTTCGTACATCTTTATCTAACTTTGACCATAAGAATGGTCCTACATATCGAATTGAATGTTTTCTATATTTTACAGTATTAAAACGAGGTATTCTAAAATCAGAATTTCCCAAATTATATGTTCTAGTCTCATAATTATTAAAAAATAAGTCTCGAATGTATGGTGGCACAAGATAATTCTTCACTTTAAACATTAATATAGCAATGCCTTGCAAACGACTATTATATAATGAAGGAATGTTAGCTTTAGTCAGTAATTGTTCATACGTGTCCGTTTTAGTATTAAAAATTGCACGTAAAGCTCGCTCTTGCACTCTTTCTAGCTTACGCCTATCCGAAGCTCGACAAAAATGCCATGCTAAATGGTAATACGTAAGATGAGGTAATAGAACGGTTTGATAAATTTGAAGTTTAGCTTCTTCCGGAATAAGATTTCTTAAACGCATCATTACACCTACTTGCAAAACCATCATTACACCTACCTTTTTACAAACCTCACTAATATGCTTGTTAAAATTAAGCTGTTCATCTATTTCCACACCGAGTAGCTTTATTGACGTAGATTGCTCAATGGTGTTGTTGCTTATATCAATAGTCATTGTTTTGTCTTTATCTCTTGGACCCATCACCATCGTTTGAAACTTGTCAAGATTTAGGCTTAATAGGTTTTCTTCACACCATCATCTTGTTGTAGTGTTTACATCATGTTCCAATTTTGTTTTTACTTCTTCACTAGTATTTCCAGCTGCACATATTTGATGATCATCGGCATGCATGGATATTTTAGAGTTACTTATGGTATATGTTAGATCGTTTTGGAAAGTATTCCATAGCATAGGGCCAAACGTTGATCCTTGTGGACACCCTCTCTCTAAGGTTTTCCATGTGCTGGTTGCTGATCCTAGCTTAACTCGATTCATCCGATTTTTAAAGTAGGATCGAAGCAGCTTCAAGGAATTTTCCGAAAAATTATAAGCTTCTAATTTCTTAATTATTAATGGAGGATACAACGAGTCAAAAGCCTTGCTCCTATCTGTCGAAACAACACCCACTCTTTTTTTATTGTCTACTTCAATTTTCCAATTTTCAACAAGTCTCAAAATTGTTGTCTCGCAGCTGTGCTTTTTATGGTATGCAGTCATGTTATTGCTTAGCTTTGGCTCCATGTATCCAGTGATTTGCACACGTAATAGTTTTTCATAAACTTTATCTATACTAGATAACACTGTAACCGGTCTATAATTCTTACCTTTGTTCTATCGTCTTTCTTGTAAATCGGAATCCATTCTCCGAGCTTCCAATTTTCTGGCCACACGTTTTCTTTTATACTTGTGTAAAAGATCTTTGTCAAGGATGGAGCAACTTCCTTGGCACACAACTTTAAATTTTTTGGATGAAGGTTATCAAAACCTACTGCTTTCCGTGGATTGATGCTTGTCAGTGTGTCTGCTACTTCCTTTGTAGTCAATTCTGTAAAATCAAAAGCTTCTTGAGCATCAATATTCATCTTTGATTTATAGTTTGGATGCTGGAGTGATCAATGAAGTCATGTTCAGTGAGACGGCTCACATTTTCTCCGCCTATCCCACCTGCTATACCTGAAAAATAAGTTGCTAAGTGTTCTGCAACTTTCTGTTGATCTTGTTCTGAGTTACCGTTTATATCAAGACATGTTTTTCTTTCTTGCTGTCATATACGGCACATCTTTTGATCTAACTTTCATCTTTTTAATGGGTGCGTGCTCATCCAGAACACTATTTAATAGTGCATACCAGCAATCATACTTTTCGTCTACTGTCTCAAACATATCAGCTATATGCCAAGGTGCCGAGTCGAGGTCTTCTTTCAATTGTTTTTCGTTAATATTCTTATAGTTTCTAAATGACACAATTTTATAGGGATAGTGAACAGCTTTCATAGACATCACCCCATATACCATCGCATGGTCACTTATTTGTGGATCATATACGTCACATTCTACAAAAAGTTCTGGTTTGTTAGTAATAATGACATCTAATAAAGTTTCACTGTTATTTGTTATTTGTTATTCGTGTTGGTTTCTTCACTAAACATTCAAGACCATGCACCTCTTCTAAGTCATTCAGTATCTTTCCTTCTCTACTTTCTGGTTTTAATCTGTTAAGGTTTAAATCTCCAGTGATGATTATAAACTGCTTTTCTAAAGAACTCCAGTGACGTATTTCGTTTAATTCCTCTTCTAGCCTGACGTAATAAGCTTCTCCAACTGCTTTAGGAGGTCGATAAAGACCAACAACTATAACTTCATGGCACCCAAACTTCGATTGAATTACTAGCGGTTCAATTGTTTTATATTTTCTAGGTAGTTTCAGTTTCTTAGATGGAATCGATGAGCTAAAATACGCCAAAATACCTCCACCTCCTTTAGTTCGATCATTTCTATAGATGTTATAACCTTCAACCATAAACTGACTGTTTGAATAAGAAGCATCTATCTTTGTTTCTGTCAGATAAACAACTTGAGCTTTAAACTCTTTCATTAGCGAGCTGACTTCTTCAAATTTATTCTGTAGACTGTTTACATATTAAGATGCATAATAAGTACATCACGAGCATCTTTTCTTCTAACTCAACAACTCGGGGTAGAAACTCTCTTGAGGATTTATTTATAGTGGTTTCAGTTATGCTAATTATATCATCTTCCAGGGTTCTGCCCAGGAGCATGTGAGTGCCGCGTACCTACAGGCCCAGCCCCAATACAAAATGATCTATATTAATTAAAAGATATAATAAAAATACAACACATGAGGTTTTCTTATTGCATATTTCGAGTGCCGGGCGGAAGGGTCCGTTTTGGCGTGAGTGCCGCCCGACACCGCCCACCGTGGGCAGAACCCTGATCTTCATATTCGAAGAACGATTCACTAAAATTGAAAGCCCCTGACCCTAAATCCTTAGCATTAATACTTTCCTGCCGTTTTGCTACCATACACGGTGGACATATCCAGTCGATGTTGGGATGATTGAGATAATACTTGAACGATGACTCGGACATCTTAAAACATTTCGCATGAGACCAGACGTCACACGTTGCACACAAAATGGCGTTCTGGTTGTTCCTGACGTTCTTGCCACATTCTTTACATGGATATTTCTGCACTCTCGGGCCCGAATTACTGTGTACATCTCCAGATAGAACCAAACGACTAATTTGATATGAACTAATTCCATTTGTTGAATGAGGAATTCTAGTAAAGAAGTAAGCCCTTCGACAAGCCGTATTAATGATGTATACTTTTGCCTTTGGACGGGTTTGAATAAATAATAGCTCATTCCACTTCTTAGATTGCCAATGACTTGTTAAACCATGATCAAACAGTAAATGGTCCTGCTTCAGTAAGAAAAATATCAAAACACACCCAAATAACTTTACGATTTTGCTTATTTTGCACGAACTACTCAAGGCACGTCTGCCTGCCGCCATTACTTGCTGCAAACTTGACTACGGGGTTTGCCGTTCCACGAGTTAACGTTGTCCTATGACGTGAAAATGATCGGAATAACGTTGTATGTAGAAAGGGAACGGCGCGAAGATTGCTCTTGGGACTTACAATTATTCATCTTTTTTGTTATGTGAGGAAAATTCTATTGAATTTCGGACGTTGTCTTTGACGTTGTATATATTTGCTTATTAGGGACATTACGATGCTAGGACGACGACGGCGGTTAAAAAGCAACACGAATTTTATAATAAAAAAAGTCACGGCTAACTGACTAATATTTGAAGCTAGTCTAATGACTTCCAAAACGCCCCAGTACTGCTAAAATGATCCCCGAGCCCGGGCGTATAGCCGAAGGCCCGGATCCCGGATGAGGGTGCTAATCTCGACACGCGTGGAGTTCACTTACACGCGAAATTACACGCAAGTGGGAATGAAATTCTGCGAGATGTTTATATATATATATATATATATATATATATATATATATATATAAACAAATCCGCAACTTACGCAGTTCGGATAACAGGGTACTGGTAACTGTTACGACGAAGACCGTAGCCAAAGCCTGTAAAGAATTCTGGTCTGGTGTATTCTACTTAACTCGAGGGAGAACGATGAAGAAATCAGTTTAAAACAAACGGCTTTTTAGATCTTGAAGGGACCTGAATGATGCCTGGTCACGGAAAAAGTAAGAAACCGAAGGAGAAAAACAATCTGAGTTCTGAGAAGAGTAGGCCTATAGACTGAATTGGCAGTGTTTGTGAAAGTTTAACGGTAGGAGATTCATATTTACCAGTTTAGCTGAGTCTTGAAAAAGAAAATCATGCAACATAAACAATATTCTTGTCTATAGTTGTCTTTGGACGCTAGGACGTGGCATTGTGTCTTTTCTTGGCCACTATTATCTATTTTGAATGAAAATTTGTTATTTGCTTCATCTCGTTGTGTCTTTTTTAATATTGACTTTGTATGCTCTTTCGGTGTGTCGATACATGACTACAGATGAACTTTGCCAATGAATTTTCTTTGATGTTATACTGGTTTGTTTCTCTCTTTCTATTCAAAAGTTTTCAGGCTGTTAAATTATTACATACTAAAATTATAATAGACTAAATATAAAAATAAAAAAACTATAATAGACTTAAATACAAAAAACCCCAAAAAAAACCAACAAAAAAGTGTGTGTGTGGTGGTGGTGGTGGTGGTGTTGGGGTTTTACAAAAATGTATATATTAAAAGTGGGCAGGGGTTGTTGCGATCATGTATTTCTAGTTGTAGTGTCAGTTTTGAAGTCAATGTTAAGCAACAGTTCTCATCTTTTGGTGAGTTGACGTCAGTCATCAGTATACATTTGTTAAGAACTTGGCTTTCGGTTTATTGCTCTTTCGACCCAAACGTTCATCTTCGCAGCTCGAGAAACGTTCATACAACTGAGGTGACAACGGCCGTTCGTACGCATACGGCGAGAGCTTTTGTGAAGCCAAAGTCGGTTTGTATATATTAAACGTTTCAGTCGGGTTGCAAAGAAGCAGATGAAAGAGCAATGAACGGAAAACCAAGTTCTTGACGAATGTTCTGATGGCCATTTTCATGAGATGGAGCGATTTTTGTGTATCTTACGGAGCTTTAAATGAGGGTCGTCCAAAATATTCTCTATGAAAGTTACCAGCCTTTACTTATTTTTAGTATACTGAAGAGGTTATAATTGACCGCGAGTGGAACTCGTCAAAATTTAGTTAAAACTTGACTCAGAAGTCAGAAAGACGGAAGCATCAAGAAGTAGAAATTAAGCAGAAACAAGTTAAGAACATTTATTTCGAATTTATATAGGTTCTTGTTATATATTTCATGCATTTTATAGTGATACACGATTTGAATTTGTGCCAACGGTCAACATACGCAGTCCCCCAAAAAGTAAATGAATCGAAAGGAAACACAAAACGAATGCAACACTGCTTGCGTGCAAGAGGGTGTACGTTTGGGCTGCTTGTGGTTCGGCCGTGAGAAAAAAGACTAAGACTGACATCCAAGATGACCGCGCAGGACCTGAAACTGACGTCCAAGAATTTCCCATGACTATTTAATAATAGAAGGTGCATGCAATACCAATGAAAAACATCACCTCTACATTTAAGCTTTATATAAAGGTAGTGTTTTAAGTTAGCTTTAGTTAAGCTGATTTATGGTTTGGACGAACAAAGGGAAAGCACGAAAGCGTGAAGCTGTATATTGTTTAGCTTCATAAGCGAAAACATTAAAACAACAAGAATCCTACCGTTACCTTTAAAATGATTTGACATTTTGACCACGGAGTTACTACAAACACTGCAATTCAGATTAGTTTTTGTTTACCATACGGCGTTTGGTTTCTTCAAGTTCTCTGGTTTCTCTTCAAGATATATTAAACGGGTTGTTTGTATCCTTCTTTTCTTCGTGCTCCGTTTCGTTTCGTTTAAATAAACGAAAGCAAAATACTATTTGCTTGAGAGTTTATAGTTTTCTTCGTCGCTAGCCACCAGTGCCCACCAATTCTTACCGCGTGACACCGTACCAAACATATATATATATATATATATATATATATATATATATATATATATATATATATATATATATATATAAAATATATATCACTATATATATAAACTATTTCCCAGATTTCGTCTCCTTCGCTTTTTCTACACGTGTGTAAAATGTACTCCACGCGTGTCGAGATTAGCACCGTCACCGGGCTCCGGGCCTTTGGCCCTCCGTCTTGGGCTCGGGAATTAATATCCCGATTCTCTCTCTTCTTGAGTCCGTCTGCGCCGTTCGTGAGGAGTTCTGCGAACTCAAACTTTTATCTTGTCGTCATTATTCGATTTGTTTGTTAGTTTTCGCATCAAACAGTGATTGTCGTCAAAGAAGACACGCGGGCGTTTATCTTGAAACTATACTGTCCTTCGCTTTTAATACACGTACGCCAATTCATTATTTTTAAAGTTCCAAGTTGTGACGTCACTGTACGTTAATTCAATATGATATGGCTAACGCCGACACCCTGGGCACAGAATAAGGATAAACCAGAAGTCCAACTCAGAGTCGGCACCTTTGTTGTAAGCGTCCTCGGGAAATGTCGGCCTCACGATCCCGGCGCCATTTTGAAAGTAAGTGCCCCCGGGCTCCAACACCGCTGCCAAACGTTTGCGCATGCGTGAATTCGCTAGAATAAACATTGCAAGAGAAGTGGGATCCAGCCGTGGCGACAACAACCAGACAGTGAAGATTAAGTAAGACTCGACCATTCATTTGTGTTTTAAAAAACGGTAAAGAAAATTACGAAAGGGTAAATTCAGAATATGTTACAATATTGACAAGGAAGCCATGCACAAATTACCTACCTTCAGTACCTTATCTTATAGTCCCCGAGCCGGGCGGAGGGCCGAAGGCCCGGAGCCCGGTGAGGGTGCTAATCTCGACATGCGTGGAGTCCATTTTACACGCGTGGAGAAAAAGCGAGGGAGACGTAATTTCGGAAATAGTTTATTTATTTATTTATTTATTTATTTATTTATTTATTTATTTATATATATATATATATATATATATATATGTTTGGTACGGTGTCACGCGGTAAGAATTGTTGGACACTGGTGACTAGCGATGCAGAAAACTAAATCTGTCAGTATTATTTTTGCTTTCGTTTATTACGAAATGGAGCCTGCTTTACTTAAAAAATTTCAAGTGGTAATATTATTTCTGATATAAGTGATCATTTCTGACTTGGAATCTATTATTGCAAAGAAAAAAGACAAAGTCGATAACTTATTTTCCACATTTTATAATAAACTAAATAAACTAACAAATAAGCATGCCCCATTTAAAACTATTTCAAAACGCAAAGCAAAACAATTTTCTAAACCCTGGATTACCAAAGGTCTAAGAAAGTCTATCAAAGCAAAAATTTATTTTTTTCATTCAGGTGACACAGATAAATATAAATTGTATAGAAATAAAATTCAAACTCTTACACGCATAAGTAAAAAACTTTACTTTCATACATACTTTGAAAATAATATCAAGAATATGAAAAAGACCTGGGAAGGTATTAATGATTTGATAAATCACAAAAAAAGAAATCAAAAGCACATAGCAGCAATTAAGTGCCAAAATAATGATATTACACAGAATACGTCAGAAATTTCTAATATATTAAATAAATATTTCTCAACAGTTGGCCAAAAATTAGCTTCCAGTCTCTAATTCTACAAAACATTTTAGTGACTATTTATCTGCAGACCATCGTGCCCACTCTTTCTTTTTTAATCCTGTAACCTCACTTGAAGTGGAATATGAAATAACGTCAATGCCAATAAATAAAGCGCACGGACTGTATTCATGTCCTACCCGCATACTAAAATGTGCAAAGCAATTTATATCAAAACCATTAGGAGAAATAGTGAATTTATCTATTTTGGGTGGGGTTTACCAGTCTAAATTAAAACATGCTAAAGTTATTCCTATTTTTAAAAATGGAGATGAAACTGAATCAGGAAATTATAGACCAATTTCTTTGCTTTCTAATTTTAATAGAATATTTGAAAAATTAATTTACAAACGAATTAAGTCATTCTTTGAGGAAAACTTTGTCTTGTTTAAATCTCAATTTAGTTTCCGTGAGAAACATTCTACACAACATGCTATTTTAGATATAGTAAATAATATACAAGATAATATGGACAAAAAGATGTTTTCATGTGGTATTTTCATTGATCTAAAAAAAGCCTTTGATACTGTTGATCACACTATACTATTGCGAAAATTAAATCATTACGGTATTAGAGGATCTATCAATAACTGGTTCAATTCATATTTAACAGGACGAACACAAACAACTCAAATTGGAATGGAAATTTCAAATAAAGAAGAAAATACCTATGGTGTGCCACAAGGCTCTGTTTTAGGACCGCTACTTTTCTTAATTTATATCAACGATATCCACAAGTGTTCTGATGTATTCAAATTCTGTTTATTTGCTGATGATACTAACTTATTATACGCTGACAAAGAGTTAAAATCACTTGAGACCGTTGTCAATGGAGAATTGCTCAGCGTTTGTGAATGGTTATCTGCAAATAAATTAACACTGAATGCTAAAAAGTCAAATTTTGTTATCTTCCACTCTTTTAAAAAGAAACTTAATTATCAAGTCAATATTAAAATGCTTGATAGTAGTTCAAATGAGCTAATTTCTATTGAACATAAAGAGTATGTAAAATACTTAGGAGTCTTAATTGATGAGAACCTCACTTGGAAATGCCACATAGATAACATTGCCTCAAAAATAAGCAAAGCAATTGGCGTTATTTCAAGAATGAGACACTTTGTTCCTTCTTCTACTCTTCATAATATCTATCAATTCTCTCATTTTGCCCTATTTAACATATGGAATAGTCATTTGGGGACAAGCTACCCAAGCGAATCAAAACAAGATACTCCTTCTTCAAAAGCGTGCTTTACGTTTAATATATTTCAAAAGAAAGAGTGAGCATGCTATCCCTCCTTTTGTCTGCTCAAAAATTATGCCACTAAATATGCTTTATTATAGTGCAGTTTCCAATTTAATGTATGATATCTCAAACAACACTACTCCGAGCACTATTTCTGATCTTTTTATTTATTCAAAGGAATACACGCACATAACACTAGACATGCTGCATCTTATAACTTCTATATAAATTACTCACGTATGAATCAGAAAAAGTTATCTTTTGCAAAACTTGGAGCAAAAATATGGAATAGTATTTGCCCCGAGATACGTAAACTTGGGAAAAAGACCTTTAATAAAATAATAAAAAAGTCACTCCTAACAGTCTTGGAGGTTGAGGATGATTATGTTAATACACCTACGACAATTCAATTAATGACCAAACAATTGACATCAATAAAAATATAATCACACATGTTTATGTATATAGTTATGTAATTAATATGTAATTATTTCAGTGCAAAACTTGCTTCATACCTTCTATGAAATATGTCTTGCAATATTTAGGGATATTGATATATAAGTATTCCAGTGCATGGTATTCTTTAAAAACTTGCATATTGTGTGCTAGATTATGATTTATATTCATCTTTGGACTATATTTTACAAATTCGAAAATTATTATTTACACTATCCGCCTCGATTAGCATTTGCTATTTGCGGATTAAGTGTATATTTATTGTGTTATAGTTAAAATAATTAATAAATGATTGATTGATTGATTGATTGATTGATTGATTGATTGATTGATTGATTGATTGATTGATTGATTGATTGATTGATTGATTAAAAGAGAACAACGAATTAAAGGATACAAACAGCCGGTTTAATATATCTTGAAGCTAAACGAGAGGACCTGAAGAAACCAAACGCCGTATGGTAAACAAAACCTCGATCTGAATTGCAGTGTTTGTCGTCACTCTGTTTATAACGGTAGGGGATTTGTATTTTGTCCTTATGTCCTAAAACAATATACAGCTTCACGTTTTCGTGCTTTCCCTTTGCTCGTCCAAATTAACCATAAGTCAGCTTAACTAAAGCTAACTTAAAACACGTAGGCTTATATCACGCTTATATTAACCGTGGTGGACGTGGGCTTTGTTGGTTTTCTTGGCTGTGATTCCAAATTTTCGACTGAAACGTTGTCTGTTTAATACTTCTTTCTGGAATCCGATTCTACTGAATTGTTTTTATCTCAGACTCTATTATAAATGTAATTTTTGAGCTGTCAACTTTTAATTCTGCCTTTGCAAAATGTACATGCATAGAGAAGCCATTTAAAGGCTTGCTAGAGATAACCCTTTTGAAACCTCCTAAAAACAATATATTTTTTACAACCAGAATTTAATAATGAAATCTAAGTTATACTTTGATATCTTCAACTTTCATTAAATGATTTAAATCAGTTTTGTCATCCTATCGACCTATCCATAAATTCTATAATTTAATATCCCAAGGATTTAATATCATTTGTTTTTATATTTGTTTGTTTTTATATTGGCTGTATAATCAGGATCGGAGTGCTTATTTTCATCAGGGGGTGGGTGGGGGGTGTTTCAAAAAAGCATGTAAACCCCATTCTCCGCACGCTCGACCTCGTCCCCTCGAGAGACAGACTTGATCCAAGTCTAGCGGGCGAGGGGTTGTTGCGTTCATGTATTTCTAGTATGCTTTTAATTTTAACTTTCGTGTCGGACTCTTGAACAAGTCCAAATATTTCAGTGTTTTCCCGCTCTTTTTCTGAGGACGAGCCTGGGACGAGCTCGGACGTCGCGTATGCGCAAAACGTTTGGCAGCGGTGTTTCGGGCTCCTGTATTAAATTACTCTTGGCCTTCTTGTGACCTTTTAAATTTATATTGTTATCTATATATATAAATAATATTTAGTTAAGTAAATAAGTAATTTACTTTAGAAAACTATTCTTTGGGGATAGAATGATTTGACCACGAGCTTATTAAAACTTCAGTGCATGGATACTACGGGTAAAAGTCCGTGGCAAAAAAATCCTGCACTCGTAAAGCCGGGTTTTACATTTCTCGATTTTGCCGACACATATGTTTATAGAAAAAGATTGCTAACAATTTCGGAACTACGCATTGTTGAAATACATCGGGTACGTATGTTGTTAGAAACAAGTGTTATAGAATTTTGGATTTTGTTTTTAAATACTAAACGCACAACCCCGATTCTGACTATTCATGTCAGAACTTTTAATTTTCTTGCTGGGAAGTATTTTAAAATATGAAAAAAACATCATTATTTTGGTCTGGACCGTCTGAAATTTATGTATTTCTTAAGTTTGTTTTGCCTTTTGCTGTTTACTTTTGGTGTTTGCAGTTCTTCTGGTATGAACCTCAGATATTTCTTAAACAGAAGCTAATTCAAATATGAAAGGAGTGGAAAAGTTTGCAGATTTCTAGTTGAAGTAGAAAAACGTTTTTGGTGCAAATTAGTAGTCATACGGATTCATACTTTTGAACATATGAAAAGATAATAAAACTTTTATTGTCAATGGTGAGAACATTTTGAACATTTTAAAAAGTTACAGGTAACACTAAAGTTTGAACTATATACCGAATGAAAGCTTATAAAATTTCTAACAACATATGTACTCGATGTATTTCAACAATGCGTAGTTCTCATCTTTCTCTGTAAACAAGTATGTCGGCATCATCGAGAAATGTAAAACTCAGCTTCGTGAGTACAGGACTTTTTTGCCACGGACTTTTACCCGTAGTAACCGCGTACTGAAGTTTTAATAACATCGTGGTCACAGAATTTCATCTCCAACGAAACGTTTTCTAAAGTAAATTATTTATTACTTAACTAAATATTATTTCTATATGTATAGATAGCAATATAAAGTTAATTAAAAGGTCACAAGAAGGCTAAGAGTAATTGACTACAGGAGCCCGAGGATCGTAAGGGCGAGAGGGATAATTTCCCGGGGGCACTTACTTTCAAAATGGCCGACTGGCGCATGCGCATAAAAATAATGGGACACTTTTTTCGCGATTTGGACTTCTGGTTGATCCTTATTCTGTGCCCTGGGTCAGGGAAATCTGTTTGCGCATGCTTCAGCCGCAAGTCTAGTGCGGGTTTTCCACTGGGGTTTTCCAAAGATAATTCAGTGTAAACAAATATGGCGGTCGGATGGCCAGGAAAAGGTTTGCTATTTAATATCGTTGCTTTTCTGCATTTTGAAATGTACAAAGTTCTCGACAAAAGCTACATGCATTCTTGCTCGACATAAGACAGAATCCAAGTTCGTTTCACAGAAAGCATTAACTAATAAACAAGTCGTCGGATGAAAGGAATGGATACATAATTTACCTACCAACGGCAATTTTCCCATTACTAAATACCCCTCAGATATCAAAAGCAGAACTTGCATAAACATGAACCGATAATTAAATTTTGGAACAAAAGGTAAATTTCACGATATAGTCGATCAGTCGTCCCCCAACCAATTTGGCTCTAATGTGGTTTCTCATACCGCCATTTCATCTTCCAATATTTATATAACCTGCCACTTGAAATATCTCCTTTCAAATCTCAGAACAAAGTCCGTGTTGCGAGGAAATTATCGACATATGTTAAAGCTCTGGTTAATCGACAGACAGTTAGTAAATATTGTGGTAGCCTGCGCAGCAGGCGTTACTGCCTTCTCCGCAGGCCCTCGTTGCATCATGGACAGGTCACTTTTGAGAGGGCCTGCCCACTGAGCTCTATATAACTGAACTGCGGGTCCTCGATACTTTTGTATTACATGGAACGGATCTTCCGTCGGATCTTCCGACGGCGTAAAGTAGCCCGAAGTGTTGGCGACTCACGCGCCGATAACTCTTTTGAAGCAAAAAAATGCTTTGAAAAAGACGCCGTACACAGAAATTGAATTCTTTTTTAAAGTAAAAAGTTCAAAGACATTCAAATTCATGTAAATTATGGCGTGAAACAAAGATTCCGTGGAAAATTCCAAACTTTTTTCTTTGCCGTGTTTGTTATCGAATGAAGCAAGTTCAAAGTGGACAGTTAAAACATCTTCCCGAACACAAAGAAACTCAAGAAACATACAAATACAACATAAAACCATTCAGAATTATCCTTTAAAAAGAAACCTGTAAATATGTTTGGTTTAGTTGCATTATTTGCTTACCGACAAGGGTTTTTGGCTCTCAAAAAAATATTTGTCAACTCTCAGCTTTTTTTTTGGTAAATTTGGTCCCATGCCCTTTTTAATCTCATAAGACACGGTTAGCCAAAAGCTGCTCTGTGATTGGTCAATTTCGCGGCTAAGACCTAACAAGATGGCGCCTGATGGCGTGTATTTGGGCCATTTTGTCGTAGGGCACCCGCAGTCCAGTTATATAGTGGTCAGTGGGCCTGTCAGATCTTGTAAACAAAATGGGGACTGATCCCATTATGCACAGCGAGACTAGGCCCTAGAGGCGATAGTTTTGAGAGGGCTAGCAAAATCTTGCCGGCCGCTGTTCGACAAACGTACGTCCAAATTCTTTTAACACTGTGACCCACCAGGAAATTCGGTCTAAACTTTCTTACAGATCATGACAATGAAGAAACCAATAATCGACCTTCTGCCAATAATATTTTTTGCGACAAAAAGGAATTGAAGGGGAAAATATCTGCCGAACAAAAGCAAATTCGACGGTCAGGAAAGTACAGGTTTATTAGCTATCGAAAACTGTCAACTGACCAAGAGTTAATGAGATTTAATTTTGTTAAATTGTAGGCTATAGTGTAGCCTAATTCAAGTTTCAGTTGTTGTGGAAACCGAAAAAGTATAAACCCAATTAAGAGTCTCTGGGTAGACTAAAGTGCATTTTCATTGATTATTCCGGCCGAAAGTTGACAAAGTTCAACCGTAATTTCTTTTTTAAACAATTCCTTCATTTTAAAGCTAGGATTCGTATGTCGTACGTAAGTCTTCAATGTCCTTCAAAATCTTTGGATATATTGCATCGCTATTAGCAATGGTAGTTAATTATGCAAATTTATTCCGTGTCAAGTTTTGCCAAATTTTTTACAGGATCTTGCAGGCCCTAAATTCGGCGTGTGTGACCTGTCCATGATGTGACGAGGGCCTGCGATCGGAAATCGCATAGAAAATCGGCCACTTTCACGGGGCAGTTCGCAGTCCACGTGCGTGCTGGCTCAAGTGAGTTTTGAGGACATTTGAAACTGATGAATTTGAGAAGGGTAATGGGTTCGTACATCGCGAAAATCCCACGAGTTGTCAACAAACCGTATTCTTTGGCAATCCTAACCGTCGTGCTATGCGCTCGTGGAAGAATTATGGTCGAGCAACGATTTTGATCAGCGGAGATGTTTGACTTTGAACTCGGGGTGTCCTCGCTCTTGTCGTCCGTGTATTGATATGACGTTTACACGCAAGATATTCGTTATACGCATGCGTAGCTGATACGGGTCAGCCCGTATTTCGCGAGCCTCGACAGCCGCCATTTCCGATCGTGCAGCAGGCGTTACTGGATGAGGGGATTGGAGAGAGGGCTTAGAAGGAACGCTGCTGTGGAGCTCTTTGGTTTTGAAAAACTCGTTCGCTGACGAACGGGATTTTAATTATTGATTACGCCGAATGTGATTCGCTTTATAGCGTCCATAATCTGTCAATCAAGAAGGTTTAGGACGTAAAACTAAGTAATAATTTCAATTGTAATTTTCAAACAAAGCTGAAACGACTATCAAAGGAAATATCTAAACCGCATCTTGCTTTTGCGATTTGCTGAGTGTCAGCCTCCTCGACTCCCATACCATTCAACTAAGTTTTATATTTAAAACCTCCATGCAAGAGTTTGGAATATATCTTAATAATAGGAAGTTCCTGAATTTGATCAGTTTGAAAGCAAACGCCGCGAGACGCTAGCTTTGCTTTCACATGTCTCTGTCAGTCATAAACCGACTACGCGGCCAAGCTCATGGCGGAAACGAAAGGCTTAGAAACTAGGCTATGTCAGTCAAAAAATTTCTGAAAATATTTGCTAGCGAACACCGTGAGAAGCCGCAGACATTTTCATTCAATAATGGTATACCTTTCACCATAGTCCCTAGAATTATATTGTCTGGAGACGCGGCGAACATTAAAGCGGTTAAAATGAGCTACAATTTAGGTTGAGGGTTGGCAAATAAGGTGCACAGTCTTTTGTTTTACGTTCATTAATATTTATAAAGCAACGCTGCTATTGGTTGATTGCTTCATTATGCCAAAAATACAATGTGTTCAACAAGCGTTAAGGTGAAATAAGGTGCACAAACGTGAACAAAAACCTAGAACAAAGACTTTGGCCGCGTTTCCAGACAATCTATTTCTAGGGACTATGCTTTCACTCAACTGTTTTATTTTGGTAAACACTCGCTGTCATTACTGTTCTTTTCCTGAATATTCGTTGCCATTGATAGAAACAAGGTTACTCTACCATTCACACCTAATTTTATAAATTTCCAGTCCACAGTTTGAGAAATATTTGTGAGCAGACACCGTAGGACGCTGCGGACATTTCCTTAATCACTACTATTTATATACCTTTCTCAAACTCATTAATAATTCATGAGATAATCAATCAATCAGAAGCGCTGAATTGCACCACGTGAAGGGACTTGAAATACCAGGGAAGTACTGGGCAGAGGACTTGAAATATTATTTCCAGTCAAAGGACTGGAAATAATATTTCAAGTTCTTGGACTTGAAATATTACTTCACACAATCGGTTATTCATCCATACACTAATTATTAATGCACTAATTCATTTTGGGAATACACTAAGTGATTTTGAGAAGCCATGTAAAGGCCTCCAATTCGGACTAGACCGAGTGTTCAAGTACTCGGAATTCGTTCCAGTCCTCGGCATCGCCTCGGACTGAAACGAATTCCTCGTACTTGAAAACCCGGTCTAGTCCTCATTGTCGGCCTTTACATATTACTTCACAACTGTTTTATTTTGGTAAACACTCGCTGTCATTAATGTTTTTTCCCCATGAATATTCGTTGCCATTGATAGAAACAGGATTACTCTACCATTCACACATAATTTCATACATTTCCAGTCCACAGTTTTAGAAATATTTGTCAGCAGACACCGTTGGACACTGCAGACATATTCCGTTAATACTAGGAATTCTTTATATCAGAAGTGAAATGCTGCCTTTGCAAAGCGAAGGATAGAAACTGTCTGCAACGGTGCATGTCAATATGCTATGAGGAGGCATACATCACACTTTTTGGAGAAGGGGGATTGCTATAAGATCAACCTTCAATTTTTTGTTCCAAACAACAAAATTAAATTATTTAAATAATAATCTTTTCCAGTGCATCTAAAATGGTCTCGAAATGCGTGGAATATCTTAGATATTTTGGGGTATTCCTCTATATGTATTGGGCAGATCGACCATGTTGCCAAAAAAACGTTGTCTTCTTTGTCTACTTCTTCGACAAAAATTCATGGTAAGTACAACAAATCACGCATTTATTTGCTTGTGGAACTGGAAGTATTCACCAAGGCGATGAACGTTTCAGTGGCCAGTCTCGAGGAAAGCAATGTTCTAATATGAGTTTATTGGCGTTGTTAATAACCGCCAGTTGACTTGACATTTTAATTTCAAAATGTTTATTTTTCATAGAACAACTTTCATATTCATCTGTCAAATGTACACTTGTATTTTAAAATCACTGTGTTTATAAACCTGGTTCAATTGAATTGGGACAATCTCAAAGAAATTGGTGTTTAATTCACTTGACAAAGAACATAAATATTGCTCTAATTCAATGATATCATCATATTTCATGACAACAGATGCCATTAGCATTTCTGGCATGAGGATCAAATAAATGGAAAGCAGAATCTAATTTTAAGACATGTATCAAGGCCATCATATAGCCTTTTAATATTAAAATAGCATGATTGTCATGTGCATTCATCAAGGCTGAATGAAAAGTAAAGTAGAGAGACTCGAGTTCATGCTCACTATTTCTGACCAGACCTTGACAGTCATTTCCATAATTTATAAACCAAATTTGGTTCTCATTTCGTGCCTCAATGGGCTACAACACAATGATTTTGTGTAATGATTTACCTCAACGGGCGAACAAACAACAGTTGGTAAGAGCAAATAAAGGCATGATTTGTTGTACTTATCGTGAATTTTTGTCGAAGAAATGGAGAAAGAAGACAACATGTTAGCGGGACATGCGCAGTTGAGCCAGTTGAGTTGAGAAATCACATGAACATCTCGACGGCAAAAATTTCACAAATCGAGATTCTAGTCGGCTATACATATCCTCCGCAGGCCCTCGTTACATCATGGACAGGTCACACACGTCGAATTTAGGGCCGCTGCAAGATCCTGTAAAAAATTTGGCAAAACTTTGCACGGAATAAATTTGCAAAATTAACTTGTTAATAGCCATGGCTATATCCAAATATTCTGAAGGCCATTGAAGACTTATGACATACGAATCCTAGCTTTAAAATGAAGGAATTGTTGAAAAATACAATTACAGTTGAACTTTGTCAACTTTCGGCTGGAATATATAATCAACGAAAATGCACTTTAGTCTATCCATAGACTCTTGGGTTTATACTCTTTCGGTTTCCACAACAACTAAAACTTGAATTACGCTACACTATAGCCATTTAACAAAATTAAATCTCTTTAACTCGTGGTCAGTTGACAGTCTTCGATAACTAAATAAGCCAAAAAACAATAAGAAAAACCTGTACTTCCCTGGCCGTCGAATTTGCTTTTGTTCGGCAGATATTTTTTCCTTCAATTCCTTTTTGTCGCTAAAAATATCATTGGCAGAATTTTAAAACATATTGGTTTCTTCATTGTCGTGATCTGTAAGAAAGCTTCGACCGAATTTCCTGATGGGTCACGGTGTTAAAAGAACTTGGACGTACGTTTGTCGAACAGCGGCCGGAAAAAAATTGCAGGCCCTCTCAAAACTATCGCCTCTAGGGCCTAGTCTCGCTGTGCATAATGGCCTAGCGCTTGGCTACCGCAGGTAGACGAGTCTAGGTTTCGGCTCGGGTTTTTCTTTTTTTCCCCCCTTCGATTCTGTGTCACGCTCTTAGCCTACTACTCCACAGGCCTCTCTAATCAGAAAGCGCAGGTTCAAGTCAAGTGCGCATTTAACTTATTCCGGCCGTCTCGACCAAGACAAACATAATAAGACTTTGCGAAACTGATGCATGCAGGCCAAATGCTTTCTTTCTTTGCTTTCCTGATGTCTGATCAAGTTTTTCTCCTCTCGGATGTGTTTAGTGTTTTTACAGACATAGTTATTGGTCAGTAATGTCGCTGGCAAGTATCTTGATATTATATACGCTTACGATCTCACACGCGGTATACATGACGCTGTGTTGATATTTAATACCCGAAGAGACTTGACATATGAACGCTGTACATGTGTGGAAATAATGCTTTCTTTCTTAGCTTTCCTACTGTCTGATGATCAGAGTCTGATCAAGTCTTTCTTGTCTCGGATGTGTTTTGCGTGTTCACAGACATAGTTTGCTATTGGTCAGTCAGTAATGTCGCTAGCTGTGTTGATATTTAATACCCGAAGAGACTCGACATAATGAACGCTGTGTACATGTGTGGAAATACGTTACAAGGCAATCGTGATTATCGTGTTTTGTGTATTGCAAATTGCGTTTTCTATCGGAGATTGGATTGTGTTTTGACTTTTGTCTGTGACCTGAATGTGTTTAGACGGCGGCTTTAGATCTTAACACTGCATGTGACAACCTGCGCGTGATTTTGCAGTAGCCCCCCACTAGCCCGACTGAACGCCTGACCAAGGCGTTTGGTTAATTCTCCCAAGAGCCTTTTCCGCGCGCCAGCAGAGAGGCTCTGGGGACGAGAATGAGATCAACAAGCGGATGTCAAATGCTTTCAACGATGGCGTATTTTCATGGCTGCGGATGATTTTGGGAAGACTTACGCACTTAAATATTCGCTTTTGTCTCTGTTCGATTGGTATCCATGTGCTGCAAGTGAGATCCGTTTTAAGAAGATATCTCGCCATTATTACGGTCTGGTTTATACGGTGAATACTCACTGGCAAATATCAGCTGATTTTTTTCTTCAAAGCAGAGATCAAAAGGCACCGTTTGGCGTAATTTGCAACATTTCCAGTTGATTCCAAAAAAATGCATTCCCGCCGAACGAAACCAAGCAATAGCGAGAGTAGCTATACTGAGCTGAACCCGACTTCGCTAGCTTTGGACGGAGCGACGGATTCGACGTGTTCGCCCACAGAAGAAACGGTTAGTCCGACGAAGGCGGACAAGAGCAGCGACTACTCGAAGAAACACGACATCGATCCTTCGAAGAAACACGTTTCAGTGGCTGTTCCTGGCGTCGTGAAACCTAAACCGACCGTAAGGAAGAAAAAGGTCGCTCCTACAGTGGTGAGTTGATCGATTTACATGTACATGTCTTCAAATCGTATGCCAGAATTTTGGGAAGAGCTGTAGAGGTCTTCTTCAGTCTTGAGAGATCCCCCACCAAACAACAGTACTCAAATATATTTCGAGCTCTGCCATTCGGTTCATTTCATTTGATTTGTGATGTGAACTTTAGAAAATTGACCAGTAACGTTAGTGTCTATAACACAAAACTGAAGTTTGTCTTATTTGAAAGAGTACTTAAAATGACAAAGTAACACCTTTTGTAGTTTTTCCTTTCTTTGCTTCGTTTTTGAGAATATTTCAGGTTGTTGTATATGTAAATGTACATATGTTGTGATGTCACATGTGTATAATGAGTTATCAGAGAAAGGTTATATATCTTTGATGTTATAACAATAGAGTTGACATTTGCGGGCATGAATATGTTTTTGGCCTGACTCGAGCTTGTTTTAGCCTGAGCCGCAGGTGAGGGTTAAATATTACAGTAGCTCTGAGGATAGGGCCAAAAACTTATACCCTTTGCACATGATGTCAAAACGGTGGATCTGGAGGACAACTTCAAAGTTCCACCAAAGTTCCACCAACATTCAACAGAGTGAATCATTAATGAAAATTTTATTCTTTAGAAGCATTAAGTGCAAAGGGTCTATTTATCACCAAGGGCATAAGTGCAAAGGGTCTATTTATGATCAAGAACATTGACTGTATTATATGTACAGTAGAACCTGAGTTTTATGACCACCCCTGGTGCCTCATAAAAGTAGTCATTAATGACAGGTGGTCATTCAAGCTGGTTTGTGAATGACATCATTGACTTACTCTAATTACGGATTTTTCCTCCAAGAGTCAGGGCATTCCAGCAACTCTCGATTTCAAAATTTTCCAGGGGTGCTTTTCCCCCTGGACCCCCCAAAAAATGTTTTTTGATTTCAGCTCCCACCTTTTGAAATACCAACCTCGTACCGAGGGTCTTATCTCCGCTCTCCCGCCCACGGCTGCTAAAAGACCCTGGTCTGGGCTGGGCACGTGTCACGCAAACTTACTGGAGTGGGCTAGTAGGATTTGTACTTTTGTAGGAACTATAAAGAATACCGTGGAATAATCACAGAGACAATGTTTGAAATGTTAATTTATTTTATTGGTTGATTTATATATAGCACCTTCCAATGTGTTATTTGAAGTTTGCTTCACCAAACCGTCTTGGTTTTAAAACCGTTTTCAAAGAAGAATGTTTGTTGCGCTGCACTTGAATTGATTGTTTGCATTCTAGATCTGTACCAGATGAAATTACATCTAAATAACAATGAGAGTATTGGTAAATTACGAACACATTACTGGTATTATATAGTGATGCGCCGATCACGAAAATAGCCGATTAACATTGCCGATTAATCGGTGGCCGATTATTTCATATAATCGGCCGATTAATCGGCACAAACCGATTAAGCGTTGTTAAGTGTTGTTAAGCGGAAACTGTGACGTTACTAAGGCCAAACGGCATTGTTTCAATTTGAAACGGTAGCCAAGATCATCTTTATTCTGTGCTAAGATACTCTAGTTTGGCAGAAGAAGTAAACCTACGTTTCTTTAACTTATCTTTATTCATAAATCTTCGTCAAGTGAAGCTAAGAACTCCACAGAACTTTTCCGATCGACCAATACGCTGACAAACGCGACGTTTGTGCGAAGAAACAATGCCGTTTGGCCTTAGTAACGTCACAGTTTCCTCTTAGCAACATGTTAGTTTCCCGCGTGAAACGTGTGTCGTCAAATTACGCGTGTCCACGCTCAATCCGGAACCGTAGTAAAGCTCCCACTCATCGCTAAGGAATGTGCACGCTGCTTTCACTGGGTGTCATGTTCATAAACATAAATAGTTTTAACGCGCTGTTTCTTAGATCTTCAAGTAATTTTAGCTTGCTACAGCAGTAAACAACTTCGTCCTTTTCTGTTTAAAATAATCAAATATATTTCCGATTATTATACAATAATCGGCCGATTACCGATTATTTAAAAATTGGCCGATTAATCGGCTTTTCCGATATTTTCCGATTAATCGGCGCATCTCTAGTATTATAAGGAATAGAAGAATGTGTTAAAGTGACTAGAGCAAAGTTTGAATCAAAATGTACTGACACCTTGGGCTTTGATGTATATTTATGAAGTAAACAGTATACTAAATATTGTTCGATACTCAGTTACTAGTTACAGTATGTGATTGCTATATTATTCAACATTTAATGATTTTTGATAACATGTTGAACACTTTTTTATTATTCTGACTGCTTTATATGCACTCACGGCGCAATTATATCTATTCTTAAAAAGTTAAAACAACAAGTGTATAAAAGAACAACGCAATAAAAACAATGTTCAACAATAGGTTCATCAGTGAGTGACTTCGATTCATATTAAAAACCTTGTTGTTTTTTTAATCAAAGGGGAATTAATATAGACTAGTGATATTAATATGTTGTTAAAAGGGCAGTGTTTCCTTGATCAACATGACGGCATCACTTCCCAAACAGGAATCGATTTTCAGCTCTGATCATGATTGCATGCTGGGGTTTTTTTTTTGCTTCCACTGCATTCACATAACTGTTGCGTTACAAATTTAAACCACTTTTAAAACAATAATAAAATATGTCACTAACCTTAGCTTTTGTTGAAAGCTATAGGTCGAGTTTTGGTGATCTTGGTGATGTTAAATCACAAGGACTTTCAGATTTCCATATATAATATTCACAATAATGATGATATTCCAAATCCTCTCTTTTGGCAAACAGCAGGCGACAGTCGTAACAGCTTGGCATTGTAACTGATGAAGTAAACATTCATTTCAAGGAAGAGAATCCCCTCAAATTCGCTGTTCGTCAGAAGTTCAGAAAGATATAGGGAAAATATTCACAATCACTGACAACTTTTCAGTAAAGTGTTGCCGTACTGTTGCGAAGCACCTGTCGTTTCTTGGCCTTACCGAACAGCGAAGTGTCTGAGGGTCTTTAACCAAATGTTTTGCCAATGTTTTTTTCGTTGGTATATATTATCGTCGGCATATATCGGTGTTTACTTTAAGATTCTCTTGCGACTTGCCTCCACCAGTCTCAATAGTCTCTGCATACAATGATGACAAATCCTAAGTTCTCTAACCCCTCCCTAATGACAAAGCTGAAAAATATCCCAGAATATGGGATTACACGTGCCCAGCCCAGCCCAGGGGCTTTTTGCAGCGGTGGGCGGAGCAGCGGAGATAAGACCCTGGGTGCGAGGTTTTCAAAATCCTGGCTACAATCAGTGACAAAATACCTTGGGACACCTCGCATTATTGGTAATAACCTAATATTTCTTTCAATTTTTTTCGCAATAAAGTGTATCCCTCCCTCCCCCTCCCAATTCAATGTTGAATTTAAAGTAAGGAACTCAGTAAACGTTGAAACGAACACCTAAAGGGTCACCAACATTGAACAGGGGGGCCGGGGGATACTTAGACCGGAAAATATTGTCCTTTAGGTTGAAGTGTCCCAACACTTTTGTCACTGATTGTCTGCGAAAATATTTTTAATTCATAAAATAAACCTAGTTACCTAGTGAGTTATTTTTCTAAGAATAGTTATATTGGACAAAAAATGTTCAAAATTTATTGTTAACAAAATTGTTATGGGCATTTTCAAGCCATTAAACAGGCGGTTTTGGTTGTTTTAAAGTCAGTTTATTGCTCAAGGCGTCTTTGCACGTATTGTTGCAAACATATTTCGTTTAAAATAGGTCAGTTATCAGCAATGCAATTAAGAATGCTCGATTTACCTAAAACAAAGTTTAAATATATTTACAATCACTCGATTGCGCATTTATTTAAGTATGTGTAGAGTATAACTTGTGTAATATCACTCTTCAATTAAGCGGCATCGCGTTAAACGAGAGTTAAAACGTGTTTGTGTTAGCCTGTTGCGCAATCTTTAACGTGTTCTGCGCGTAATTAGTAATAACGCTATTTGAGGTAGGGACCTTTTATTATTTTACCAATTGCTGTAGAACGTACGCGCTGTAGAACGTACACGTTCTTTAATTTCAGCACAAAAACAAATATTAGAGAAGTGATATTAGGTTAAAAAATCCGAAATTCTAAACGTCTATATATTAACGTCTATTAAAGGCAAGAAATGGACAAAACCTATTGAAACTTGTTCTAGGTTTTCATTGGCAATCATATTAAGTACGATATTACTAATATATACTACGGTAAAGCGCGAAATATATGTGGAAAATTATTAGAGATATACAACTTAACACAACGGTTGCCATGACAAATGTTACCACGTCCACGGTTCTCACCACGGTTCTCACTGAACACCGTGGACGTTAGTTTGATAATTTACGCTTGTTTTTTTTCAAATAGTCAGTGCTGCTGTTTTCTAGTATCATTTGCATGGAATACTTTACATTTAATGAGTTTTTAGCGGTATTCCATCGGGAAAATAGAAGAATTTAGAGGTAAAGCGGCGACGGTTCTCACTTCCGCAATATAAAGAGATAGTATATATCAAGTTATTTATATAAATATAGCGAGCATCGTTGTAAAAAACGGATTTGAAAAGCGTGAACGGTAAATATGCGTTATTTTCTTCTTTAGAACTAACATATGATAAGGCGTGTGTGTAGCAAATGTCATTTTACACAACAATTTTTGTTCTAATACATGTTTTTCTGGTGAGAACCGTAGTGAGAACCGTTGTGAGAATCGTGGACAGAACAGTCGCACAACAGGGGGCCATTTTGACTATTAAATCTCATATTTCCTTACTGAATTTTGCACAGAAACGGTTTATTTAGTCTACTATAACGTTCCTTTAGCTTATTTAGCTTTAAAGTACGGTCCTTAGTTGGCTGTAACGGCATTTTTTTAGAATATAAAAAAAATAAATTTTCAGACAATCAGTGACAAAATACCTTGGGACACCTCGCATTATTGGTAATAACCTAATATTTCTTTCAATTTTTTTCGCAATAAAGTGTATCTCTCCCTCCCCCTCCCAATTCCATGTTGAATTTAAAGTAAGGAACTCAGTAAACGTTGAAACGAACACCTAAAGGGTCACCAACATTGAACAGGGGGGCCGGGGGATACTTAGACCGGAAAATATTGTCCTTTAGGTTGAAGTGTCCCAACACTTTTGTCACTGATTGTCTGCGAAAATATTTTTAATTCATAAAATAAACCTAGTTACCTAGTGAGTTATTTTTCTAAGAATAGTTATATTGGACAAAAAATGTTCAAAATTTATTGTTAACAAAATTGTTATGGGCATTTTCAAGCCATTAAACAGGCGGTTTTGGTTGTTTTAAAGTCAGTTTATTGCTCAAGGCGTCTTTGCACGTATTGTTGCAAACATATTTCGTTTAAAATAGGTCAGTTATCAGCAATGCAATTAAGAATGCTCGATTTACGTAAAACAAAGTTTAAATATATTTACAATCACTCGATTGCGCATTTATTTAAGTATGTGTAGAGTATAACTTGTGCAATATCACTCTTCAATTAACCGGCATCGCGTTAAACGAGAGTTAAAACGTGTTTGTGTTAGCCAGTTGCGCAATCTTTAACGTGTTCTGCGCGTAATTAGTAATAACGCTATTTGAGGTAGGGACCTTTTATTATTTTACCAATTGCTGTAGAACGTACGCGCTGTAGAACGTACACGTTCTTTAATTTCAGCACAAAAACAAATATTAGAGAAGTGATATTAGGTTAAAAAATCCGAAATTCTAAACGTCTATATATTAACGTCTATTAAAGGCAAGAAATGGACAAAACCTATTGAAACTTGTTCTAGGTTTTCATTGGCAATCATATTAAGTACGATATTACTAATATATACTACGGTAAAACGCGAAATATATGTGGAAAATTATTAGAGATATACAACTTAACACAACGGTTGCCATGACAAATGTTACCACGTCCACGGTTCTCACCACGGTTCTCACTGAACACCGTGGACGTTAGTTTGATAATTTACGCTTGTTTTTTTTCAAATAGTCAGTGCTGCTGTTTTCTAGTATCATTTGCATGGAATACTTTACATTTAATGAGTTTTTAGCGGTATTCCATCGGGAAAATAGAAGAATTTAGAGGTAAAGCGGCGACGGTTCTCACTTCCGCAATATAAAGAGATAGTATATATCAAGTTATTTATATAAATATAGCGAGCATCGTTGTAAAAAACGGATTTGAAAAGCGTGAACGGTAAATATGCGTTATTTTCTTCTTTAGAACTAACATATGATAAGGCGTGTGTGTAGCAAATGTCATTTTACACAACAATTTTTGTTCTAATACATGTTTTTCTGGTGAGAACCCTAGTGAGAACCGTTGTGAGAATCGTGGACAGAACAGTCGCACAACAGGGGGCCATTTTGACTATTAAATCTCATATTTCCTTACTGAATTTTGCACAGAAACGGTTTATTTAGTCTACTATAACGTTCCTTTAGCTTATTTAGCTTTAAAGTACGGTCCTTAGTTGGCTGTAACGGCATTTTTTTAGAATATAAAAAAAATAAATTTTCAGACAATCAGTGACAAAATACCTTGGGACACCTCGCATTATTGGTAATAACCTAATGTTTCTTTCAATTTTTTTCGCAATAAAGTGTATCCCTCCCTCCCCCTCCCAATTCCATGTTGAATTTAAAGTAAGGAACTCAGTAAACGTTGAAACGAACACCTAAAGGGTCACCAACATTGAACAGGGGGGCCGGGGGATACTTAGACCGGAAAATATTGTCCTTTAGGTTGAAGTGTCCCAACACTTTTGTCACTGATTGTATGTCCCTGATTTTAGTTCAGTGAATTCTCCATTTTAGCCTGCAACATACACCACAATGCCCAATGAAATTATTATAATATTAAATAATTATAATCAGTTGAAACTCTATATGTTTGTTGTGAGAGAAACTCACGAATTGAGTTTGGTTTGATAATAACTTCTTATTAACCGAACGCGAGGTCTTTACAGAGAAATATTGGACCAAGGTCTTTTTGGTACAGACCGAGCCCGTAGGGCGAGGTTTGTACACAAAGACCGAGGTCTGATATTTCTCTGTAAAGACCGAGCAAGCGAGGTTAATAAAAAGTTTATTATATGGCATTTTGAAACAACAAACCTTACATTTATACCTTGTCATGATACGTACTTTAGTCAGTTTAGTGTGACCTCGAGCGTGTGACATAAACTCATCATTTTCAATGTTGTTGCTTTTGTTGTCGTTGCTTTCGGACTCCTAAACTCGCTTCCAGATTGCTCTCGTCCCAATCATACATAACTTAGTCCTCAGGTTGT
Organism: Corallium rubrum; assembly: GCA_964035015.1. NCBI lineage: Eukaryota > Metazoa > Cnidaria > Anthozoa > Scleralcyonacea > Coralliidae > Corallium > Corallium rubrum. The sequence goes on from OZ036013.1 coordinate 8,414,954, forward strand.
TGAATTCACAGAATTGTTGCGGTTTTCTTTCGTTGTTTAGTTGCAAACAACATGGCTGATAAGAAATTTGTTTATTTTTTTTCCGTAATGGACCGCTGGTCCATTACGGGAAAGTAATGGACCGCTAAAAATGTTTCTAAGCCAATCACAGTGCGCTATTTCACCGGAAGTGACGCTTGCCATATAATAATACAGTATAACAAAGATATGTAACCTTTTCTGATAACTTATCATGCACTTGTGACACCAAATTATGATTAATTTGCATACATGCATGTATCAAACAAACTGGAATATCTCGACACAATTACAAGGAAACTGAAAACTGAAAGAGAATATGTTCACATTCAATTTGGTGTATTTATCCGAAGATAGAAACCATCAACTTACAGTAATGAATAATTGCATTTCAAAAATGTAAACATTACATTGTGGATACTGTAGTACAATACGTGTATATCAATATAGGTCACAGAAAATGTTGTGTGAATCATCACAGATCTAGAACTGAGTTGATATTTTCTCTTATTAAAAAAAGAAAAAAGAGGTCACAAAATACACTAATTTTCCAACTTACCAACCTAAAATTTTTTTGAACAGCTCGTTACCAGAAACCAACATTTTTTAAATTTTTGGCCTAACCACTGACTTTGAAGACCTATAACATTGACATTAACAAGTGTACTATGATTTACTACACGCTACACAGCTATTGACTATCATTATTTTTATAGGATGTCAAAGATGAAATAGCCAAGTGTCGGGAAAAAGGAGCAACAAGATTAGACCTTTGTAAAGCAGGGGTATGTTTTAGCTTTGAACATATTTGTATAGACATATTTTTCTAGATACACCAAGTGTAAATTTAAAATGTTGCCCTTGGTGGGGGACTAATGCTTCTAAAGACAATGCCATCATGAAGTCCGGAGACCAAGGGTTCTACTGTACTTTCATCTTTCAACTACTGGTACTGTTAATTTTTGTAAAATTTTGTGGTCCCAAACCAAGGGGGCACGCCAGACTGACCAGTATTTCTTCTTCTTTATTTGACGTTCCTTGATTTATATTCAGCCATTTTTAATAATGCGGTATATTCATTAGCATATCGCAGGTGCGGGCTACGGCCATAGAAATAATATACCTAGAATGCGGGCTAGGAGTATCTCCTGTCAGTCAAAAAATTGTCACCACCAAATGGCGGATTTGTAAGGGCAAAAGGAACTTGTCCTCTGAGGACTTTTTAACAGTTTTTTACACGGCCTTAGTTGGTAACCGGTGTGGAGTGGACGATGGATGTATTTTAGCACTGAATTTCTTTGTTTTTTACACTGGGAAATTTACTGGATTAGTGAATTTGAAGGCATGTGAAGTGCAATATCCTTCGCCAAAACATTTCGAACATCAAACTCTGGATGTAGAAATGGCGACGATAGCGGCCTTTTAATACGAATGGTTTTAGTGTTTTTACTGTTTTACATTACTGTATATTTGAATGATTTCCACTTGCCAATCTGTATACATGTGATTTATACTGAGTGTGGAGGATTAATCCAGGAGACAGTAAGTGTTTTGTTCTTTTTTATCCAATCTAATAGGGATTTCTAGCTTGTGATTTTTGAAATATAAAATATGTTTATGCACCTGTCATACTTTTTATACATCAGTCTTTTCGACATCTATTTATATTGACATTTCAAATCCGTGTGGCACTGGGACGAAAAATCGACCACAAAGTTTTGCGAAAATTTAACTTCGCCGAACTTTATTGATAAATACCCCGTGTACAAAATTTAAACCGATATAAACAAATAGGTTTAAAGTTATAAACGTTTGAAATGCTGAAAATTGTGTCCGCCATTAAAATTTTCTTCACCGTGAATATTGATACCTGAAAAGTGTTGTGACGTCATAGTCTTAACCCAAACTTGCGTGACTAAGGAAGAAACAACGAGAGCGCATATAATTTGACAACAATAATGTCAATTCATCATCATTTAGTTGTTCTTCTGGCTATGGATCGAAACGGAATCATCCGTTGTATATTTGGAGTATATGGTAGCCCATTTTGACGAATCTGGTTTTGGAATTTGCCAGGACGATGATTGTATTGCTTCGGATGACGAGATTGATAATCGCGTAATACCTGTACGAACAAGATATTGCCGAAGAAAAGTACAATACATTTTCAATAGAGCAACATTTCAATTCTGACGTCGTGGTTTCTTCTTGAGAAAGACAGTATTAGTCGGCTAGAGACACTATCTTTATGTTGGTATGAATGTCTATAAAAACATGCATGTATATGTAATGTGGCTCTAGCTTGTATTTGATGCCTGATACATTTGATACTACTGACATAGAAATTCAAAAGGTCGAAAGCATTTTCTCTCCTGTTGGAAATTATACAGCGACAGAAAAGAAAAAGAAAACTACAGTAGTTGGCCTCAGTATGTAAGTCTGTCAATTTGCAATTGTTGACGTGGCTCACAAAGCTGGCGCATAAGTATAACTAAAGTATCAATAATGTGCTGAACTGCTTCAGCATGTAGAATTGTTTTGGTTAAACTTCTTAAGTTTTCTACTCCTAAAATATTTAGATTAGTATTTACGCTTTGTTGCTTTGCAAATCAGACTGTATATTTATTGAGTTAGTTATGCTATTTAATTATTTATTTTGTAACATCTAATAGCATTTTCTTTAAGTTTTGAAATACTATAGTATATACATGTATTTTATATATACAAATACAATACATCAAATTCAACCTTCCTTGTCGTTTGCTTTACTTACATGATATATTTTATAATCTTAAGTAAAAGTGTAGTGGAACTATGATTAGCATGGTATGGTATAAGAACAGGGGACAAGAAATATTCGCTTTTAGTATAAATACACAGGTGATTATAGAAAATCACGCGCGCTGATTGGTCGAGCTACTTCGGATTAATTCTCGATAATCACCTACAGCGTTTATTCAAAATGGCCGCTGTCAATGTTGTCAATGCGACAGACAAGGAAATTAACAATTTTAAAGAAAATGCTCTTCCTAAAAGTACAAAAATGTGTATTTATACTAAAACAATTATTCGCCTCAGGCTCAGTGAATATTGGTGAATAATAACCTCGACTTCGTCTCGGTTATTATACACCGATATTCACCTCAGTAGAAACACCCCCCCCCCCCCCCCATCCAGTGTCCAAAGGGATGCCGCCTCATTAATATTCAGCGTGACTCACGCATGACTCACACACCATGACTCACGCATGACTCACGCATGACTCACGCCTGTGACATGATTGGGCAAGATTGGAATAATTATAGTATACATGAAGCTATTTAAGCTCAGACATTACGATGTTAGGATTACACCTGGTCTGGTCGGCTAAGTTCGTTGACGAATCTGTACTTGTTCGAGACTTTAGAGAAGGGTTGGAACGTTTGTTGAAAGCATTAGAAATTCTACCGCCTACCACCACCACCACTACCACGACCAAAGGCTCAACCCCCCCCCCCCCCCCCATCCACCGTCCAAAGGGATGTGCTGTGCTGTGCTGTGCTGTGTTGTGTTGTTCGGTGTCGTGTCGTATCGTGTCGTGTCGTGTCGCGTCGTGCGTCTCGTGTCGTGTCGTGTTGCGTTGTGTTGCGTTGCGTTGCGTTGCGTTGCGTTGCGTTGCGTTGCGTTGCGTTGTGTTGTGTTGTCTTGTGTTGTGTTGTGTTGTGTTGCGTCGTGTCCGTCGGTAGATTTTCCTCGTGACGAATATAATAGTCAGGCGTTAACCAGAATAAAACACAAGACTTGATAGTCGGAGAGAATTAAGTGCAACCTCATTCCCAGGGACATTTCTAAGGGGACGGGGCAAGATGGCGTGGAAAAATTCAAGATGGCGGGAACAAATGGCCCTGGTGGAGGCCAGGCCAATCTCGTTCCCAGAGCCCACGTTCCCCAGGGACATTTTTTCCCGCCACTTTGTTTTTGGCCGCCATCTTGGCTCAACTGTTACAAATGTTCTTCGGGACAAGGTTGAGTTAAGTGTTGATTTTTTCGGCGGGAGAAAAACTGGAGAACTCAGAGAGAAAGAAACGAAACACAAAAAAAGAACAACTCCACTACTGACATGAGTTTTAAGATGGCGAAGTAACACGGGTTAATTTATAGTTAGTGCGCATGAACTTATATAAATTGAATAATATGGAGACTTTGAATATTATATTGACCTAAATGGTCAAACGGTCTTATACACGTTTTGTGGCAATAAGTTTTAACAATTTTAGAGAGTTATCGTTTACTTTGGCCCAGTTTGTAGAGGAACGAAACAGAAATGGATAGAGACACTTTATATTTTTTATCTTAAACCTGGTTTGTAGGAATTTAGCGGGGTTTTGGTCAAGTAATCTGAGTGTTATTTACGAAGAGATGAATGTTAACAGTTTTGGTCGAATTATCGCTTATCTAACCCTAGTGTATAGAGTATACGAATCCTTGGATGAAGAATCAATTCGAGAAGCCGTAAGAAGAACGATTTTAAGTGTGGAAATATAAAGCCAAAGCGGTTTATTACTTTGAAAGCGTTGCTACGCTTTCTGTTACTAAGTGTGATATTTGCATATTTATCCTCAGTGCACGTGCAGGAGACAAAAGAGAAACTCATTAGGGGCAATTATGAGGATTAGGCAAGTCTAGGCGAGAAAGTCATTAACAACACGCGTACATGTAATACAGAATTTAAACTATTTTATTGAGAAATATATCTTTACACAAAAAACTCTTGATTATTTAGTGATCTATCGGTAACACTAGCATATGGGCATACAGTACATCTTATAATCCGAAGGCATGGATCATGAGTCTTGAATTCTGTATCACAAACATTACATATCAGATTTCGAATAACACATTTGTTAAAATATTTCCACAAACACGTAGGACACTCAATTACATGTGTAAAATTAACAGGATTCTGACAACGTTCGCAATCAACAGGTTCGTCAATTATAGAATTTTCTGATTCTATTTCGGTGTAATCTTTATCGTGTTCTGAATCTTCTTCGGAGGACGTTTCTTCGTTTTCGCTCTCTGATTCTGTTTCTTCTTCTGCCTGCGCCAACATTGTCAGCACTCGAACATTTTCGATAAGGTTTTTGTCAATGTTAATGTCGGCGAGTCCTTTTACAAATACATTTAGACCAGCTGGTTCGGGAATTCCTGAGGCGTAAGGTGATACGCAGTATTCTACCAATTCGGCTATTTTTGTGTTTGGTATAGTTCTTCCTTGATACACAATTTCTCCTTTGGGATTCCATGTTAAGTTGACATAGGACGCGAGTAAACTATTCAGCAAAGAAGACGCTGTCGCTTCATCGACTCCGTAGTCAAAGTGTGACAGTATTTCTTTAACACGAAAATCATCATGTAATCTTTCTCCCATCGTGTTCAGGGTTCGAATGAGAGTCTTTATAAAAAATAGGCATGTCTAGACATGCATGTATCTACTGCCTTCAATCATGCCTATAGCTACTATGGTAAAAAGAATGCTGTAATTACTGTATGTACTTGTAGTGACCTTGTATTCAGAGCTGAACAAGGTTTTTGTCAAGATTGTCAATGCTAGCCATGCTGTGTTTTTACCTTAATTAATTTGATGACCTAACCCAAACAAAAACCCTATTATATATTATACGCTTACCGATCTACTAACGTGTTTATTGCCTAACTTTATACGCTAACCTGACACAGTGATGTGATTCGACATGTTGGTCATATAAATTGCCTCGTCTGAATATGAAATTGTCCAAAGACTATTTTAAAGAGGCTTTCAAAAACGTATCATCATTCCAACATCGTCTATAGTACATCACATTTAAAAATTGACAACGATTCATACTTAAAGTACTTACTAAGCTTGTAAAAACTTCTATTCTTGAAATAAATATCTCGCTCCCTGAATATCTCACTCTCGAGCAACTCCATGCTGCCATAGCATTGACTTACATGAAGTACTTCGTTTGCAATTTTGGCTTCGGTGGTTTGTCGTGAGTCAATCGTTGAATTCTATGTTTTGATTGGCTCCGAAGGCATTCTATTGTTAACTTAACTTAACTTAACTTAACTTAACTTAACTTAACTTAACTTAACTTAACTTAACTTAACTTAACTTAACTTAACTTAACTTAACTTAACTTAACAGCGCGACAACTTTATATCTACTGCTTCGCAGTAGATACAAAAAAGCGTTCTCTTATATTAGTTCTGCAAGTCCGTCTAAAACAGGACCAAGTAAGACATCAAGAAATCCTGCACCTTTTTGAACCAGCATCTCCTTTTTTCTCATAAAACTACTCCGGGGACTAGCCAAAGTTGATATGTCGTCGCTATAAGGCTTAACGTCTTCAAGCAAAGCAGGTGATAATTGATATTGCATTAACCAAAAGTTCAACATACAATCACAAATGCATCTAATTTGCTCGGGGTTTGCAGTCCCAACAGAGCTCGCTGTTGAATAGGTTCACTTGTACATAAAAGTTCAAGAAACGGTTTGTGCTTTTTCATCAACATCTCTATTTGACAGTCAGTGTCTAAATGAGGAAAACGCTACCAAAACACACATTTTAAAAGGAGGAGGAGGAGGAGGAGGAGAAAGAGGAGGAGGAGAAAGAGGAGGAGGAGGAGAAAGAGGAGGAGGAGAAAAACGAGGAGGAGGAGGAGGAGGAGGAGAAAGAGGAGGAGGAGGAGGAGGAGAAAGAGGAGGAGGAGAAAAAGGAGGAGGAGGAGGAGGAGAGAGAAGAGAGGAGGAGGAGGAGGAGGAGGAGGAGAAAGAGGAGGAGGAGAAAGAGGAGGAGGAGGAGGAGGAGAAAGAGGAGGAGGAGGAGGAGGAGGAGGAGAAAGAGGAGGAGGAGGAGGAGGAGGAGGAGGAGAAAGAGGAGGAGGAGGAGGAGGAGAAGGAGGAGGAGGAGAAATAAATAATAAGACATTCTCTAGAAATATTTATTCTGCTCATGCTCTTCAACGAGTGAACATGTCTTATGTCTGCAGCACTTGTGGAAAAACGTTTTCTACACTATTCAACATGCAACGTCATGTAAAAAATTTCCATAAAAACAGTACTTATTCAAGATCAGCACATCTTCTCAATGACGCAACAGTCATGCAGCATCCGTTCACATGCATTGTTGCAGGGTGTACTCAGCGTGGTAAAACAGTATGGGTAAAAACGCTTCTGGAAAACGCCCAAACTACGATTAATCCTCCCGAACGTATCATTTGGTGTTATGGGCAATGGCAGCCCATGTATTTAGAAATGATCAAAACAATACCAGGCATCGAATTCTATGAGGGTATATCTTCCGACATTGACTCTGATAATTTTCTTGAAGTCTCTCAACGTAACCTGATCGTCCTCGATGATCTCATGGATCAGTCAGGAAGCGATAAACGTATTGCTAATTTATTTACTAAGGGAAGTCATCACAGGAATCTCTCCGTGATCTACATTGTTCAGAATATATTTCACCAAGGCAAAGAAACAAGAAACATCAGCCTCAACGCACACTATATCATACTATTCAAGTCTCCGAGGGATAAGCAACAAATTTCTGTCTTGGCACGGCAGGTGAACCCAGGTCATGTCCATAAATTTATGAAGAGTTACGAGGAAGCCACAACTCGTCCTCATGGTTATTTAATGCTTGATCTGAAACCGACCACGGACGACGATCATCGCCTCAAGACCAATGTTCTACCTGGAGAAAATAGCTCCAGCCTGCAGCAACAGCTGGGAGTTTCATACAAAAGCAATCCTATCAAATACCTCCGATTGTTGATGCCATGTACAATACAGAACAAAAAATGCAAGATATTGTACAAGCGCCACAGTTGACACCTGAAGAAAAGTGCATACTTTACTCCAATCAGCTAGGACGTTTTCTGACTTTTCAAAACCAAGTGCAAAATCAGTCTCAACCTCTGACTAATCTTCAACCTCGGAAAATACAGAAAATTTGACACCAGAGATAAAGCAAGAAACTGACGATCTTCCGTGCAGTTTCCATGCTACACCTAAAACCTATTTTGTAACACCGCCTCCTACCGTTGAACAACCGACGCTTAAACATAATTTCTTTCATAATTGGGAAAGCTCTTCGGATTGGAAAGAAAGCTACTTGGCAAAGATGACCCCAGATGATAGAGAAGAGTATGAACATCATCTATTGATGACTAGATCAAAATATTTACCCATGACAAAAGAAGATGTATCACAATTATCACCAGAAGACAAGAAAGACTATCACGCTACCTTTAAAATAAAAACGCCTAAATATAATCTAAGAAGCAGACCTTACTAAAACTTTTTATATGTATATGTTTGAACGAAAACCGAAATAAATATTTTTAAGCTAAATGCTTTTGTATGTATGTGTGTGTGTTTATTTGTTCCTCCTCCTCTTTCTCTTCTTTCTCCTCCTCTTCCTCCTCCTCTTCCTCCTCCTCCGCCTCCTGCTCCTCCTCTTTCTCCTCCTCCTCTTTCTCCTCCTCCTCCTCCTCCTCTTTCTCCTCCTCTTTCTCCTCCTCTTTTTCCTCCTCTTTCTCCTCCTCCTCCTCCTCTTAAAATGTGTGTTTTGGTAGCGTTTTCCTCATTTAGACACTGACTGTCAAATAGAGATGTTGATGAAAAAGCACAAACCGTTTCTTGAACTTTTATGTACAGGTGAACCTATTCAACAGCGAGCTCTGTTGGAGACTGCAAACCCCGAGCAAATTAGATGCATTTGTGATTGTATGTTGAACTTTTGGTCAATGCAATATCAATTATCACCTGCTTTGCTTGAAGACGTTAAGCCTTATAGCGACGACATATCAACTTTGGCTAGTCCCCGAAGTAGTTTTATGAGAAAAAAGGAGATACTGGTTCAAAAAGGTGCAGGATTTCTTGATGTCTTACTTGGTCCTGTTTTAGACGGACTCGCAGAACTAATATAAAAGAACGATATTTTGTAAAGACCCTCATTCGAACCCTGAACACGATGGGAGAAAGATTACATGATGATTTTCGTGTTAAAGAAATACTGTCACACTTTGACTACGGAGTCGATGAAGCGACAGCGTCTTCTTTGCTGAATAGTTTACTCGCGTCCTATGTCAACTTAACATGGAATCCCAAAGGAGAAATTGTGTATCAAGGAAGAACTATACCAAACACAAAAATAGCCGAATTGGTAGAATACTGCGTATCACCTTACGTCTCAGGAATTCCCGAACCAGCTGGTCTAAATGTATTTGTAAAAGGACTCGCCGACATTAACATTGACAAAAACCTTATCGAAAATGTTCGAGTGCTGACAATGTTGGCGCAGGCAGAAGAAGAAACAGAATCAGAGAGCGAAAACGAAGAAACTTCCTCCGAAGAAGATTACGAACACGATAAAGATTACACCAAAATAGAATCAGAAAATTCTATAATTGACGAACCTGTTGATTGCGAACGTTGTCAGAATCCTGTTAATTTTACACATGTAATTGAGTGTCCTAAGTGTTTGTGGAAATATTTTAACAAATGCGTTATTCGAAATCTGATATGTAATGTTTGTGGTACAGAATTCAAGACTCATGATCCATGCCTTCGGATTATAAGATGTACTGTATGCCCATATGCTAGTGTTACCGCTAGATAACTAAATAATCAAGAGTTTTTTGTGTAAAGATATATTTCTCAATAAAATAGTTTAAATTCTGTATTACATGTACGCGTGTTGTTAATGACTTTCTCGCCTAGACTTGCCTAATCCTCATAATTGCCCCTAATATAATGAGTTTCTCTTTTGTCTCCTGCACGTGCACTGAGGATAAATATGCAAATATCACACTTAGTAACAGAAAGCGTAGCAACGCTTTCAAAGTAATAAACCGCTTTGGCTTTATATTTCCACACTTAAAATCGTTCTTCTTACGGCTTCTCGAATTGATTCTTCATCCAAGGATTCGTATACTCTATACACTAGGGTTAGATAAGCGATAATTCGACCAAAACTGTCAACATTCATCTCTTCGTAAATAACACTCAGATTACTTAACCAAAAACCCGCTAAATTCCTACAAACCAAGGTGTAAGACAAAAAATATAAAGTGTCTCTATCCATTTCTGTTTCGTTCCTCTACAAACTTGGCCAAAGTAAACGATAACTCTCCAAAATTGTTAACACTTATTGCCACAAAACGTGTATAAGACTAGGTTTGATCATTTAGGTTAATATAATATTCAAAGTCTCCATATTATTCAATTCATATAATTTCATACGCACTAACTATATTCCAGTCTTGTCCAAACATGTCACAGGCGTGAGTCATGCGTGAGTCATGCGTGACTCACGCTGAATATTTAATGAGGCGGCATCTCTTTGTGTCGGTGGATGGTTGGTGTATTTTTCCGAGGCTGAGTTTGAAGACTAGTCAGAGGTTGAGATAGGTTCTGCAGTTGGTTTTGAAACGTTAGAAATAACAGAGCTTAAATAGCTTCATGTGTACTATAATTATTCCAATCTTGCCCAATCATGTCACAGCCGTGAGTCATGCGTGAGTCATGGTGCGTGAGTCATGCGTGAGTCACGCTGAATATTAATGAGGCGGCATCCCTTTGGACACTGGATGGGGGGGGGGGGTATCTACTCACCTCACCTTCAGCGAATAATTGTTAAATTTTCCAACGGTTCACTTCCTTGGAGCTCGAGACTGTTCTGCCTCTGCCTCCAAAGTTTTGTCAGCCTTTCAAATAATAAGCATATTACCACGCTGAAACCCTCTTGTTTGTAGTAAGGTCGCTCTAAAAATCTTCATGGAAAATTGATTGAAACAAACTATGAATCATCTGGTTTAAATTGCGTGTCGGCGCGTTACATGTATGTTCCGAACAAACCGACCTGGAAGAATTAAATTATTCCGTCGTGCCAATCATCACGCTTTGTTGTACAAGATTGCAGCAATCAATATGATGTTAAAGCAGGAATATCCTTGCATAAGAGTCCAAGGATTCAAGTAATGAATGAGATTATTCTGCAGGATTGCGCAGCATATAAGCCCAATTGACAAATCATACGGGCAAACTGGGTTAAGCTACGCTTGTTTACTAGTTTGTTGGGTTGAGACTCTGACGTCACAGACATCCTAGACCCAGTCTCAAAAAAACACGTCCATTTTAATGGCGGCCGCGAATTTGCGTATTTCTTTCGTCAATATCTGCTTTACTTTTCCGAATATCAGCATGAAACTTCGTTTGGTAAGTCTTCGATACATGCACTTTAGGCTCATAGAGAAAAAAGTAGGGGTACAAATTTCGTCTCAATGACACTTTAAGATTTTCTCCTAGTTTCCATTACGTACTTGATTATTTTCTTTTCTTTTAAACGGGCTTTGATGCAGACGATTTCTGAGTTTCAAGTTTGCTTTTTGTAATTGTGGTGAATTGATCGAAGTATAATTTTGAACTTATAGTTTTTAGTACGTTTAATAAAGCAAGTGTCTTGCAAATTGTTTTATTTTATGCTAATGTGTATTTATCCCTATGAAACGTCCTCCAATTCTTTATTTTGAGAGGCGATCATTGTCGTACATACATCCCACCCCTTGCAAAATTCAAAATGGCGGATCTATAAGGGCAAAATAAAATTTAATTTGGACACCTGTCACGTGACAGAGCACGCATTCTTGGTCTATTATTTCTATGGCTACTGCCCGGTTATTTCATTTTCGGAACGCACTCGGGTTTCCTTCGGCCCCGTAGCCCGCGCCTGCGGTACGCTAATGATATATACCGCATTATTCAAAATGGCTGAATATAAATGAAGGAACGCCGAACAAAGAAGAAATACACGGCAGTCTGGCGTGCTCCCTTGCTCAAACCTATTATTAGCAGCTGCGGGTTATCCGATGGTGCGGGTAACACGCTAATTTATTTTTCCAAATGCGACATTTTTGTTGCTGTGCGGGTTATACGCCGTGCGGGTTATCGCCCGGAAAATACGGTACACCCAATAACTCTTTTAGCACGATCAACAACACACATATTTATCAACTCTTATATACAATTTTAGGTTTCAAGGGAGACTTGTTATTAATAATTTACATATTTTCATAGTTGCTAGAGCGCATCGTCACACTGCCCTCTCCTTAAGTCAAAATCGTCTCGATTTGACAATTATTATAACACACTGAAGTCATAAATTAAGTTTGTCTGGCGCTCTTTTCCGATGACTCTTTCTTGTAGTTACATCTTCGTTCACGCCAGAAGGCATCAGAACGTCTTCGTTCACATCTGGAGGCATCACAACGTCTGCGCCAGGTCTCTCATTAACGGGAAAGGAAGGCACATGTACTCCCTTATATTCCCTCAGTCTGTTCCTGTGCACCACTTTTGGTTTAGAATTTTCATTTAGTTGTATCCGATACACCATGTCATTTATTCTCTTGATTACTAAATAAGGACCAACCCATGGTTTCGAGAGTTTCGGTGAAAATCCTTTTTTTTCACTGGGACTTACTATACAACCGAACACCTGTACCATGCAGGTTCCAACCGCTCTGGTGACGCATCGATATCGTATAGTCTCTTCATCTCTTTGGCTGTTGATTACAGTTTTTGTCTTGCAAACTCGTGAACAATATCCAAACTTTCTTAAAGATTCTGGGCGTACTCCGTCACATGTTGCTGCATGCAGTCCTCAGGGTGCCCGTATAGTAAGTCAATGGGCATTCTCAATTCATGACCCATTATCAATTTTGCAGGATTACAACCAGTAGATTCTTGAACTGGCGTGCGATAAGCCATCAGTAACAGAGGGACATCTTGGTCCCAATCTCGTTGGTTCTGGTTTACAAACATGGCCAGTTGGTGTTCTAACATCTGATTATATATCTCTATTATTCCATCGGACTGAGGATGAAATGGCGTTGTCCCCGTTTTCCGGATCCCAAGTATTCTACACATTTCAGCAAAGACTTTAGACTCAAAATTTCTGCCCTGGTCGGAATGGATTTCTCTTGGAGTGCCAAAGCGACAAACGAACTCTTTGACAAGCACTTCAGCAATGGCTACTGCCTCTTGGTTTGGCAAAGGATACACTTCCGGCCATTTTGTGAAGCAATCCATTGCAACGTGGCAGTGGTCCGAGAACGTCAACTGCAACTCGCACCATTGGGGCTCCAACTACGTACTTTCCAAGTGGAGCCTTAGCTTTTCTTGGTGGGGGTTTCCGGGACGCACACAGATCAAACATTGAGCAAAACCATCTTACATCATCTCTGCATTTCGGCCAATAGAAACGTGTTTTGAGGCGATTCAGTGTCTTGTTGACACCAAAATGACCAGAGTGTGGCTATAGTCATGGAGGTCTCTCAGTACTTCTTCTCTGAGCACTTTTGGTTGTACTAACTGTTTGATAGAAGACTTGCCAACAGAGTCCTCCTAGTTGCGATAAAGAACACCATCGATCATGCGTAAACTACTGTATCCTATTGTGCACAAGACTTTCGTTGTTACACTGGAAGGTGATACGGACGCCCAAGAGGGTTGCTGAGGCTTTAACTCCACCCATTCCATTATGGGCCCAATGTCTGGATCCTTCCTCTGAGCGTTCTTTGTCGTAAAGCATGCTGTAGCCCGTGATTCCTCGTTATCCGATTCTTGCGTAACTACTCGAATTATCCCGTCACTGTCTCTATATTCTGCGCTCCTACATTCACAGTGGCATTCCTCCTTGGTTTCATCTACGACATACATGTAACTCATTTCTTTTGATTCTTGCCGATCACAAAACTTGCATCTTGTACTGAGACAAGGGCGACGCGAAAGCGAATCTGCGTTCTGATGTGCCTTTCTGGGCGATGGGCAATCTCGAAGTTGTACGTTTGAAGCTTCTGAATCCATCTCGCCAGTTGTCCCTCCGGATTTCGAAATTGTGTTAACCACTGAAGCGCTGAGTGGTCTGTCCGGATCGCAAACATGTGCCCGTATAAATAGTAATGAGAATGTTCGATTGCGGACACAACAGCCAGTAGTTCTCGTCGAGTCACACAATAGTTTCTTTCCGCTTTATTAAGAGTTCAACTAAAATAAGCGATAAGACCCTCCTGATTATTTTGCTCTTGCGATAAAACGGCGCCAATACCATGACCAGAAGCATCTGTATCTACTGTAAGGTAAAACGTCCATCAGTCGTAGGGTACGCTAAGATAGGTGACTTCGTCAGCAACACTTTCGGTGTCTCATAAGCTTCTTGACATTGTGCTGTCCAGTTGAATGTAACAGTCTTCTCTGTTAGCTGATGGAGAGGCTTAGCTACACTAGCAAACGAAGGGACGAATCGTCGGTAATAGGTACACAACCCGAGGAAACTTCTCCCAAGTGGTGAAATAGACTCCACCTATATCAATACAACAGTCATTTGCCAATAAAAAATGTAATCCCGAGATACATTGATCCGTTATTTCTGCAGTCCAGTCATCATGGACAGCGGCATGGTTACCAATCCGGATTGTCAGTTCTCCTCGTCCTTTGACTGGCGCAACATTCCCCGTAACAGTACGCAACGTCTTCTGCACAGGAACTATCTTTAACTCTTTTCCTACCAACGTGGGTATATCAGGACGAACGATCGTAATATTAGCACCAGTGTCGACAACCATTTCACACGCCACACCTTCGACCATACCAGTGACTGATATACTGTCGCCTGTAGCATGTATCGTTCCTGTCTTTAAAACATACGAAGGGGCTCCTATACCTTCCTTCGTAGCTGATTATGGTCCCACAGAACCAGCTACCGGCGCCGTTTCCCGACAAATCTCTGTCCGTTGTTTCCGGTTTTTGATCTCGTTGGCGTTGGTTACGTGGTGACCGGCTGTGTCCACCCTTACAGAAATTTCACATAACGATTTCATATATGAAATTTTTCATATATGAAATCGTTATGTGGAATTGGAACAGTTTCATATATGAAATAATTTCATATATGAAATTATTTCATATATGAAATTATTTCATATATGAAATTATTTCATATATGAAATGTTTCATATATGAAATCGTTATGTGGAATTGAAACAGTTTCATATATGAAATAATTTCATATATGAAATTATTTCATATATGAAAATGTTTCAACCTTGAAATATGTCAGTGAAAAATTTCATGTATGAAGTTTTCATACGTGAAATAATTCGTATATGAAATTTTCACATGTACTGTATTTCATATGTGAAATTTTCACATATTAAATATTCATATAATATAATATATATGAAATTCCCCCTTTGAAAATATTTCCTTCACAAATTTTGTCATATGAAGATATGTAAACTAGTATATCGATTTGAAATTTGAACATTTTAATTGTGTTGATATATAAAACCTTTTAATACATGCAATCAAAGTCTGCAGCAAATTAGGGTGAGGCGGTTAATCGATAAACCGGAAAAAACCGATGTTTTTCGAAAACCGATTCGACCGATGTTGCTCCAGGCAAAAAACCGAAAAACCGAAAAAACCCGTTTGAATCTCAGTAACATTGAAACAAAATGGCAGTAATAATTACAGGGAAGCGAAGCATCAAAGCTAAGCCGGATCACACGCTTGATTGGTTCAGCAAATCAGCGCCCTGATTGGTTCAACAGAAAGCGGACCTCTGCGAAGACAGGTAGCGTATGACTCATCGCAAAAATATTCAGAGTTAACAAATTAACATATAAACACATGCAATAGCATTCAAACATTAAACTTCAGTTGGTCGTTTGCTTACACTATCCCGAAGTCTTTCTGTTTTTGTTAAAATGAGTAAGAGTGCAGTTTGGAATTTCTTTAAGAAGCCAGAAAGAGGAGAGGATTTTGCCGTGTGCAAAATCTGTACGCAGTCCGTTAAAAACAAGGGAGGAAACACAACCAATTTGCTGCAACATCTTCGAAGAATCCATCCTTCCCAATATGCGACGATGACTCCATCAGGACGAAAGTCAGCACCGAGTCGAGCGACAAGCGATAGCAGCCCAGTTTCATCAGATACGCAAGTTACCCAACCTACAGTAAAGAGCCTCTTTGCCAGCAGCACGCCATTAACACCTGGTAACAAGCGCCACGAAAGTATAACAGATGCCATCACATACTTTCTCTGTAAAGACAACGTCCCGTTTAACGCAGTGAGTCGACCAGGATTTCAAAAACTATTGAACGTATTAGAGCCACGCTACAAGATTCCAAACAAGACAACGTTTTCGAAAAACAAACTTGCAAAGCTGTATGATGTCACCAGAGAAGCAGTTATGCTAGACTTAAACAGCATAAACTACTTCGCATCTACAACTGACATGTGGTCTTCTCACGGCTTGACACCGTACATGGGATTCACGTTGCATTGGGTAGACGCTGAGTGGAAGTTACAAAGCCGAAACCTTGGGACAAAGTTTGTTCCTGATGACCACACTGCCGAACAGTTGACCGAGACGATGAACGACATGCTTGGGCATTGGAAACTGAGCGCTTCGAAGCAAATTGCCATAACCACAGACAATGGTTCAAACATAAAGAAAGCCTGCAAAGACAACAAATGGACAAACTTGCCATGTTTTGGACACAATCTCCACCTCGCAATCACCAATACCATGAAGAACAACCCAAGAGTACAGCGTGCATTGGGTGTATCCAAGAAAATCGTGGCAGCTTTTGGCACAAGCTGGAAGAGACGGAGAGATCTTGCCGCAGCTCAAGTTCAAGAGGAACCTGGACAAAAGTTCAAGAATTTGTCATCGGTGGGTATTGAGTAATTGAGTATTTTTAATATCATTATATTAATAGGTTCGTGAGCAATGTGTTATGTATTATTGAGACTATATAAACTTAAGTCAATCAAAAGTTTCAAAACTTAGTTACTGTTTTTTACTAAACAATTTTTGTTGTGTCGCATGAACAATGATTTTAGATGTGCCCAACACGTTGGGGTTCCACACAACACATGATCAGCAGGGTGCTGCGCAATAAGAAGGCCATTCGACGAGTTCTTGGCAACGACAAGGATACTTCCCATTTGGTCCCGAAGTGGCAAGATTTGGAAGTCTTGGAGTGTGTGGATAAAGCACTTGGTCCGCTGAAGGCGTTCACAGATATTATGTCTGCGAGCAACTATGTGACAATAAGTGCGTTAAAGCCAATTCTCCATCGCCTGTCAACAACTGAATTGGCCCCTCAAGATGACGATTTGCCATTGGCCGCCGAAATCAAGGAGGAGGTCATGACGCGACTACAAGCGCGTTATGTTGCCGATCGATTGAAAGGTTTGATGAATGTCGCATCATTCTTGGATGCTAGATACAAGACTGATTTTTTAGAAACAGAAAGCGAAGAATTGAACAATGTCAAAGAGGAGCTCTTGAAGAATGTTGTTCTTCTAGAGTGCAGCATTGAAGAAGAAGAAGAAGATGTCTTGCCATCGCCCGCTGCAAAGAAGGCAAAACTCAGCCTTGGGGCATTGACCAGCCTGAAAAAGAAAGAAACGGCGTCACCAGCAGCCTCTCCACATAGCCGTCTCTCCAAGGAGATTGACACTTACCTCAGTTATCCAGTCATTGACGGAGACGACGAACCTTTAGAATGGTGGAAGGTTAACGCAAAAGAACTTCCGTTACTGTCACAATTGACAAGAATATACCTCGCCATTCAAGCCACCATTTCGCCATCAGAGAGGCTTTTTAGCAAAGCGGGGCAAGTTGCTACACCAGTGCGAGCGCAACTAAAGCCCGAGAAAGTTGACAAACTTGTCTTCCTAGCGGAGAATTTGTAAGGATAGACTATCGCATTCGCTTGTATATAGATAGAAAGAAAGCCAGTTTTACTGTTACTTAGTCATTTCCTTGTGTGTAGAACGTATATAGCTACAATGTTTGAAAATTTAATTCTTGTAAATATTACGATACATTGTACTAACTGTTTTAAAAACTAAAGTCTTGAACGTGTAGCGTGAAGTTTAATCAAGTAAATCTACAGATATAAATATCGATTTTTTCGTTTTTTTCGTTTTTTTCCAGGCGGTTTTCGGTTTTTACCCTGAACCGCCTCACCCTACAGCAAATATAAGAAAGTTACTATTAATATAGGTATAAACAAGTATAGATTATAAATATAATTATCTATACAATTTTACATAACAATACTATAGTTTAATAGTATTTAAGAGTATAAAAATGTTTAAAGTAACTAGAAACACTTATCCAGTGCACTCTTTATTTTTCTTTAATTTTACATGCCATCCGCTCATCCTTGATTTTTTGGCTAATGGCATTCCTTATGGCCTGTTTCTCTGCTCCTGGAAAACGTAGGCTCACATATGCTAAAGAAAAGAAAAAAAATAAATTTTAATAATGCCACGTCATATGAGGCAATTTCCTTCCCAACCCAATTCTGATTGAGAGCTGTTATGTGTCAGATATATCGCGAATTTGCTGGCATTTTCCTCAGACATTATGCCTCTGATCAGGATTGCTGCTTTGCAAGTTCAAGGAATGCTGTTCAAAGGCCTTTTTTGTGGCAAAAAGATTATACTACCTGTAGTGTAAAATAATGCCACCATTTGCAGGGTTTGGGCAATATAGGCACAAATGCACCCTATAGGTACTTTGTTATTTTACTCTGTCCAACCAACAACGAGTGAAATTGTCTATCAGTATCATGTTAATGGTTAAGTCAAATGCCTTTATCACCAACATACCTATAATCATCTGAACTTTATTTTGATCAAGTTGTTCTCCACCTTTCTTTCCAGCTAAAGATGATTTTTGCAATGTTTTTCGGTCAAAGAGAGCAGCCAACAGGGTCTTCGTTAATTTTGAAAATTTTTTTGCCCTATCCACCTCAGTTAAGGCAACTGGTGTGAGCAAGGACTATATAATAAAAGAAATGAAGTTATTAATGAAGTTTGACTCCGACTTAAAAATGTTAAAATATGGAATGTTTTGGTTTAAATACTAAAACCTTCTCAACTAAATGGTGTTCTTTTGGAAATTACGACTATAAAACTACTAAAGTGCTACATTTGATTGGCTATAAGATGTTATGGTAAATATTTGGCACGTGTACATGTTCGTTAATTGAGTTATTGTCACAGATGGAATGCCAGGCCTCTAAAAACAAACGACCAGACCATTGTTGACATTGGTCAATTATATGTACATTGTCTAAGTCGAAGTTGTGCTTGGTTTGCGTTTGGTGTTGAGCCAGAAGGGAATATGAATATGTAATATGACCTATGACGTCATTAGTTGTACCCATCATTATGATGAATCGAAAATGAAGCATATCTACAAAACTATTGAACAAAATTCCTTGAAACTTTGCACAAGTATACAGGTCACTAAATTGAATATCCCCACGTCAACTTTATCGTTCCCATAGCAATATATATTAGTTCCCAGACCTTTCATCCTACAGCAAAATACTTCTATTTTCCACTATGCCCTACAAAGATTTTGACTCGAAGTTGCTCTGTTTTGTTGGCAATACTATTGAAAATATCCCTCACTAATCAACAGTTAAATATTGGTTTAGAAAAGGCAGAATATAAACAAGTTTATGAGAGGAATAAAGGAATCTGGGAACTAATCTGTTACCGTGGCAATGATAAAGTTTACGTGGGTTATTCAATTTAGTGACCTGTATACTTGTGCAAAGTTTCAAGGAATTTTGTTCAATAGTTTTGTAGATATGCTTCATTTTCTGATTGGTCATAATGGGTACAACTAGTGATGTCATAGGTCATATTACACAATCTTGAATAACTCGAGAACGAGATAAGATATGGAAGAACTACAAACGACATTCTTTATCGTTTGATGAGTTCTTCCAAATAAATCAATAAAAAAAGTCATCTCAATTTTCGTTTTATACACACTTTAAGATTAGCATGTTTTTTTTTTTTAAATCACAGCCTTCGGGATCGAAATCTGTCCACGTAACTTTTTGTTCTTTCCCTCAATCCGTGCGCTTACATCATATTGTACCGTGCATATAACCTTGTTTCTGTTGGATTATGTCCGTTGGATTTCGCTGAAAAGTGTTCTCAGAATGCAGGAAGTGACCTAAAGTACAGAATCCTAGATTCTAGATTGGGAAAATTTCCGGGGAAGCATGCCCACGCATCCCGCCCTGGGGTGGTCCACTGAGTGAAAATTTTGTGGGTTGCCAGCCTAAAAGTTTGCCAACCACTGGCCTAAACCCATTTTATTCATATGTACCCAACTTACTGTATAATCGTAATGTTTTCGTAAACATCCAACTTTCGTGGTAAATATCGCCATTTATAATTATCAAAGTAACGAGAAGATTTCTGATGCAAATTTATCATCGAAAATGTTTTGACAGATTTCATCGCTAAGGAGCGGTGTTTCACAATCGTATTGTTGTCTACACATATTGTCATTCGATGTTAATTTGCTTTGACCTTTGCACCTTCGTAATACATGATTTAATTGTGGTGTTGGTTTCTCTCTATAATTTAGCGTAATACAACTTAATGGTTTTGGTAACTGTACTAAACTTAAAAGCAGTTCAGCGACTTCAACTTTCAACATGTACACAGACCCTCTTGAGCAAAAGAAGTCGTCTTGTTATAAGTTATAACCACAGCGACTAAACACTATAAAAGTGTCTTGTTTTGGTTAATTTAGGAACCCTGCGTGTACTTTGTAACATAGAACATGTCAACATGAGTGAACTTCAGAACATTTATAAGTACTTACACAGAGTTCTTTCTTTATTTCCTCTGGTTTGGCATCAGGTAAGCTTCCACTTTCAATGAACTCTGTGTTGATTTCCGGTGTTTCATTAGCTGGTGTGGTAATACTACACAATGGCGGCGTTTTAGGGTTCGGAGTTATGGTCAGGTTTGTTGGGGTTGAAAGTCTTGAGGCAACATTTGGTGTCAGAGGACCAGGTTGATTGGCATAAATTGGTTTCTTTGTTGTAATTGTAGCAGAGTGAGCAGACAAACCCTGAGATGGCCTTGTTGGTAATACAGAGGTTTGTTTGAAAGAACCAAATGCACTTGGTGAACCAGAATTATTAACAACACTGTTAGACACCATGCCCTTTGACAGTTGAAACAGTCTATCAACCACGCGCTTGTCAATCATTGCATCAACAAGTATCCCAGGTAGATCTAGGAATAGATTGTAACCATCAGTCTTCAAAATATGTTGCTGCATGTCAATGCATGGCTGCTAATCTGACACACTGTCTGTTAGCAAAGATACAGGTTGGGAAAAATCCTTGGGAAAACTGGGATGTTATGTTCAAACCGCAGGTCCACCTAATACCAGACAATTTTATAACTTTACTTGAAAGGCCCTTGAACTGCAGGAATTCACTAGCCCAAAGGACGGTAATAATTTTTTTCTCTCTAATAAGAAATCTACGATTTTACTTGCCAAAAAAATGAGTCTAGCAACTACAATCAAAAAAAAGTATACAGTGTGTACTGTATAATTTTAGACTTACAGTACCATCATGCACATACACTGTGTATCCCCTTCTTGGTTTGCACAGATACATTGCAAAATTAAATAATTATAGTAAGTTTAGCCTGGCACTAGCTGAAGCTTCATGCAAACCATGTGACTACATTTAGCTACTTAAAGATTGTTGTAACCTTGTGTGTAACTATGATCAGCCCGGTCATACTAATTACCGACAAAAACCGACAAGAACCGTCAAAAGCCGACAAAAACCGACAAAAGACCGACAAACAGGGCCATAGGCAGGATTCTTTAGTCAGGGGAGCAGTATAGACTGTCCAATTTCCGGGGGTATGCTCCATAGAGATCATAATATAAGTACTAGGGGGGCGCATCGGGGCCAAAAATGTGAGGAAAATTGAACGCCGCCATTAATAGTACCAGGCCCTTTGAAGACTTGCCTACGGGAACAGGTGGGAAAATTGTCTTAACTGACCAAAAATCGCGGGCGCGTTTGCTCTGTTTCTTTATTTTTGACATTTTTTGTTCGAAATGAGGTTCGTTCAGGTTTGAATGTTTTGTTAGCTGAAACATTTTTGGCGATTTCAAACTGGTTGAGATGACTTTCATGTGAGCTATATATTCCTATAAAATGTGAGTGGTCAGTTGAGTGATTGTTGCAATATGTTTCTGTGTAAATTTAACCCGTAGCGTAATTGTGTAAAAGTACCAGTGGAAAATGCAGTGGAAAGTACTCTTTTATAGTCAACCAAGCGTTTGCCAGCTTTAGATTTCTTCAAATCAGGTGCTTCGTTGTGCTATGGCGATTTTTGTCGGTCTTTTGTCGGTTTTTGTCGGTTTTTGTCGGTAATTAGTATGACCCGATCAGCCTGTATCAGGCAAGTGCTTCTGAAACAATACAAATATATCAGAAGAAAAGCCTTATTTTTTTAACTCTCAACAATACCATGGATTAACTGCTGAACATTTGGTAACATGTTTAATATTCTTTGCAGTCTGGTTTATAGCATACAATCCATACTGTAATAAGTTTGCCCCCAGATTCCAAACAAAGAACATTGCTGTCTAGGAATATCTAGTTGTCAAGCTGTGTTGTTAACACAGTAGAGCCTTTTCTTAAATTAAATATCGAAACATAACAGTTGTATGCATCAAAAGGGGAACCAAATGGTCGACTTTTAGTAAATGAATTTTACCTATGCATTGTTATGTATTCAAAATTGCCGCCGTTAATTCTTGATCAACACAAACAATTTGTCAATTCCCAAAACAAACCATAAGTAACTCCTTCAATTGTAATACTTATAAACTAAGAAAATAAACATATTTTGTAAGGATCAAACGGCAAATCTTTGTAAGAACATTTCTATTCCGTAGCGACTAGCGAATAAATAAATGAAGCTACATACATTTGCTGAATCACCAATCAGTATACAAAATTACTGATTTACATGTAAGAATCTATGACTTACCTTCAATAATGTGATCGCATCCATCGTCTGTATACGTCTAGCGAAGAACCATTTACAAAACAAGCAATAAATTACAAAGCCATATTGACAAACAATCGCCAACGGCCAACGAACTTCGAAAACACGCCGTCACCGGGTTCCCGCGTCATCATGGGATAATTATCCCGCGTTAGCCTCGCGTGGTCTTAATAAGGACATTGCAAATAAATATTTCTACAGAATATTTAGGTCAATTGACAGTTTTGTGTCTAATCAAATAAATAGTGTGTAGCACGCTGCACTAAATATCTGTTGAATAGTTAAGATATTTTCATGCTCTAGAACAAGTGAATAACAAAATCATCGTTGCTATAAATTTCAGAAATTTATTCTTGGTTTATTTCTGTATCATTGTACGCATATAATTAGAGAATGTTCTCCTACGTTTAAGTAAAATGGATTATTTGTTTATTTATGGCAAGAAAATATTTTCTTTCTTTAAGTAAAATCAATTTTTGGTAAGAAAGTATTGACTGCCCCTCGACGCTCCCCCGGTCCCCCCGGAAGCGCGGTGCGTATTTTTTGACTTTTCTTGTTTTAAGTAAAATCAATTCTTGCTTTATTCGTGGTAAGAAAATTTGTTCTTGTTTTAAGTAAAACAATTTCTCGTTTTATTCTTGGTTAGAAAATATTTTCTTGTTTTAAGCAAAATTAATTCTTAGTTTAATATTGCCAAAAAATATTTTCTTGCTTTAAGTGAAATCAATTCTTGGTTTATTCTTGCCAAAAAATATTTTCTTGTTTTAAGTAAAATCAATTCTTGGTTTATTCTTGTCAAGAAAATATTTTCTTGCTTTAAGTAAGATATATTCTTGGTTAGAAATACTTTTCTTGTTTTAAGTAAAATTAGTTCTCGGCAAGAACATTTTTCTTATTTTAAGAAAATTATTGCTTAAAATGAGAATCAATGTTCTAGGTAAGAATTCTCAATTTTGCTGTGTAACTTTGCTGCTCTAACTTTAGAGAATGGCGAGAAGGAATCGATTGCTTTTGCCCATAACGTTGCTGTGAATGAACGCTGGCTACGCTCTGACAGTGACTGCGGCTATTGCTGCTCCCATATCAAACTTGTAAATGAGGTTGAAGATAATTAATATAGCACACAAATACGCTGTCATAGAAAGTGGACATTCGTTGCCAGGTAAACTGTACTGCAAATTACCAAATCTTATTGATAGAGATTAAAGCAACATACGTATACTGCAAGTCGATCGTAGAGTTTCGTGAAAAAGCATGTATACTACTGTATATAGCTGAGATGTAAATAGCTGTGATGTAAATATATATATATATATATTTATACCATAAAAACATAATAATAGTTACCATAAAGCCATTATGGTGATAGCCGGTAGGGCACATTGTATACTTTCATGTATATATGAATATTTTAATTACCTCCGCCAGGAAGGTATGTTTTCAGCCCTGTTAGTATTTGTTTGTCTATTGTTTCCATGTGAAATGTGAAATGGATTTCATATATGAAATTACTTTCATATTTGAAATGTATAATTTCATATGTGAAAAGTAAATTTCATATATGATCTGATTTTCATATATGAAAATTCTGATTTCATATAATGATTACTTTTTCATAAATTATGTGAAATGAATAATTTCATATGTGAAATGAAAATTTCATATATGACTTGATTTTCATATATGAAAATTCATATATGAAATTACCAAATTGTGAAATGTGAAATGGATTTCATATATGAAATTACTTTTTCATATATGAAATTAAAATTTCATATATGAACTGTTTTTCATATATGGAAATTTAATATGTGAAAAAGAGAATTTCACATATGGAACTGAAATTTCATATATGAAATTACCTTTTCACATATAAAAATCTAATTTCATATATGAAATTTTTCATTTCATATATGAAAATCTTCATTTCATATATGAAATTCCAGTTTCATATATGAAATTTAATGTGAAATTTTTGTAAGGGCATCATCTTTCTTGGGGCAATCTCTTTGTATGTGGTCTACAGCCTCGCGGTTGCGGTCGTCGTCGTCTGTCAGTCACCAAACAAATTTGATCAAGACATTTTCGCGTTGTTCTTTCTAGTCATTCCATCATCTGTAGCATAGCAGTATTCACCTTCTGGTCCTCTGTTTCCATTGCACCATTTTCCGAATCTTTGACTTTGTTTCCCCCCTTTTCCACCTCTTTTAATTGTCCTGGGCCATCATGATCGGCTCCTAGTTGTGTTACTCTTACGGACCTCGACCCTCTTATTTGTCGGTTAGCTAGATGGAACGACTCCAGCTCATGTGGTCGTTTTTATTTCAGTCGCAGCCTCATATCTTCATCAGGAAGTGCATCGATAAACTGGTCGCGTGCTAAGGCGTATATCCACGATACCAACTGGTGCGTCAGGATAAGACAATCGGGCTAGTCTTTCCATATCTTCAGCCAAAGCGGGCAGACTCTCTTCCTTCTGTTTAACTCTGTTCTTAAATCGAGCTCTTTCCAAATCAGTTCTATGAGCAGTTCCATAGCGGCTATCCAAAGCGGCTACCAAGGATTTAAACTCCTGTCGCTTTTCGGACGGGAGGTTACCGAGGACATTCAAAACGGTTCCAGTCAAACTCGAAGCCAAAAACGCCGCTTTTTGTTGCTCGTGCCCGCCATTTATTTCGGCAATTATGCTAAATTGTGCAAAATACGATTCCCAAGGCATTTTCCCGTCGTACAGGGTTGGCTTTTGAACTGGCCGACATTCATTTATTGTGCTTTGTCTTGACGTCATAGGCGTACTGCGGTGTTTTGGAGTAACCGGTTCACTGGTTATGCAAATTTCTTCTGGCCTTTTCGAAACAGGCCTTGCGTTTCATCTATTTCAGTTCTGAACTGGGCCAATTGGCTTTGCATCTCCTCGGTCAGTTCGTTCTTCATAGTAGTTTGAATTTCACTTATTAAAGTAGCATGAACGACTGTAGCCCTTTCATCCAAAGAATCCCAAAGCTGTGATCGCCTCTCGATCTCTGCTAATCTTTCTTGGAGTTCGGATAACCCGATATCTAATCGTTGTTGAAAGTCCTCAATATAGCTTTGTCGTTTTGCCACACGCGGTCTAACTTCTGTTCGAACTCGCTAGCGTTTCCTGAAGACGTCCGTCTTGCTCTTGCTGTAACTTCCTTTGGCTTTTCATCAAGTCCATTTGTTTCTCCATGAGAACATAAATTTCATCTAAGCTTTTGTCGTCTTTTTGCACCGTGTCGGTTGTTTCCTCTTCCGTAGTTCGCTTCGTCGAGCGTGTATCCATTAATTCGCTAAACTATCTTGGCGGGGTCGCCAAATGTTACGTACAGCTTCGAAGCTTTGAGTTTAAAGAAACGCATCTACACGATAACTCTTTTAACACGATTAACAACACACACATATTTTTCAACTCTTATATACAATTTCGGAGTTCTCAAGGGAGACTTGTTATTAATCATTTACATATTTACGTAGTTGCTAGAGCGCATCGTCACACTACTTTATATGTACAGTATATTAGGACTTACTATTTCCAGCACTCTACAATGGCATGACCACGTTTACAACATTGTCAAGAAAGCTAACAAACGTGTGTTCTGTCTTGTCCAGTTAAAACGAGCCAAACTTCCAGAACCTGATATAATTAACTTTTATTGTACTTGTATCAGACCAACCCTCGAATATGCAGCACAAGTTTTCCATCACTCGCTACCTAAATATTTAACAGATGAATTGGAACGAGTTCAAAAACGGTCCCTCGTTATCATATTCAGGGGAAAACCTTACAATAACAGTTTGCAGCTATCAGGCCTCACTACTCTACGCAACCGAAGACAAGAAATGTGTAAAGAACTTTTCCAACAAATAACTTCAGACAACAACCATAAACGTCATAATTTGCTGCCCCCAAATAACAAATCTAGATACACCCTCAGACGCCCACGTATTTACGAACTTCCTCTCATCCATACTAATCGTTTTAAGAATTCCTTTATTCCATCAATGCTATTTGATACCAGTTGAATTTTTATTTTAAATTTCACCTTGTAAAAACCTACATAATTCAGCCAGTTTGCTGCCATGTAGATTTTATTAAAAAATAAGCTAGCCTGGTTTGCCAAGATCATAGATGTACATGTACTTGTGCTATTATCCTTGTTACTTGTCATCTAGAGTGAGGTGGTTTTGAAAAAACCCCACCCAAATTACCAAAATGACTCCCCCCCCCCCCCCCCCAGCCCCCAATAAAACTGACATAACTGGTCTTTCCCTTTGGGGCTTGGGCTGTCATACTCAGTGTCTGTGATACACTAATGACATGTACTGTACCGCATTATTTAATGGCGGCTGTAAACCTAAATGAAGGAAGAATATTTCATGGAAGAAAACCAACTTTCGTGTTTCATCCAACTTCCATGATCAATCTGACAAAGCACCACTTGCGTTAAATAGAGAATTAAAGAATATATTAATTATTGCTCCACCCAGGAGGTTATGTTTTTACTTTTTCTGTCTGTCTGTCTGTCTGTCTGTCTGTCTGTCTGTCTGTCTGTCTGTCTGTCTGTCTGTCTGTCTGTCCGTCCGTCCGTCCGTCCGTCCGTCCGTCCGTCCGTCCGTCCGTCCGTCCCGTCCGTCCGTCCGTCCGTCCGTCCGTCCGTCTGTCTGTCTGTCTGTCTGGTTATTTAAATGACCTTTTTGTTAAGTGCTCAGATTATATTTCGTACAGGTCAAAACTTAGGGACAGTGAAATAAATTTAGCATTAACTCGAACTCCCAAAACTGAATGTTTTAAGGGAAGCTTCTCGTAAAGAGGTGTGCAAATGTGGAATTCTCTTCCACACGATTTTAAAATACCGCAATCACTAACTACTTTTAAAAACAAATTGTCTGATTTGAAAAATTGTCATTGTGTATCTTAATTGTTTATATTTATCTATTGTATATTTTTATTTTATAAAACTTGTAAAAATATATAATATATATGTATATATTGTCATACGACTTTCATGTAAAGAAGTGTCAACTTATGAAACTACCGTATTGAAATAAAAGTGAATCAAATCAGATCTGTCTGTCTGTCTGTCTGTCTGTCTGTCTGTCTGTCTGTCTGTCTGTCTGTCTGTCTGTCTGTCTGTCTGTCTGTCTGTCTGCCTGCCTGCCTGCCTGCCTGCCTGCCTGCCTGCCTGCCTGCCTGCCTGCCTGCCTGCCTGCCTGCCTGCCTGCCTGCCTGCCTGCCTGCCTGCCTGCCTGCCTGCCTGCCTGCCTGCCTGCCTGCCTGCCTGCCTGCCTGCCTGCCTGCCTGCCTGCCTGCCTGCCTGCCTGCCTGCCTGCCTGCCTGCCTGCCTGCCTGTCTGTCTGTCTGTCTGTCTGTCTGTCTGTCTGTCTGTCTGTCTGTCTGTCTGTCTGTCTGTCTGTCTGTCTGTCTGTCTGTTTGTCTGTTTGTCTGTCTACGAGACCATTTTAAGATGTCTACCATTAATGATACACATTCCCTGCGAAATAGAAAATTGTGTCTTGTTTTACCTCAAGCATGTACTGAATTCTTAAAAAGAAGTTTTGCATATTCTGGATGTAAAATTTGGAACAAATTGCCGGAAAATGGAAAGTGCAGTGAAAACATCAATGAGTTCAAAAGAGGCCTCACATCATGCTTCTAATTAATTTTTAACTTTTGTAAGTTTAGTTCGGCTTTCTTGTAAAGCAGTTTATGAACTGAAGAAATTCCGACTATAAATAACAATATCCCTCCCTCCCCTCCCTCCCTCCCTCCCTCCCTCCCTCCCTCCCTCCCTCCCTCCCTCCCTCCCTCCCTCCCTCCCTCCCTCCCTCCCTCCCTCCCTCCCTCCCTCCCTCCCTCCCTCCCTAAACTTTGCAGTATTGTGATGAGTGGCGAAAATTCACACGATACATGCATACATACATTGATACATAGATACATAGATAGTGTAAACTTTCCGGTGCGTAAACTTACCAGGTTTAACGACATACATACTTGTCGTAGTTGAAAGGCTAAAACCAGTGAAAATGTAAAACACTAGTATCAGTCTTTCATAGACGACAAATATTTATGTCGCTTAAAGCTCGTGAGCCCTAAAGAGCGATAACAGACAGGTTTGCAATTGTACCTTATCTATGGATATTTCTTGAAAGACGTGTATATCTTAATATACCAAGTTCCCCCCGGAATATATTAGAATATCACTGCGCACGCGTGGTTTTGTTCGCGACTGGCAATATAACAATGTCGGAGAAACGCAAGGGATTGATCAATTTTCTTCTCGAAACAACGAATTTCTAGGCTTTATAGCTGCATTTAATTCTGCCTTTGCAAAACATGTATGAATTGGGAAGCCATTTAAAGGCTTGCTAAAATCCCTTTTGAAACCTAGAATTTAATGAAATTGATATGTTCAACTTCATTAAATCAGTTTTATTAGTCATCTTATCCATAAATTATATAATTAACTTGTGGATTATCAGTTGTTTTTATATCTGTTTGTTTTTATATTGGCTGTATATCAGGAGTGCTTATTTTAATCAGGGGGTGGGTGGGTGGTTGTTTCAAAAAAGCATGTAAAAGCGGGCGAGGGGTTGTTGCGTTTATGTATTTCTAGTATTTAACTTTAATATGGTCTTTCATGTTGACGATGTTGTGAAGTCGGTTTGTAGAGTGTTGTTGGTTCGTGTCTGTTATTTTACACGAGTGGCGCTCGAGCAGTTTTGCATGACAGCTCAGTAACAAATTCTGTATACTGGAGATTGTAGACTGTCTTCGCATTTTGATTTGGCGTTCAATAAACAACTGTACGTATATGTATCTGTACTTACGTGAACTTAGCGCGTGATTGGGCAGACAATTCGCAAGGCTACATAACGTGAAGCTAGCAACATAATCATCAGACGATCGTAATTTGTAAAGGCAACAAAAACTTACTTATCTTTACATCCACTTGGCAAATTTTAGTCAATTTTGATCTGGATTTACTGGATGTTACACGATACGTATTAGTATCGGAATTCTTATGATGCGCCAAGCTTTTTATGCAGGTAGGAGTTCAAAAAGATCTTGATGTTATTAAACAGACCGAAAAACAATAGCAAAGGGCACAAAAAACGTCAATATTCATGTTTGTCAGAGTTTATAATTTTTTTTTGCGTTCTTGACAAGAGAAAATGACTCTTTAAGAATCCCTCGAGATTCTATTTTGGGTTGTTTGTGTGAGTTTTGGCTTGTATTAAGGTTGCGGGTCTGTCTGCTCTGTCCGTACACGTGGCAAAATTGTTATTATCTTTGACTAGAAACTTTGCACTATCCTTTAACATCCCACTTGTGGGACAGAATTACCTACAATTACCAATTATTGGTAATTGAAAGCCATTGGACACTTACTGATTATTGGTAATTCTAGGTAGGAGGACATGCTGTATATAAACGAAGTGGCTATAGGTCCGGTAACTGGAACGCGTTCAAGAAAAACTAAAGGTCCGGCAAACGATTCCAGTATCAGCGCGGCCTGAAACGTAGCGAGGCCGCTGAGTGGGACGTAGCGAATTTCTGTTTCTTTACTAAAATCTTGGCAGTTCACAAAGGCTTTTCCTTTGCTACTGTCATATCGAAAACACTGCCTATGCATTCTTACTATTAATATGTATTTTATCAAATTAAATTGGCCATTTCCTGTTTTGGCATATTGCTATGTGCTCTATTGTTACATTAATTACACTGCCAGTGTCTGATGATTATGTCCACCAAAGGCCCATTCACATTATTTCAATTTTTCTCCTCGTGCATGTAATGTGGATTTACTTACTATAGTAGTCGCTCATGTGTTTGCAAATTCTCGCAATTACTATAGTTGTTGTCAAATCATATGCATCACGAGGAAAATTGTGAATAGATCGTTTGCACATGACATCATCTCCGCCATCGTGGTTGAATTTTCGGTTGGCAAACGCTGTTGCAATTGACACGCTGCTGACCGTCATGTTTGTTTTATCAAGGATACCGGAAATTAACTGAAAATCTTCCAAGCTGGCGTCCAATGTCACGTGATTGTAAACGATGTATTTCGCTAAACGTAGACGCATTACGTGCCTATTTTTTTCAGTAGTTACTCCCCTAATTAATTAAACATTTACCTTCAATTAACCATTACTCTTCTCTCAGACGTTTTTTTTTTCATTAATATTACAGACAGAGAAGATATTACACGGCGGCGCGAAGATATGAATTTTATCTTCGAGTGGGGGAAAAGAATATTTTACGAATGAGCGTAGCGAATGAGTAAAATATTGTTTTTGCCACGAGAAGATAAAATTCATATCTTCAAGCCACCGTGTAATGTTCTTTTTATTACATAGATTCAATGCAAAAAGCGGTAAAATTCTAAATGACGTCATCGATATCTTCACTAGTGAGGATATGGAAATACGACACTGTATATTTCCTAGTAAAACACTCGCATCTATATAATAATTTTCTTTTCTTTGTGCGACAGCAGTCTACATGTATTTTGCATGTAGGCTGTGAGACGATATTCTGTGTTGAAAAACATACAATGTTCTGAAAAATTACGCTACATTTAAAGCGTTACACTGCTTTCTTACTTTTACTTTACGTTTTGAGAAGTTATGCTACATTCTAAAAAGTTACGTTTCGTTCAGAATAGTTACTGTTTGCTATAATTTATATATGTATATGTGTATGTACATGTACATGTGTACTGTGGCTCAGTGGTCATAGCACTGCACTGAAATTGCACGAATTGCGGCCTTGATGGATCAAGGCCTCCATGTTTTTTCACCAAAAATCTCTAAAAGATGCCTAAAGTATAGATCAATCAAGGCTAAATGTCAAAGCAAAAAATTGCGCGGTAAAACATAACAATTTATTATGATTAATGCATTAATTATTACTTTTATTTTTTTTAGATATCAATTCTTCCCAAAGATATAAAAGAGGTATGTAAAAAGTTTAGAATACTGAGAAAACTGACAGTGTTTTGGATTAGTAAAGTAAAAGGTTGTGAATTTCTGAAACTTTTGGAAAACCTGAAAATAGGTGGTCACTCAAGTAGACATGTTCAGCACCAAAAGGAAGCCTGTTTAGCAAAGTTGCCTGACAATTTCTCCGGTAGACTGTTCATATCTACTGTAGTAATGACAAGAAAATAACCATTATAAATAATTATAAAATATAAAGTGCTTAGGAAACGTTTGTCTTATTTGAAAGAACACTTACAATGAGGGTGGGGGTATGGTTATTTCACATTTCACGAGCAATAAAACGACTATTTCACGTTTCGTATAAAAACATTGGTAATATTTCGATTTTATTACAAAATATATCTTCAGACCATTTGTGATCAAATCAAATCAAAATATATTATATAACTTGAATTTTGAGTTTAATATAGCCTTCTAGATAAAGGAAAATCACAGTTCACGACAAATTGAGAACTTAATTCCCATTTAATGGACACTCATTTTCGACAATCACCGGCTCACCGCTGTAAATCACGTTTCACGACACAAAAATCCAGAATTTATGTTTCACAAGAAAATATATTGGCAATTCACTTTTAATTTTCAAGTCACTTCAATTCAATTCAATTCAATTCAATTCAATTCAATTCAATTCAATTCAATTCAATTCAATTCAATTCAATTCAATTCAATTCAATTCAATTCAATTCAATTCAATTCAATTCAATTCAATTCAGAATTGTAAAATATTTTTTGAATGTTGGAAATTTAGTGTGCGCTATACTAGTGCTCATATACAGGCTTTTAAGTCTCTTCAATCTGCATGACTACTGTACGTAAACTATAAATTATATGTAACTAACTATGTAGCTAACATTTATTTCTGTTGCTTGTTTTGTATTTTTTATTTTCTTATATATTTATATCTCACAATTATTATATATTTCAATTAATTTGGGTAACTTTTTTCCTCGAGCCCGGGCGTAGGGCCGAAGGCTCGGTGAGGGTGCTGATCTCGACACCCGTGGAGTTAATTTTACACGCGTATTGAAATGCGAATCAGTTTGAGCGATCATAGGCTGCCCAATGTTTCCGTTTCAATATATAGAAATTATTTTGATTTGTCAAAATGCTGAAATATTGTGGCAAATTTGGTTAAGCGGATGAAGTTGTCCTTCAGTAGCATGTTGTGTTAAATATGGGTTAAGGTCAAATGAGGCCAGAAGCTACTGTGTGAAAATATATATAAAATATTTATTGATCAAGCTTTCGTCGTGCTACGACATCATCAGGATGATGTCGTAGCACGACGAAAGCTTGATCAATAAATATTTTATATATATTTTCACACAGTAGCTTCTGGCCTCATTTGACCTTAACCCATATTTATTGTGGCAAATGTTGAAATAAAATTTACTCACATCTCTTGCAAGGTGCTCTCGTCATTTTTGTATAGTACGGCGAGTTTCATAAAGTAAATGTCACTCCCGCACGTCATGTGCTGAGTCAGCAGTCAGCACAAATTATTAAAGCTCAACTAAAGGCAAATTACATTTTTCGATTTATGTATGTATTAAAGAACGTAGAATCTCAATATGATGGGGAAAAATTTTAAAATAATTTTTTTCCACCGATTTTGGGATGTTGAATCGTTGAAAGCCGTGTTGTATAAAGAGTCTGGCACTAGTAAGTGTGTGACTTAAACGGAGGAACGATTTTACGATCCATTAAAGTAAATACACTCGAAAAGCGTCAAATACTTTCATACATGTGCGGTTGGAAACTTGCACAAGTTATATTTATCTTAAATCAGCTTTTATGATTTCAATTGTCCCATGCAGCTTCAACTATTTACGTCACAAACTTGCTAGTGCCAGACTCTTTACACAACACGGTTAATTTTTTTTTTGAATACTTCGTTAAAAAATTCAGAAATCAACAAAAAGCACGGTTTGCTTCGAATTTTAACATCATATTCGTAGTCTCCATACTTTGGCGCATATAACAAGCCGAAAAAATAATTTGCCTTGAGGTTGACCTTTAAGGACTCGTTTTGTGTGATTTTAACATAAAATACATGGAGTTTAAAACAATTAAACTTACAAAGTATGCACGATCTTTGTTTGTACATACATGTGGTATCTGGTCGATTCTCAGCGGAACCTGTGGTCACAGAGGCAGATTTTGAAATGTGCCCGTATCTTTTACAATTCGGGCTCATTTCAAAATCTGCTTCTGTACGTGACGCATACGGCCACCTCTGGAAACTAAAATCTAGGGGTAAGAGCTCCTGAAAATTTACTGACTAAGTGTTCTATAGCTGCACCCTATCCATACTAAGGTGAAAACAGTTTCAACGCAATGGAATTTTTTTTTGCTATTCTGAATGAATTTGAAATGCCATAAATATAGCCGTGGCAGCCAGTCAGATGTTTCAGTATAGTTTTCAATCAATTTAAATATTCATTGCCTTTGAAAAATGCAAATACTTTTAGATGCTCTAGCTAGCAATGTTCTTTGTAAACACGGAAAGCAAGAACTGTAAAATATAACCCTAATATTTGGCTGATATTTCGACGCCTGCGTCAGTAGCCTGGTGGTAACATCGTCGGTTCGCATGCGAAATGGTCGAATTAAACCTGGATGCGACCTACAATCTTTTCATCTCTATTTTTTCCTGAATATTGTCTTGAAATTTTTCTTTGTTATTTATTGCCGTTTTCTTTTAAAATTAGAGTTAAGTTAGAGTTCAACAAATATTATACTTTAATTAAAACTTTAAAACTATATTTTGAATTGTTGCAACACGAACGGATATTTCCAGGCTCCAATGAAAAGAGCGCGAAGGTGTTTGCGTTTATTAACCTTTTTCTAATCAGAGGGATATTTACAAAAATTCGCGTAAAAGAGGGCGAGGGGTGTTGTGTTAACATATATTTGTAGTTAAATTTACCTGGCTTTACCTGCACTTGATCTTGACCTCATCCTGGACTAGGTCACTATAGGAGAGTGATTGCTACGGCACAAACATAAGTTGCTGGGGCAGGTGCCCCAGTGTGCCCTAGCATGGCTACGCCACTGACCATAACAATCTTTGCAGTTTTCAAAATGTAATTGTTGAAAAGTTGAAATTTGTTGTTAATTCTGTTTTGTGTATTCATCCCATTTCAGTTGAAGCAGTTGACTGAGCTATTTGCTTATGGCAATAAACTCACTAGTCTTCCTACAGAAATTGGAACTCTGGGTAATCTGACAACACTGGCTCTTAACGAGAACAGCCTCACAACCTTGCCAGGTAAAGAACATTTAATCTCTATCTACTACTCTGAAACTTCTGTTAAGTAGACACCTTCGGGACCTTGCCTGGTATCTGTTTAATAGACGCTGACACGGCATTTGCTTAATAGAGGTTTTGATAATTAACAATTACTCACCGAAGTCGAGGTGATTACTGGTGAACATTTACCGAGCCGCGCAGCGGCGAGGTAAATATAACGAGAATCACCGAGACTAAGTTGACTAAGTATAGGTTATATACCTCGAACTTGGGATATAAGTCATACGATTGAGGAGGTTTTCGAACAAGGTTTCGTCAATTTCAAAGAGTTTCGATCAAGATTTTTCGAGTTTTGTCGACAAGTTTTTTCCAATTATTTATGCACGGGATATAACCTGTATATACACCGCGGTACATCAAAGAAAACCGACTCAATCGTGATATAATTGTTTTTATTTCATGATTGAGTCGGTTTTCTTTGATGTACCACGGGCTTTATTTCTCTTACATCCTCAAAAGCTGGGGAGGGTTTGATATTCAGCAGGGAATTTCGGGGGAAATGAACTCAATTGAATTGGTTATATGCATGTTTTGACAACGATATAATAAAGATGAATGATGTATCTATACATCCTTACAAACGAGGGATGTATATGTATACATCCCTCGTCCGCTTTGCGATGAGTATACGGACTCATCCCCAATAACATTTTATTTTAATCAGATTGAAAAACACATGTTAATGACAATGTTAAACACTGAAATAATGAAACAGTCCCGCTTTAAGCTAAACTACAATTTTCGGAATTTTTCGTACAAAACCTCCACAATCATGAAATAAGTTAGTTAAATCCCTCAAACGTTGGTATTAATCCAGTATACATGCCTTGGGCCTACGGCCCTCGGGATGTATCTGGCTTAATACCTCCGTTCTTGGGACTTAACTCTTACTAGTAAAAATTTGGAGGTTAAGATCAGAGAAAAACACAGAGCTACTAACTGTATTGGTGGGATGCAATCAATCCCCTGAGATTTAGAGGACAAAGACACAGCGGCCGTTGGTTGGTAGGTACTGTACAATAGCATCTAATATAATTTTTTTTACTTACGAACCAACATGGCCGCCATGACGTAACGTGCAACCCAGCAATTGTATGGACGTTTCGAGCTGACGATTTTATTTCATATTTTGCGAGTCTTTAAATGGCTTCCGTGCATGCTTCGCCCCGGCAAAAATAGTCATCGTAATAAAATTAATAGCGAGAAAAGTGTAAATATAAAGGAGATGAAAACAAGGCGGTAGGAACGAATTACCAAGAAGTAGCAGAGAAAATTTCAGTAAAAAATACAAAAAAAACAACAAAAAACGACGGAGAAAATTGCCAAAGTTCATATGAACAAATGAGCTTGCAACGTTAATGAAAAAGAACGAAAAAATTTACCACTCTCATGCGGAAAAATCAGCGTAATAATAAGTTAATAGCTTGAAAAACAAAATATGGGAAGAAAGTAAAAATCAGGCAGTACAATATTGGGCTGTAGAGATAAAGCAACAGGCAAATTTTCATTCAAAAATCTGTAGCAGCGGTCGAGAAATTGTGAAAAAACGTATGCCACGTCCTGGCGTTTGAAGAGAACTGCTGGCGACCTAAGCGAGACATGGCAAAAACACAACGTAATAATAAAATAGCTTGATAACCAAAAATCGGAACGAGGTAAAAATAAGGCAGCATAATCGGACTGTGGAGATAAAGCAACAGGCAAAGTTTTGTTCAAAAATGTGTAGCTACAGCAGTCGAGAAAATATGGAAAACTCGTGCCATGGCATGGCGTCCAAAGGGAACTATACATGCTTAGTGAGATGCTCAGCGAGACACATCATAAATACAATGCTGAATAAAATTAATAACTTTAAAACCAAAACTCTTGAAGTGGTGAAAATGTTGTAGTAGAATGAGATTCATAAGACCAAGTAACAGGCAGATTTTCAAACCAAAAAAGCAGGGGACAAAATCCTGCCTAAAATCGATTGGTTGAAGTGAGAAACAAACACTTGCCATACCTCTGTGATATTCGAAGACTTTGGCTTTGAAGACTTCGAAGACTTTGTTTTCTGTTGTATCTGCACTTCGTACAAGTAGAAAGATGCTGTTCTCAGGCTGTAGGCATATTTTGATAAGTCTTTTCCTTTTTCTGACAAGGCATTTCCTTTTATTTTGTTAATTATAGTCTATAACTTCGACAAATCGAGAAGCGACCATTTTTAAAAAGTTGAAAATGTTATCGCGAAATAGCCGGTTCAGCTCCACCAATCAGATCTCGAGAAATTTAGTGGTCACCTCTAAATTTTTAGTAATGATTTTTAGTATCAATCAACTAGTGGTCTATTTGAAATCCGGCATTCTGATTGGCTGAGCTACTAATGGTATATTGGCGATAGACCACCATATCAGCGTTATCCAATAACAAACCTTCTTATAACTGGAATGTTCTTCTGACCAATCAGAAGCCACGACATATTTACGCCGCAAGCAAAACCGTAAACTAGGCTAAAAAAACTATTTTGCAAAAATGTTAGCATAGAATAAGAATAATGAGCGCAATCCAGCCTTTATGGATATCTTGATGAAACATTACATTCCTCCTTTGAAAACCAGTACAGTATGTTTTGGGACAGACAGATTGATTGATTGATTGATTTCGCCTTCATTTAAATACGGTAGTTTCATAAGTGTAGAACACTTTTTTACATGAAAGCCGTATAGCGTAATTGCAAAAAATTAATAACTGATATATTTTTACAAGTGTTTTAGTTATATAAAAATCAAGAATATGTACAATAAGAAATTAAACACGCAATTATAATACAAATAATTATTGTTGATTGACAATTTCAAGAAATTCGGATAGCTTTCTCTTAAATTCACTTACAGTTTGAGTAACTTTAATTTCAATAGGAAGTGAATTTCAAAATTTTAACCCGTCAATATTTTAAAAGAATTCCGTTTTGGGAATTCTGGACATCGCTAAATTATTTTCACCTGATCTTAATCTTTGTCTGTAGGAACTAATTTCTGTAGAGTTAACAAACATTTAGCAACGATATTGAGGTGCAGCGCCATTAATTATATTACACATAATAGCACCTAGGCGTGTAATTCTTCCAAAAGAAAACTGATCCCATTAAGCTTGTTAGAAAGTAGGGACGATCTTACATTGTCTAAATCAAGGTTAATATTTTTAGACAGACAGACGGACGGACGGACGGACGGACGGACGGACGGACGGACGGACGGACGGACGGACGGACGGACGGACGGACGGACGGACGGACGGACAGACAGACAGACAGACAGACAGACAGACAGACAGACAGACAACCCTTTTAATTTTTGGTTTTCATGTGACGTCACGGCGGCCATGTTGGTACACAGGAACAATGAAATGGCGGCCATGTTGGTGCACAATCTTTATCCTATGGGAATTTAACTCTATTCTTATTCAAATATTTTGTATTGTTCCACCGCCCCAACGGGACCAGTGATGATTTAAGAAAATAAGCGGAGTATCTCTAATTTTACCTAAGTTATGATCAGAACCAATGAACATTCTGTTCCGTTTTGGTGACTTTAAGGCTAAACTTGTTGGCGATTAGCCATTCCCCCTTACATTAGGTTACAGTTAAGTCGGAATTTACTGAGTTGCTAAGTTCTACAACTGATGCGCCTGTAGTTGTGATATTAGTATCATTTGCATATATTCTTGGTAATCCAATAATTTTTATACAGCAAGGTCATTAATGTAAATAAGGAACAACAATGGACCAAGAATGGAGCCTTGTGGAACACCACAAGACTTTAGTAACTTAGACAAGTGACCATTTATATAGTAGCTTTGTTCTCGGTTGGTTAAGTAGGATCGAAACCAATTTAGCGATAAATTACAAACACCATAAAGCGAAAGTTTATGAAGCAAGATGTCATGGTAACTGTGTCGAATGCTTTGGCGAGGTCCAAAAAAAATACCGAATTTAGGCACCCTAGGTCCATGTTACTAAGCCATTCAGTTGTATAGCATCTAAGAGCGCGGTTGTCGTAGAATAATGTCTAAATCCAGATTGACATTGGGATAGTATATTGTTTAATTTTCAGTAACGTACTCATAAAGTTGTTCATAGACAAGTCACTCAAAGACCTTAGCAATTGTCGATAACACTGAGATAGGTCTGTAATTGTTCTTCCAAAAGTCATTAATAATTCATGAGGAAAACACAAAGAAAACCTAGAATAGGTAGATGGTGTAAATGAAGTGTAAATATGAGGTGTAAATAAGTAAATATGAGGTGTAAATAAGTAGATGGTGTAATGCATTTCAGCGAGAAATTAGTTGCCACTGGTTTAATGTAATCTGTAAAAGATTTATTGCTTTCGTCAAAAGAGGATGCCAATTCTGGTCCTATCCAACAAAATGCTCATTTATATGCTCCGCGATATCGGCTTGGTCGGTTATTGATCGCGTTCATATATTATTATCTCACCTTACATTTCTAGAGGTTAATTGATTAATCACTTTCCCAAGTTCCTTCCATTTACCCGAATTAGTGTAAATATAGTTATATGGTAATAGTCATGCAGATTTTGTCTTTCTTAGTAGGTTATTACAGTTATTCCTCTCTTTTCTATAATTGAGCCAATCCTTTGAATTTCTACTTTTCACAGCAACTGATTTTAGATGATCACTTCTTATCAAGAGCTTCTTAAGCTCAGCTGCCATCCACAGACTTTTCGTTTCTTATCCTTTTTTTCTTAAAAGGAGCATGCTTATCAACGACAGATAAAAACATGGATTTCCATGACAAATCATGTCTTCCTTGAAGTAGAGATAGAGATTTTTCGAATAGCATAAATTACACAAGATTGATAATTTGTGTAAACAACGTCAATCAGTGTTTTAGCGGTTTCAGTAACGTGGGTGCCTTCAGATATTAGTTGATCTAATTGGTACATTTCAGCTACTTTATGAAGCATTTTAGTAGTTTTTTTACAATTGATTAATGCTAGTAAATTACAGTTTAGATCGCCTAGCAAGTAAATTTCCTTGCCTTCTTTGTCCAATTCTTCAATTATAAAAGACATTGACTGAAAGAAAATTTCAGGGTCTTGGTCTGATGGGCAATAGACAGATGGACAGACAGACGGACGGACGGACGGACGGGCGGACGGGCGGGGACAGGCGGGGACTGGCGGACAGACACACAAACGCAAATAGACATGAGAACTG
Source organism: Corallium rubrum (assembly GCA_964035015.1). Classification (NCBI taxonomy): domain Eukaryota; kingdom Metazoa; phylum Cnidaria; class Anthozoa; order Scleralcyonacea; family Coralliidae; genus Corallium; species Corallium rubrum. The sequence goes on from OZ036013.1 coordinate 8,455,505, forward strand.
GGACGTATGTTTTCACGTTTGTGTGTAAACAGCCCCTAATTGGAACACGCATTGGAATCCCTAATTTTTAAAATTATTTAGATAATCTGGTTAACCTAAACAAATTGAAAGTACTGGACTTGAGACATAATAAGCTGAAAGAGGTGGGTGCATCTTGGCTAGAATCTCTTCTTTAACGTTTTCGCGCGCATTATTGTTGTGGAACAACTTTATCTTTTTACTCTGTTTAACGTCAGTCGACTTTACTCGTCAAGTGGAGGCGTCTCAGAAAGCTATGCATGAAAGTGTTATTGATTAACCCTTTCATTCGCATTGTTGTTGTGGAACACATTTATCTTTTTACCCTGTCTAAAGCAGACAATTCTATTCGTCAAGGGAAGATGTGAGTATGAATGTCCCAGATTCTGCGGTCCTGTACGTTTGAACACGACGGCTACTTGTTTGGTTTGCATTGTTTTCATGTTTTACTTTTCTATTTTTTAACTGCACTATTTTTGGTGTGTGTGTGTTTGTTTGTTTGTTTGTTTGTTTGTTTGTTTGTTTGTTTGTTTGTTTGTTTGTTTGTTTGTTTGTTTGTTTGTTTGTTTGTTTGTTTGTTTGTTTGTTTGTTTGTTTGTTTGTTTGTTTGTTTGTTTGTTTGTTTGTTTGTTTGTTTGTTTGTTTGTTTGTTTGTTTGTTTGTTTGTTTGTTTGTTTGTTTGTTTGTTTGTTTGTTTGTTTGTTTGTAGATGTTTTGTTGTACTTGTTTTTCTTTTATTGTATTGAATTATTGATTAAAATTAGTATTTTTCATTGATTTCATTGGCAGATTCCAAGCGTGGTTTATGAGTTAACATCTTTAACGGTCCTTTACCTTCGTTTCAATCGTATAGTGTATGTAGATCCGGCCATCTCGAACTTGCGGGTGAGTTACACCGAAATAAATATGAAACAATATGAATGTAGTCAATTTTGGTGGGAAAAGTCAAAACTTTGAATAGGACTTTGGCAGGCGTTCCTTTTGCTTTCCGCCCTAAACGGAACCCTGGCGACGCAGGCTAGTTAAACTTCGTCGATCCGAGGTCAACAGATTTAAACGTAACTCCAAGTACACGGTTGCTTTCGCTCGCTGGGGGAGAGTTAACAGAGGTAGAAGGCCTTCTTTCTATTTTTCACGAGCGTGAGTACCCCGGTGTTGCCCAGGGGGGATTAGACAAATTGAATAGAGAGAATTCGGATATATATTTTGAACTTAATTCAAGGGGAGAGTAATGTGGCTAATTCTTATTTTTTTAATTAAAATTCTTATTTTCCTTTGAAAGGGGGGGGGGGGGCTCTTTTAATTAAAATTCTTATTTTCCTTTGAAAGGGGGGGGGGGGCTCTTTAGAGAAAAAATCGTGGCCCCGACGAACGTTTTCTAACTTACAACTTTAATTTTTTTCAGTTGATAACGAAACTTAGCTTGCGTGAGAATAAAATTCGTGAAATTCCCTTTGAAATAGGTAAATATTAATATAAATACGTTATGGATATGTGTGTATGTATCTCTTCCTTCCTTCCTTCCTTCCTTCCTTCCTTCCTTCCTTCCTTCCTTCCTTCCTTCCTTCCTTCCTTCCTTCCTTCCTTCCTTCCTTCCTTCCTTCCTTCCTTCCTTCCTTCCTTCCTCCCTCCCTCCCTCCCTCCCTCCCTCCCTCCCTCCCTCCCTGCCTCCCTCCCTCCCTACCTCCCTACCTACCTACCTACCTAACCTCCCTACCTAACCTCCCTACCTACCTCCCTACCTACCTCCCTACCTACCTCCCTACCTCCCTACCTACCTTCCTACCTACCTACCTTCCTACCTACCTACCTTCCTACCTTCCTACCTTCCTACCTTACTTCCCTTCCCTTCCCTTCCCTTCCCTTCCCTACCCTTCCCCTCCCCTCCCCTCCCTTCCCCTCCCCTTCCCTCCCGTCCCGTCCCTCCCCCTTCCACTGCCCCTCCCCCTGCCCCTCCCCTGCCCCTTCCCGTCCCTCCCCTCCCCCTGCCCCTCCCTTTGCACCTGCTCTGCCCCTGCCCTTCCCCCTGCCCCTCCCCTTCTCCCTGCCCCTCCCCTGCCCTTCCCCCTGCCCCTCCCCTGCCCCTCCCCTGCTCCTGCCCCTCCCCCTGCCCTTCCCCCTCCCCCTCCCCTTTCTTCCTTCCTTCTTTCCGTCCGTCCTTCCTTCCCTTCCCCTCCTCCTTCCTTCCCTCCGTCCGTCTTCCCTTCTTCCTTCCATCCTTAGTTCGTCGCCTCCCTTTCCTTCCTTTCAGCTCATTAGCTTTTCTTTTTTCTATTCCAGGTTATCTTATTCATTTGGTTACATTAGATGTTTCACACAATCACTTGGAACTTATTCCCCAGGGTCAGTAGAATTACTCTAATTATTTTAATCTACATATATTATTACGCAGCAAAAGTTATGAATAGAAATCACTGCCTCGATGATTCAATTCGTAATACACTTTGGCACTATCAGTAATTTCAAAATTTGTATATTGAAAATAGAAACTTTTCTTTCAATCGTTTCCGTGTAAAGTGCCTCTTCTTTTTCGCACATGACGTATGATGATGGCGAGGACGATCACATGCGGGCACATGTGATCACAATGCGTTCAAATGATTATCACTTGATTATGATCACATGATTGCCACTATCTTCATTATTATCGTCATCAGAATCGCCATCATCGTCATTATCATTATTTTTTATCAGTATTATCATTGTCATTATCATCGTCGTCATCATCATCATCATCATCATCATCATCATCATCATCATCATCATCATCATCATCATCATCATCATTATCATTATCATCATATCATTATTATTATTATTAGCAGTAGTAGTATAATTATATATCCATCTGTAATCAGGCCCAAATGCTGCAATTTCGTTGGTTTAGAGGAGTGCGATGTGAGCATTAATTATATATCAGGCCCAAATGCTGCAATTTCATTGGTTTAGAGGAGTGCGATTTGAGCAGTGATTGCACTCTTGCTAGCTGTTATCGCACACCTGCTTCAGTCAATGGAAATCAAGCTGGCTATCAAAATTGTCCAATCACAGTTCGGCACCTAAGCTGCAGGATTTTCCGGGATTTTTCAAGAAATTAAAAAATGGAGGATTTTAAATATTAAAATATAGAATTTAAATTTGTATTTTTTTGTATACGTTTTGAAAACAGTGTCGTGTCCCCAACAAATTAAAAACAAATTATTACCCGGATTGGCACTCGGGTATTTCTTAAATATTTTAGTCAGTAAAGTAGCAATACTTGGTGAAATACAGTAAGCTTAAACTGCATGAATGTGTTTATAAATACATACACGCTATAAATTTAAGACAAACAGCACTAAATTACACACATTTTTGGTTCTTGTCATTCTTTATCAATAACTCCCGGTTTTACCCCACATATAATTGTATGAACCCCTCATAAATTCACTTTATTATTAAAAAAATCTCCTCGCCGAGTCTCCGTACATTAAAAGAAATGGCCGCCTGAAATTTGCCTTTTTTGCGGGCCATGTTGAGAGGCCTAGGTCTAGAACCCAAAAGTTGAGCTACTATGAAATATTTGCTGTGGAAAACAAAGAAGACGAGGACATGACCTGATTACCGAACCTGAAGCAAGGAAAACATTCTTTCTACAGTCATTCGTAACGAAGTTCTACGACCCACTATAAAAGCTAAAAGCAGGGATAGAGTTTTGTTAACGTAGTCCGAGGAAATGAATACGTGGAAAGAGCAAGCGTTTGACAGCGATTAATCTCGCACTGACCCAAAGATATAAAAGTTTGACTGCTTTTCTTAAGACGTCAAACATCAAGTAAGAAACACTGTAAATATTACTTTTGCAATATTTAATACGAGTACGGGGTAATTTAGAAGTGCAAATATATGTTTTGCGCTCATTGTTTGTTCATTGTTTGTTGTAAATAGCTTAATGTGGTCAATGTCAATGCATGACCACTGTACAATATAAAAGCGAAACAACCAGAATAAAACATCCAAATTAGGAACCACTGAAGCACGGGATAGATACAGTTAACGGCAGGGCGCTTATATACGGGGCGGTACAACGCACTCATATCGCGCTGATCGGTGTGTGATGCACAAAAGGACTGGCACGAGCGTGCTTCTGAGCAAAAGTTGATCAAAAGTGGATTTTTGGGCACTGTGATATTCTCGCTGTTTTTTCTTTAACTATGTAATTTCGGAGGAACCTTTTGCAATGTACCGACGAAGTACTTATTCGTTTAATGTATGAATATTTGTTTGGCGTAAAAAGTTGTACTATAAAGGAGTTATTATGAATAATGACTCGATTTTTTGATGACTTCCATGGAGGGAAAATTTCATTGCAAGATTTGAGCATGTTAACAGGTCGTCCACGCCTAAGAATTCAGGTATGTTGAAGATTATAATAGTGTGGTTATATCTTAAAGTTTTCATAAAAATCGGAGTTGATTATTTGGAGATATAGCGTTCGGATGTTACGTATTTCTGTGCGTTAACTCTTCCCTGTTTAGTTCCTCAATTGCTGCAAGAGAAGTAAACAAAACTTATAGTTTTGCCATGTTACGATTTTCTTAGTAATTATATCAATAACTTTATCGGGTTTTTGAAGCATTGGATTAGAATAACTGTAAGCTGTAAACAAATTTTACTCTCCGATCAATTTATTAAAATACGACTTGCTGGGACGCATGCCGAGTGCATTATGTGATAAAATTTCGTCCACACCTTGTAATTTTGTCATCAGATAGCCAAGATGACTTCTTGTTAGATTTCATTGAGAAAATGCAAATTGGAGTTGATTATTTCTTGATATTCAATTGGAAAGATGACCTACCAGCTAAAATTCAATGCAAGATGTTGTCTTCTATCGAACATGGCCGAATGATAACGAAGATTTCATTTCAAACAAAGATTTCCAAAGACTTCTTGCGTCATTTCTCTTGCGAAAGCAACGGTACGGTTCATATTTTTCAGCAACATTTGTTCATGTTTCAGCAACGACTCCGAATTTTTGGGAGTAACACCAGAGAATATAGTAGCTGAATCCACTGATATATCGTATGGCTCGGCAATTTCATCCACGTCCTCTTCTAAACTCAACTCAGAGACTTCCACATCAAGCGTATTTTACCCACTATATTTTTGACTTTCCCTGCCTTAGCGTTCGTCGCTATGGTGACAGGGGGCTTGTTACCAGTCCTCTGCATCACACATCGATCAGCGCGCCCATTGCCGTTTCACCGCCCTGGTTAACGCCCTGGTTAACGGCCATTGAGATTATAGTCTGTTTTGAGTGGGAAATGTTTACTGAAGAAAGGGGCCAAAGGTTTTTGGGCTGTCGGCTCTGACTTGTTTTGAACAGCTGACAAGTCGATTTTATTCATATAATTGCGTTTTAATTTTGGAATAATAGGAATATCTCAAGCGATATTATAGCAGTCGTGTAATTTGCAGTTTAGATTGTGGCCAGTAGTGTAGATATTGGCGATCTTGTCCCGGTCTATGCAATCGATAAAATCGATAGTAATTGATACCAATAAATAACAATCGATATCAATTAATCGATTGATATTGGTAATCAATGAACAATCGATGAAGGATTTTTTTTATGACTATCAATTGGTATCAATAGCAATCGATGAACTAATTGTGATCGATTGGTATAAATTTCTATATCGATTGGTATCGATTGGTATTTGCGAAACTAAAGGTTCAAAACAGAAACATTAATTGCTAAACAAAGTTTCGAACGTGTAGAAATTTTTCAAATAGAATAGATAGCATCAGATTTTTATTCCTCTCTTGATTCCTTTTCTTCTCCCTTGCGTGTTTTATCACACCATGTTTGTTCACCAATCTAACCCATCCAAGGAGCACCACATGCATTATCGTGTCACCAAAAGAGTTTCAAGTTATCACGCGTTGCAATTTGTATAGCACCAAAGTGCCCAACTGTTAATATATAGGAGAAGCAACGCTGTATCTTTCAAAAAAGTTCTCCAATCGGTCTGTTTCTAATAATCTTTCTTTCTAACCTGTCCTTTGCGATCTCTTATGCCAATCTGAAGCGTTTTACTTATATCGTCGTATTTAATGTTATCCTATGATACATGCCCTACTACCTAACTAATCCCTTTACAATGACTTCAGTGTCCCATTTCATGCAATTTGGCTTGCGTGTCGTACATGTAGCTAATTTTATAAATAATTGGACCATTAATAAGAATACGTACAGGAAGGCCTTAATCTCTTCTTTCTTGAGCTTTATACAATTTAGATAAAATCAGTAGCAATCGATAGTCATCGAGTCATTGCTTGGCAAATCGATAGTTATCGATTTGGCAAACTGATGGATTTTTGTGACTATTGATTGGTCATTGATTGGCAAATACCAATCGATATCAATTAGATAATTGCTATTGATTGATATCGATTGGCTTTCCGATCATCGATTGTCATCGATTGCATAGGCTGGGTCATGTACATGAAAACATTTGAAAAGGAAGTGTTTACCAAAGAAAGGGGCCACTGGTACTGATCTGACAGCTGGCAAGATCAACTTTCTAGCCAAATTTATTCGTAATTGCGTTTCAGGCTCAGAATAAGGAATTATCTCAAGCAATGTTAAAACAGTGAAATAATAGTCACTGTACACAATAGTCACTGCACACAGGCTACATAGCCATAGGTAGTTCTGTCCTGAAATACAAGATGTTAGTGTACTATCGTTTTAAGCGAAGACCTTTGACCCTTCGTTAACAGAGAGAAATTTCGAAAGAAACGTATTATTATAATAGTGGTGTAAATAAATATCAAGTTTTCAACTCACTTTTTCATATATCAGAGTAATCAGACTTTTTTTGCAAAATGCTATAAAGTTACCATCAACATCGAATGCTCGTTAAATAAAACATTGTATTAGATACTGCAATGTTGAGTATTTGAGAGTTTACCACATAATTACATTTATTTACAGTGTTTCTTACTTGATATTAACACGAAAGCAGTCAAATCCTTGCTCTGGTATAAGCTTAAATAAAGTGTGAGACCGAGAGACGCTATTAAAGACGCATCTTCTTCCGTGGATTCCTCGAACTAAATTAACAAAAGTCCATCCCTGCTTTTGCAGTATGTCGCAGAACTTTATTACGAATGACTGTAGAAAAATTTGAGGGTTTGATTTGCTTCGCGTTCGAGATTAACTTGTTAGAAATCAGCAGACAACCAAATTCATACATTGTTTACTTAAAATTTTTACTTGGCAAATTCCCGCTATGACGTCATCACAAGGCCTATTCGGACCCAAACTTTTTTCCTCCCGGCCATGACTTTTAAAACTCGACCTTTAAAGCGCTATATATCTGGAAATACTTTTCTGTTGAAGACATGCTATAGCTCGTTTGAATCCTCTCGATACGCCAAATTCATTAAAAAAATTTGACGTTATATGCACTTTAAATATTTTTGTCGGTAAAGTAGCAACACTCGATGAAATACAGTAAGCTTATAACTGCATGAGTATGTTGATAAATACATGCGTATAAACACGCTATAAAGTAAAGACAAACTGCACTAAATTACTCACATTTTTGGTTCTTGTCATTCTTTATCAATAACTCCCAGTTTTACCTCGCATATAATTGTATGAACTCCTCATAAATTCACTTTATTATTAAAAAAACCTCTCCGAGTCTCCGTATATTAAAAGAAAATGGCCGTGAAATTTACATTTTTTGCGGGCCATGTTGAGAGGCCTAGGTCTAGAACTCAAAAGTTGGGCTACTATGAAGTAGTTGCTGTCGAAAACAAAGAAGGCGAGACGAAGACATGATCTGATTACAGCTGAAGGATATATAATTCATGGGTAATTACGAATTGAGTCGTGTTATTAATGCCAAAGCATACTCGTGATTAACAAATCAACCTCCCGCTTCGCGGTCGGTAGATTTTGTAATCACTCATATGATTTTGACATTAATAGCACTCCTCGTCGTTCTATTACCCCCATTTATTATCATTATCAATATTGTTATCGGTCTGTCTGGGAAAGAATTTGGCCTCAAGTTCTTCGCACAACTTCGCTTCTTCCTCCTTTCTGTACGAAAACCTCAGACCACATGATTTCACATGATTACCACTATCTTCGTTTTTATCGTCATCATCATCATTATTATTATTGTTATCGTTATCATCACTATCACTATCACTATCACTATCACTATCACTATCACTATCACTATCACTATCACTATCACTATCACTATCACTATCACTATCACTATCACTATCACTATCACTATCACTATCACTATCACTATCACTATCACTATCACTATCACTATCACTATCACTATCACTATCACTATCACTATTATTATTATTATTATTATTATTATTATTATTATTATTATACAGTGAGTACTTCTGACGTTCTTCAATTCATCGACAGTTAGCACCAAATGTTGTAGGATGTTTAAATTATGTGTAATATCTGGACACTTGAGATAGGACTGTTGGTCCTAGCTTTGATACTGAGTCTAATGCAAATTATTATAACTAGTACCACTACCGTCGTCTTATTCCACATTCTAGTTCCAGTCTCCGTTCAGAGTAATTGTTGTTGTTGTTGTTGTTGTTGTTGTTGTTGTTGTTGTTGTTGTTGTTGTTGTTGTTGTTGTTGTTGTTGTTGTTGTTGTTGTTGTTGTTGTTGTTGTTGTTGTTGTTGTTGTTGTTGTTGTTGTTGTTGTTGTTGTTGTTGTTGTTATACCATGATCGCTTGGATTCTTTTGTTCTCCGAGGGAATGTAAACCTCGTATTTCCCTCATTGGTCATGTAAGGGAAATTTTTCCTTTGTCTTCTAATTTTCTCGTGCATGTTCATGAGCGAAAATTAGAAGACAAATAAATCCTTTGTCTTCTTCTAAATTTCCCGCTTGCATATATTTTCCCTCATCAACATGCACGGGAAAATTAGATGCAACTTCTCTGATCAACCGTATAAATTTCCTGTCGGTAAGATTATCAAAGTTTTCCTCGGCGATCATAATATTACAAACTAATACGGGAAATTAGCGATTAAATTTCCCCTTTGCCTCGGGAAGATTTGTAAAACTTGCACCAACCTTCCCTCGGCTGCGGGAAATTTAACGCTAATTTCCCTCAAGTCATGTTATTACTTATAATAATCATTCGTATGATGAAGCCTGGTTCTCATATGTCGCCGATCGTCGCCGACCCATGATTTAGATGCATGTTAAGTAAAAGAATAAAAGCACTGCTTTTCTGTATTGTTCTTTATTACTTAACATGCTGCTGCACTTCCCGTTTTAACATGCATCTAAATCACAAGTCGCCGACGATCGGCGACATATGAGAACCAGGCTTGAATATTATCGGTCTGTCTGGGAAAAGTATTTGGCCTCGGTTTCTTCCCACAACTTTGTTTTTTCCTCCTTCCTGTAGAAAAATCTCAGGCAACTACTTTCCCGTACAGACCTCACACTTGGCTAAAAACTCTTTATTCTTGTCTAGTATTTTTATAAATTTGTAACCATATATGTTATAACGTTTGACATATGACACATTTTAGAAATTGGCAACTGTGTTAATATGACGTCGTTAGATCTACAACACAACGACTTGCTTGCTTTGCCAGACTCTTTGGGAAACCTAACAGCTTTGACAAGACTTGGACTGAAGTAAGTACAGTTGAATCTCGATACATGTAACTCGAACTTCCGAGGGAAATCGGAATAGGTTCGAGTTATCGAGAGTTGGGAACAAATTACCAAGAATTTAGCAATAACCATTTATTGCTAAATTCTTGGTAATTTGGTAACGCCTTCTAACCCATACGGTATATTATCACTTCACTGCACTTTACTTCACCACACTGCACTTCACCTCACTTCACTTCACTTCAGTTCCCTTCACTTCACTTCACCTCACTACATGCAGTTTACGTCACTGTACGACACACCACTTCACTCCCCTTCACTTCACTTCACTTCACTTCACTTCACTTCACTTCACTTCACTTCACTTCACTTCACTTCACTTCACTTCACTTCACTTCACTTCACTTCACTTCACTTCACTTCACTTCGCTTCGCTTCGCTTCGCTTCGCTTCGCTTCACTTCACTTCACTTCACTTCACTTCACTTCACTCCACTTTACCGCATATACGTTTCCGGGCACAGCCCTTCTTTAGTTCAAGTTTCACGACAATAAAGTACAGCTATATATGCTATTTGCAGTTTAGCATAAATTAAATTGGATAAAATATCCATAACATTAAGTCCCAAAGGAATAAAGCATCTCAATTTGTGTCAAAAATCCCTCTCTTTTTGTTGGATCTCCAATATCCGTTTTACCTATTATTTGAACAGAGACATCTGTCAAACCGGAATGTCCTTCGGAAAAGAAATATGAATATAAATGTTCACCACAAATACCTCTCTGCCCCCTCCCAAACCTGATTAATGAACTTTTATGCTTGTTGAACCTATACCGAAAGACGTAACAGTGCTACCTATAGATATTGTATTCCAAGCTTTTCACAACTAATAAGTTAATTTCCCGCTTGTGAATCATAGTCGAAATGGTAATTTCTCTTCATCCAAGCTTCCTAGAACTAATTATTACTAGCCTTTCTTCTGAATCCTGTCTTTTAAGGTACAATCAACTATCCACCATTCCTCACACTCTTGCCAGCTGCACGTCTTTAGAAGAGTTCAACATTGAAGGAAACCACGTGACGGAACTACCTGTGAGTGATGGGATCTAATAACGTACTAGTTAGGTTGCAAAGAACAATGTGAAATAATTCTACTCAATTTACAGTGCCTATGAAACAAAAATTAAGTCAAAGAACACTTAAAATGACAAAGTAATATCTTTTTTCAGTTTTTCGTTTCCTTGCTTCATGGTTGAGGTATTTCCGGTTGCTTGATATGCAAATTAAACATCTTGACGTCACATGTGCATAATGAGTTATTTGATAAGGTTATATATCTTTGCTATTATCAGTCAAAAGTAATTATATAACAATGCTTGAAGAAAGAAGAGTCGAAGCAAAACTTAGATTTAATGAACTCTGGTAGTCTTGTTTTTGTTTATTCGAGGTTTGGAAAGTTTTTTTTTTAGCAAGCCTTTAAATGGCTTCCATGTATGTGTTTGGATGGGGGGAAAAACAACGTTTATAGTTTATAAATCTTGCAAGTTTTTAAATAGTTTTAACTGAAGTAACGCAATCTGAAAATTAATAGCCCCAAAACAATATATAATATAGACGAAAACAAACCACGTGCACAGTAGAATTGGACCTGCGAAAATGCAGATTTTGATTCGAAAATAAATAAAAAAATCAGTATGAAAAACATGCCACGTCCTTTTGAAAAACTCGATCTAGACTGGCGTCTTCAGCAAGACACGTCGGTATAATAAACTGTAATAAATTTAAAACCAGGAATTTAAACAAAGCAAGGTGAAACAAATAGCAAATATTTATTTAAAAATATTGACGAGAAAACATGGAAAACGTTTGTCACGTAACTCCGTTTTAAAGAAATTTAGACTTGTCTTAAACCTTTCCGTTTCTCTCGCTGTTATGCACTACACTTTCCCGTTGCCTTCTCTCTCTAGTGTACTTGTTTACCTAAAGATTTCTGACTGCCTCAGTTTGTTAGATTTACTTTTCTTTGCTAAGCAAATAACTTCCCTCGTTGTCGTCTCGACAGTTCTGTATACGTTCACTCAATCTTTTCGACTTTCGCTCAACGCTTTTCCTTCGAGTAAATAGTTCTTGTCGCTTAATTTCCCTTAAAGTTTTCTTGTTTTATTGAACTGCATTTTCTCTTTCCATAGTGACAAAGAATAGTATTTTCGCATGTATATTTCCATGTTGTTCCCAGTGTTCCTAGTGCCCCACAGTTATCACTACGCAAGCTGAACGTACTAGGGATACAAATAAATTTACTTGATCACAGAAATTTATTCGCATATCACGCTTATCCACGCGTGTAAAATGACTCCACGCGTGTCGAGATTAGCACCCTCTGGTGCCCTCTGTTCCACTCTGGTGCTTTCTGTTCCACTCTGGTGCTCTCCATTCCACTCTGGTGCTTTCTGTTCCAATCTGGTGCTTTCTGTTCCACTCTGGTGCTCTCTGTTCCACTCTGGTGCTCTCTGTTCCACTCTGGTGCTCTCTGTTCCACTCTAGTGCTTTCTGTTCCACTCTGGTGCTCTCTGTTCCAATCTGGTGCTTCCTGTCCCAATCTGGTGCTTTTTGTTCCACTCTGGTTCTTTTTGTTTCATTCTAGTGCTTTCTGTTCCACTCCGGTGCTCTCTGTTCCACTGTACACCCGGGCTCGGGGATAACAACGGTATAGAACCTTGGATAACCATTATGCACATGTGACGTCCAGATGTTTAATTTGCATGTCAAACAAATTAAAATATCTCAACAACGAAGGAAATAAACGAAAAACTGCAAAAGATGTTACTCTGTTGGTTTAAGTGTTCTATCGATTTTGATTGGCTGCTATTTGCTTAGACCAAAGTGAAAAGATGATAAACTTCCAAGATTGGTTTTGATAATGAAATACTGACGTTTAAAGTAAAATGAGATAAAATGACACCCCCTTGCCCACTCCACCCAAGTTTGCCCACTCCACCCAAGTTTGGCCACTACAATACCTACGCAGCATTCAACTAACTAACCGCGAACGAACGAACGAACGAACGAACGAACGAACGAACGAACGAACGAACGAACGAACGGACGGACGGACGGACGGACGGACGGACGGACGGACGGACGGACGGACGGACGGATGGACGAACGAACGAACGAACGAACGAACGAATTGACAAACTTACGGACCCAGACCGAACCAACCGACCCGATTTTCTTTTATTCGCTGAAAGTGAAGCATTTTATGAGGGCTTTCTGATTCTGGAAAGGAAATCATGTTTTTTTTATTTCTAAACAAGGAAAAAGCGTATTATTTACTTTGTGTCAATAAGTGACAAGAGGTTTCTTTCACACGGCTTTTTCTTAAAGAAATGTTTTGAGCTCAAGTAAGAACTTTAAATAGCTATAAGCGAACACGGATTTATCAGAATCATCTAAAAAGTGATATTCGAGTAAATTAATATTCCGGTGACAAAAGTGTGTCTGGGAATTGTAAAATTTTTAATATTTATTGTTTTACGGCCTTTTATGCAAGCCCATTCAACCTCCTGTGAGATCCAAACTCTAAAAGTATTTGGAATTTTTACAAACCCAGACAAAGTTTTTTTGCTGTGATATTTATCTACCAAACTGCCAATTTTCAGAGCATTATATTATATATAATATTTTTAACTCTGATATCGGGCATTTCACTCGATTACATAGCATGTTCTAAGGATTTAGGGTGAAGGAAAATTCGAGTGTAGAATATATACATTTTAAGACCAAACCGGGAGCAGTTGCGAAAAATGCAACTACACAGGCCCTCCGGCAGGAATTGAACCCACGACCTTGCGATTCTAGTGCAATGCTCTGACCACTGAGCCACGGAGGCCGTTGCCGAGAGCTCGATCGCGAGTTCTGTATATATAATAAGGTGGTAATGCCAGGAGAGAATTGGGTATATTATAAATGATATTGGGCATTTCACTCGATTACATAGCATATTCTAAGGATTTAGGGTGAAGGAAAATTCGAGTGTAGAATATATACATTTTAAAGTATTCGGAGGGCCTGTGTAGTTGCATTTTTCGCAACTGCTCCCGGTTTGGTCTTAAAATGTATATATTCTACACTCGAATTTTCCTTCACCCTAAATCCTATTTTTAACTCTAATTTTTAAAGAAAAAGGCAATACATAACAAAGAAAATTTTCAAGACAATATTCAGAAAAAAAATTGAGATGAAGTAAAATGCAGGTCGCACCCACGGTTTGAACTCGGCTATTTTGCGTGCGAGCTGACGATCTTACCACCAGGCTACTGAAACAAGCGTCAAAATACCAGTAAAATATTAGGGTAATGTTTTACAGTTCTTTCTTTCCATGTTTACAAAGAACATTGCTAGAGCATCTATATTAATAAAAATATTTGCATTTTTCAAAAGCATTGGACATCTGCCTGGCTTCCACGGCTATATGCATTTTATGGCATTTCAAATTTATTTAGAATAGCAAAAACAATCGTCTCAAAATCTGAAGTGTTAAAACTGTTTTCACCTGAAAAATTGTTTTAATGCAGTCTTCACATCTGTAATATTTCAACATGCAGCATTTGTTTAATAGACGAAAAATTGATCCTTCACCGATTTTTATGCCAAATTATAAACAAGATACGCTAAGTTTTACAAAAAGTTTTACCATAAGAAAAATATTTAAAAGGAGATAAGACGGCAGTCCACAATGGGCAAGCGAAAACAAAACGGATACGTTTAAAATACTTTAAGGACACACGAAATCGGAAACAAAATTACTGCAACAGTGACAGGATATACTAATAACAGGGAAACTCGAACAGTATTGCTACTAAATGTTTACCGTAAGTTTAATGCTTTCAGCCTTTTCCTTTGTTGTTTTTTTTCTCTATTGCTTTTTCCTCTTTTCGAGTTTCGTTGTGACCGGCTTTCTTCTACTAAGGATGTTCTGCTTTATACGCAAAAGTTGATTTGTTTCTGTCCTTTTTGAACGGTATATACGTATCCAAAACAGCCTTTTTCTGAAGTCTTTTTGTCAAGAACAAATTATGTTGTTTATTAATATTAAGTTGTTTTTTCTCAGGAATAGATTTTATTGTTCCCAGTACTCCACAGTTTTTACCCCGTATAGCCCGTCCACACATATATACAAATAAATAAATAAATAATTAATATTCAGATCACAGAAATTTGTTCAGATGTCAACGCCTGTCCACGCGTGGAAAATGACTCCACGCGTGTCGAGATTAGCACCCTGGGCTCGGGGATTAATAGTTTTTCGCGAGAGAAAAATTATATTTGTGTGCAAAGGAATGCAATAATATTCTTAAAGCGTTAAAAAAGAGTAAGTCATTAGTGCGTTTTCTTACGGACTATTTAGTCCAAGTTTTGACGTGTGTGATATTCACCATAATTTTAATCATGTGAACTTGTATTTGCCCACGAAGTTTTTCAAGTTTGCGTCATGGTGACACTGTGCCTTTAACCACCAGGCTACTGAGGCAGGCGTAAACATTTTGTCAGAATACCAGGGTTATATATAATGATACACTGTAAATTCAAAAAAGTCGTTTCGACCCCTTCAAAGGAGTCGCTTTTGTGACCCCAGGACGACACCTTCGAAGGAGTCGTTTTCACTCCTTCAAAGCCTACTCTTCCGAAGAGTAATTTGTACTCCTTTGAAGGAGTCATTTTTAGTGCAAAGTTTCACAGAAACTTTGCAGTATTGTGATGAGTGGCGAAAATTCACACGATACATAGATACATAGATACATAGATACATAGATACATAGATACATAGATACATAGATACATAGATACATAGATACATAGTGTAAACTTTCCGGGGGGTAAACTTACCAGGTTTAACGACATACATACTTGTCGTAGTTGAAAGGCTAAAACCAGTGAAAATGTGAAACACTAGTATCAGTCTTTCATAGACGACAAATATTTATGTCGCTTAAAGCTCGTAAGCCCTATAAACAGCGATAACAGACAGGTTTGTACCTTATCTATGGATATTTCTTGAAAGACGTGTTTATCTTAATATACCAAGAATGGAATGAAAGAAGTTTCCCCCCGGAATATATTAGAATACCACTGCGCACGCGTGGTTTTGTTTGCGATGGCGAATACAACAATGGCGAAGAAACGCAAAGGAGTGATCGATTTTTCTTCTCGAAACAACGAATTTCTAGGCTTTAGTGCATGGCTAATTAAATATGGTCTGGGCGAAAGGATTTACTGTCTGCCTAGCGGAAGGTCAAAGGTGCGAATAAATATTAAAAGCTTTATATTTAACTTTAATATGGTGTGGCATGTTGACGATGTTGTGAAGTCGGTTTGTAGAGTGTTGTTGGTTCGTGTCTGTTATATTTTCAGCTCAGTAACAAATTCTGTATACTGGAGATCGTAGACTGTCTTCGCATTTTGATTTGGCGTTCAATAAGCAACTGTACGAAGAACCCTGGCCATATAGTAAACATGAATGTTTAGTTCTACATGTATCTGTACCTGCGTGAACTTAGCGCGTGATTGGGCAGACGATTCGCAAGGCTACATAACGTGAAGCTAGCAACATAATCATCAGGCGTAATAATTTGTGAAGGCAACAAAAACTTACTTATCTTGACATCCACTTGACAAATTTTAGTCAATTTTGATCTGGATTGACTGGACGTTACACGATACGTATTGGTATCGGAATTCTTGTGATGCGCCAAGCTTTTTATGCAAAAAGTTCGGGGAGTTTAAAAATATCTTGATGTTATTAAACAGACCGGAAAACAATAGTGAAGGGCACAAAAGACGTCAGTATTCATGTTTGTCGGAGTTTATAATTTTTTTTGCGTTCCTGAAGAGAAAATAACTCTTTAAGAATCCCTCGAGATTCTATTTTGGGTTGTTTGTCTGAGTTTTCGCTTGTATTAAATTAACTTGGGCTTTGCTCAAGAAAATGGGCTGGCAGGTTGCGGGGCTGGCAGCTCTGTCCGTACACGTGGCAAAAATTGTTATTACTAGAAACTTTGCACTATCCTTGGGATCTAGTTACCTTTTCAAGGGTAGTTTAAAAATTCTTCAGGAGAGTTATTTGACGCTTGCGCAGCGTCAATTCTACTTATCTTAGACTCATTTCTACTCTTATTTCTACTCTTTTGAAGGAGTCATTTCGACCCTTATTTTCGGTAAATTCTACTCTCATTTTGGGGTCGTTATTACTCTTATATGTGGTCATTTCTACTGTAACTTTGCGCTTAATATTTCGACAGTTATTCAGTCCTACATGGTTATTTATCAAAAGATGAATCCCAAAGGCAATTCCGCTGTGCTATCTTCGTCCAGCACTTCACAGTATACTATAAAACGGGCTTAGGAAAATCCACTCGGCTGGGAAACCTGAAAGCATTAATTCTGTGAATGAATTACTTTGCACACCAACAAAATGTAAAGTTGGAAGACCAAAACAAGTCAAGATCAAAGTATAATCATATAGTTAGAACAAATATAGAATTTAGACGATTAGCTTTGCCATTAGGTCCGGTGTCGAGCGGCGAATATGCAACGCCAACGGCGAATATGCTACGCCAACGGCGTTTGTTTTGCATGAGGGAAAATTTTGTTGTCGTTGCTAGCCTTCCTTCATCAAAAGACTTTACTTTGTTAGTGCTATTGATGCGAGTAATTCGTTGAATTTCTTTCGGAAACCTGTTGAATCGTCAACATTAAAGTTTAAATGTTGTCGACAGCGTGACTATGTTTATTATGAATATGATCGGATAGTTTGATGAATAAATTAAGTGGATCAAAATTGGCGTTTTCTGATTGGTTAAGCCTTAGGGTGGACCTCTGCGAAGACAGTGCTGTTTACTCAAGCGTCACATAAGCGTCGCTTGATTGGCTGGGATTGATCCGCGTCATTCGAAAGAATTGTAAACGCTCCCTTGAAATAAAATTTCTAAACATAGAGCATTGTCGAGAGTATTATAATTTAAATGAATACGGATGTTAATCACAAAAATTTGGTTTCCTTTCGATTAGTTCGTATTTGTTTATTCTCCTCAATGTTCGTTTATACGCTGTCCTTGCCATATAATTGATCACTGCAATTTTAATTTACCCGATGTCTTCAAAACATGATCGACGGACAAATAATTTTCAATATGCTTTCGGTATACAACACTTAACCCACACTGCATTGCTATACATACTATATATACTGTCTATATGACATTTTTGACTTTATCAGTACACCGCGATTTTTGCAGTGTGCCTTTTACCCTAATGATTTGATTTATGCGTGCTATGATAAACAAAAAGAATCGTTAATTGCTCTTCACTTCACTAAAGAGTACACGACTCTTTTGGTGAATCGATTCTATTGAGGAGTAACGCGACTCCTTGTTCACTCCAACAAAATGACTCCAGAAAGAGTCAGACGATCCCACCAGGAGTCCTATGATTCTAAGAGAGAGTGCAGAGACTCCGGCAAAGAATCGTTTTGACTCCAAGTTAGGGTCAAAACAACTCTTGGAGTAAAAATGACACCTTGAAATAGTCGAAACGACCCCCAGATTAAAAAAGCTGAAGTGACTCCTTGGGGTCAAAACAACTCTTGAATTTACAGTGTATATTTGGCAGTGGTATTCATTGAGATCGTCGTCGTCTGAGAGACTTGTGTAACGGTGTAATTATACCTCCGCCAAGAGATTATATGTTTATATGAACTCTTTGTTTGTTTGTTTGTTTGTTTGTTTGTTTGTTTGTTTGTTTGTTTGTTTGTTTGTTTGTTTGTTTGTTTGTTTGTTTGTTTGTTTGTTTGTTTGTTTGTTTGTTTGTTTGTTTGTTTGTTTGTTTGTTTGTTTGTTTGTTTGTTTGTTTGTTTGTTTGTTTGTTTGTTTGTTTGTTTGTTTGTTTGTTTGTTTGTTTGTTTGTTTGTTTGTTTGTTTGTTTGTTTGTTTGTTCTTAATTAAGAAGGCAAAAGTTAATTATCGCGCACCTGTGGACGATATGAAAAGATTTTATACTACGGCCAACATATTAGGCCATAGCATTTTTATATTGTTCTCGGTCCTTAGGGGAGCAGAAAACAATTGTTCCATTACCTGAAACAATATGAAAACGCTAGGAAAACGTATACGTGTGGTGGGGTCTTAGAAAATGGTGCCCAAGTATGGTATGGTGGCCTAACGAAGGAACAAAGTAATGATATAGAACAGATCCATAAACGAGCACTAAGAATAGTTTATTCAGAATATGACTATTTAACAATTGGACAACTCGCCCTCGTTTTCTACGAGTCGATACTGTATCAGATAGTCAACTCGGCGAAGAAACTGAACGTTTTACGAGAAGCTCAGTTGCGTACGCCATTGATAAGTTTAATTCAACGCTATGTCCCTAAAGCAATTAATAAATAACATGGTTTAAACGTTTCTATTTTTAACTTGAAATAAATTTAAATCGTTATGTAAATTGATAGAATTTTGAACTATATAATTATTACAAATTATTACGCACATTTTAATATTTTTAAACGCATGTAATGCGCATTCCAAATTAACTTTTTTATATAGCTATTCTATGTGTAAACTTTGAATAAATTATAAATTATCGCTATGAAAATTGAAAACCTTCAACGAATTAATCAATTTATTTTGTTGTTCGATCTTGTTTTTCTAGGGAAGTCTTCTTGCCAACTTCAAAGAATTAAACTCTATCACGTTATCACGAAATAAATTCGAAAGCTTTCCGTCTGGTCCACCTAAACAGTTCGAGACTATAACGGTAAGGATAGTTCAGTTGTAAAGATGTATTTATAAACAGTGTTTATTGTTCATGTATACCAACAAAGTTAGTAATTAAGGCTCAGTTTAGTTTTCTAATTAGTAATTATTGCTGCCGAAGGCAGCACACTAATCTTGACATGGGTCATCCGTGTCTCGTGTCCAGACCTCAGTAGATAACCCCCCCCCCCCCCATATGGTGTATCAAAGGGATGCCGCCTCATTAAATATTCAGCGTGACTCATGCATGACTCACGCACCATGACTCACGCATGACTCACGCCTGTGACATGATTGGGCAAGATTGGAATAATTATAGTATACATGAAGCTATATAAGCTCGGTGATTTCGTGTTGTTGCTACTTTTCCTAAAGTGTTTTACCTGTGGAGTTTACTGTCTGCGATATAGTGTTTTCTTGGGAGATATTTTCGAAGATATTTTTGTAGGTAAGATGTTTTGCACTTATTCGTTTTATATTGCCTGACGACGTTCACTGTGTATTTTATCAGAGTTTAATATATGTTGTGTTTCATTGACAGCAATGGATCTTACCGATGTAATCAAAGGTTGTACAACTGTCGAAGAAATAGAGGCGCTGGAATGGCTCTTTGATTTCGAGGATAGGCATAAGCAAGCAGCCTTGTTTCAACGTATCATTATATTGTCGAATGCCTTGGAGCGTGATTTGGAGAACGAACGTTGTGGGATTTCTACGGTGTTAATGGATGGTTGGTCGGACGAGCAACGCGAATCCTTTAAGCGAGATTGGAACGATGATTCGTTTATGGCCGAGATGGACGACGGCGGTCAGGCCCCCGAACCGGCGATACCCTCGTTATTGGATGGTTGGTCGAACGAGCAACACGAATCCTTCAGAATGGATTGGAACGACGATTCATTTATGGCCGAACTAGAGGATATTTCTGATGTCCCTGGTGAACCGTCGATACCCGAGGTATCTATCCAGACCGGAGAAGGAAGCCGAAAACGAGCCGCTAAACCAAGTACGGAATCAATACCAAGTAAGAGATCTAAAACTGTTCCGTTATTTACGATAAAATCTGTTAAGCAAGTACGCGTGAAAAAGTTTAAGACCACGGGCCTTGATTATCGTGTTCAGTTTGGCGATTTGCAAGTCCAAGGTTTGCCTGATATCCTGAGGCAGTTACATCATGTATTTGAAAGTCTACTCGATCGCGTAACCGATGGTATTGCTATGCATGACCAAGTTAGATTTATTATGCATTCGCCTCAACTCGAGTATCCTATTTCGTTAGCATTTATGCCTCGTGAGAGATTAACCGTTGAGAGAATCCTGGCCGAGATCGAAAGAGTAATTCAGTCGAATGATTCGTTTAAGTTAGATGATTCGATTACCGTCAATATTATTCATGTTGAGATGCCACACGGTGGTACGGGAAGAAAGCGAAAGATTGCTAATCTCGATAAGTATCTTACCAACAAAAGAGCTATCGTCCGAATCCAAAACAAGGACGATCTCTGTCTTAGCCGGGCCATCGTTCTAGCCAAAGCCAAAGTCGACAATGATGAACGGTACTCTAGCATAAAGGATTGTCGGGGACCTTTACAAGGTGACCTTGCTCGTGAATTACATGAAAATGCCGGCGTACCACTCGGACAGTGCGGTATCGAAGAAGTGAAAAAGTTCCAAGTCTATTTGACCGATTACCAGATAAACATTGTCTCGAAAGAACATTTGAATGCACTTATTTACTCTGGCCCTGAGGCACCGAAGCGTATTTATCTCTACTCCCACGATAACCACTATGATGTAATTACAAGCATGCCAGCTTTCCTCGCTCGTAAGAAGTACTGTCATACGTGTAAGAAGGGGTATGATAAAGTGGAAGACCACCTCTGTGGCGATACGTGCAAGTTATGCTACACGCAAAACTGTCCGATTACAAGCTGGGTATTTTGCAACGATTGCGCTCGATTTTTCAAGAGCCAAGAGTGTTTTGACAGGCACAAAGCATCCGTGGGCGAAAAGCGTTCAATTTGTGTATCTGTCATAAAGTGTCAACACTGCAAACAGGTGGTGAAACGAGCTAATCAACACCCTCAGAGGCATCACTGCGGTCTTGTTCGGTGTACAGTTTGTCAACAGTACGTGGTCCCTGAAGACCACCAGTGCTATATTCAACAGGCGAAGAAAAGAAAAACCACTCGCGAAGCGCAATCGGACACGAACGATTTACTAGATGATGAGGCGGACGTAGGGGAAGAAGCCAGCGACAACGAAGGCGAAGAAGGTGGTTATAACCAATTATTTTTCTTTGATTTTGAATGCGTGCAAGAAGGCGGCGAACACGTACCGAATTTATGCGTTGTTCACGACGAAAGCGGGCAAGAGTGGGTGTTTAGCGGCGAAAATACACGGGACGAATTTTGTGAATGGTTACATGTATTTCAAGACCACAATTCGAACAGTCTAGTGATGGCTCATAATTTCCAGGGATATGACGGGTATTTCATCCTACAATATCTCCATAAGAATGGTTTGGTACCGGAAGTTATTATGAACGGTGCAAGGATATTAACACTAAACGTTCCAGAATTAGACATTAAGTTTATCGATTCGCTATGCTTTATCCCAATGAAGCTCGCGAACTTTCCGAAAACGTTTGGCCTGAACGAACTTGCCAAGGGCTATTTCCCACATCACTTCAACACCGAAACCAACCAAAACTATCAAGGTCCTATACCCGACGCAAGCTTCTACGATCCAGACGGAATGCCTGCCGATGATCGTGCTAAGTTTTACCAGTGGTATAATAGTCAGAGAGCCAATAACTACGTTTTCGACTTTCAAGAGGAAATTCTGAAGTATTGCCGCTCGGACGTCGACATCCTTCGACGTTGCTGCCTAGAATTTCGCGAACTGTTTCGTTCTGTTACTGATATCGACCCGTTTAAAGATTGTCTCACAATTGCCTCGGCATGCAACTTAGTCTTTCGAAAGAACTTTCTTCGTGAAAAAACAATTGCCGTTATTCCACCGCATGGTTATAGACCTCATGATAAGCAATCGGTTATTGCCCTAAAATGGTTAGCGTATACCGCGCAATGCAACGATATTTCCATTCGGCACTCTCGCAATTTTGGCGAGCAACGTATCGGACAGTACCGTGTTGATGGATATCATGCAGAGTCAAACACCGTCTACGAGCTCCATGGGTGTTTCTGGCACGGTTGCGTCTCTTGTTACGCCAGGGACACCGTTAACCCCGTTAGTCAGCAAACCATGCAAGATTTACATCAGCGCACGCTCGAGAAAACGCGTTTTTTAAAACGTCAAGGTTACAACGTGATTGAGATGTGGGAGTGCGACTTGAAACGTCAACTCGAAGCAAACTCGGACATGAAAACGTATTTCGATACTTTTGAAATTTCTGAGCCTCTCGAACCCAGACACGGACTGTACGGAGGGCGGACGAACGCGGCGAAGTTGTTTCATCAATGCCAACAAGACGAGCAGATTCATTATGTGGACTTTACAAGTTTGTATCCATGGACGAATAAGTACTGTTCGTATCCAGTGGGCCATCCTGAGATTATCACCGAGAACTTTGGCGATATCACAGAGTATTTCGGTTTGGTTAAATGTACCGTTCTCCCCCCACGTGGTCTTTACCATCCGGTTCTACCGTATCGTGCTCACGGAAAGCTTATGTTCCCGCTGTGCCAAACTTGTGCTGACGGATTGAACCAAGAGCCATGCAGTCATACAGACCAGGAGCGTGCAGTTCAGGGTACTTGGGTCACCAATGAATTAGAGAAAGCGTTGGAGAAGGGTTATCGTCTGGTTACCGTTCACGAAGTATGGCATTTCCCTAGACAGAGCAACGAGCTCTTCAGCGAGTACATCGATACATTCCTGAAGATTAAACAAGAATCCAGTGGTTTCCCCGAGGGTTGCGACACCGATGAGAAAAAGCAGCAATATATCGACGAGTACTATCAACGCGAAGGTATCCTGATGGATCGGAACAAGATCGAGAAAAACCCTGGCCTCCGTGCACTGGCGAAGTTGATGTTAAACTCGTTCTGGGGTAAGTGTAATACTTAGTGGTAAAAAAAAAGGGGAAGTAAGTTAAATTTAACACAAGGTTAATACGGTTATCTTTTTTTGTTTGTTTTTGCAGGAAAATTTGCGCAGAGAACCAACATGACCCAAGTAAAACTTATTACAGATCCGCAAGTGTATTTCGACATGTTGACATCCGATGAGATTGAGGTGACGGACGCCTCGTTTGTGAGTGACGATGTTGTAGAGGTACGATATGAGTACAAAGATAACTTCATCCAGCCGAATGCCAAGACCAATGTGGTGATTGCTGCGTTTACAACTGCCCACGCTCGGCTAAAGCTGTACAATACGTTGGAACAACTGGGAGAAAGAGTTCTATATTACGACACGGACTCAGTGATTTACCTAAGTAGACCTGGAGAGCCAGAACCGGAGACCGGCGTTTATTTGGGCGAATTGACGGACGAGCTAGATGGTGGTCACATCACGACTTTCGTTTCTGGAGGTCCTAAAAATTACGCGTATGAAATGAACAATGGTAAAACGTGTTGTAAAATACGAGGTATAACTTTAAATTTCCAAACATTGGAGAAAATTAATTTTAATGTTATGTGTGATCTCGTGTATCTAAATATCATGTGTGATATGAAAAGCACAGGTCCACCGAAAGTTGCTGTAGACATACCGTTCAAAATTACTAGGGACACTCGCACGAAGCAAGTTATCACAAGACAACAACACAAAGATTATAGGATAGTGTACAATAAACGAATAATTGTAGATAATTTCAACACCATTCCGTACGGTTACTAATTTTTGCACATGAGATCTGTAAATAAGTGTAAATAGTTTAGAGATTTTAACTTTGTGTGCTGATAATTAATAATTTTAACTTTGTGTGCTTGTAAATAGGAAATTTAATAATATATCTTTTATTAACACTACCAGTTGTCTTATTTTGAAGAAAAATCATTGCCAGGTGTGGGATTCGAACCCACGTCTTCTGGGACTTTAAACCCAGCGCCTTAACCATTCGGCCACCCTCGCGCTTACATTCAAGGTTCTATATTTTCTCTTTATAAAAAAATCGGATCATGCGGTTCCTTGAGGGATCAGAAAGGGTATATGCCTTAGGATTCAGTCTTAGGATTCAATGATGCAATGATTCAGTCTTAGGATTCAATGATTCAATCTTAGGATTCAATTCAATCTTAGGATTCAATGATTCAATCTTAGGATTCAATGATTCAGTGATTCAGTCTTAGGATTCAATGATTCAATCTTAGGATTCAATGATTCAATCTTAGGATTCAATGATTCAATCTTAGGATTCAATGATTCAGTCTTAGGATTCAATGATTCAATCTTAGGATTCAATGATTCAATCTTAGGATTCAATGATTCAATCTTAGGATTCAATGATTCAATCTTAGGATTCAATGATTCAATCTTAGGATTCAATGATTCAATGATTCAATCTTAGGATTCAATGATTCAATCTTAGGATTCAATGATTCAGTCTTAGGATTCAATGATTCAGTCTTAGGATTCAATGATTCAGTCTTATAAAAAGCAGTTGCGTGAAAGAGTGAAATCGGATCATGGGGTTCCTTGAGGGATCAGAAAGGGTATATGCCTTAGGATTCAGTCTTAGGATTCAATGATGCAATGATTCAGTCTTAGGATTCAATGATTCAATCTTAGGATTCAATTCAATCTTAGGATTCAATGATTCAATCTTAGGATTCAATGATTCAATGATTCAGTCTTAGGATTCAATGATTCAATCTTAGGATTCAATGATTCAATCTTAGGATTCAATGATTCAATCTTAGGATTCAATGATTCAGTCTTAGGATTCAATGATTCAATCTTAGGATTCAATGATTCAATCTTAGGATTCAATGATTCAATCTTAGGATTCAATGATTCAATCTTAGCAATTTCTGCGTCTTTCTCTCCCATCATATCGTCAATGATGTACAAATTCCTTATTTGGGGATTAATACTATCCAACATCGATTGGGGCAAACCTTGGACAAACTGAATCCCTGGAATTAGGGTTTCTATTTCGCCAAACGTATCTTGATATTCTGAATAAAAATACACGATGTTTTCCGGAGGTGGGTCGATCATAATGCTAGCATAAACCAATAACTGTTTGACAAAAGTTGTTTTCCCACTTTTGGTGCCTCCAGAGACCAAGAGTCCAAACGGATGTGTCAGTTGTATCGAGTACGTTTTTTGACTCTCAGGGGTGAATGTAGTTGTCATAGCGGTAAATGGGGCAGATGTTGTTGCCCTATCACTGATAGACCTTTTGTGATGAAAAGATCTCATATGGCGTAGACGGTTACTTGATGTAGCGAATGATTTTTCGCAGACTTCACAAACGTAAGACATGTTCACCCAGTGACTGTCAATCATAAACTGATGTCACTCTTTCACGCAACTGCTTTTTATAAGACTGAATCATTGAATCCTAAGACTGAATTATTGAATCCTAAGACTGAATCATTGAATCCTAAGACTGAATCATTGAATCCTAAGATTGAATCATTGAATCCTAAGATTGAATCATTGAATCATTGAATCATTGAATCCTAAGATTGAATCATTGAATCCTAAGATTGAATCATTGAATCCTAAGATTGAATCATTGAATCCTAAGACTGAATCATTGAATCCTAAGATTGAATCATTGAATCCTAAGATTGAATCATTGAATCCTAAGATTGAATCATTGAATCCTAAGACTGAATCACTGAATCATTGAATCCTAAGATTGAATCATTGAATCCTAAGATTGAATTGAATCCTAAGATTGAATCATTGAATCCTAAGATTGAATCATTGCATCATTGAATCCTAAGACTGAATCCTAAGGCATATACCCTTTCTGATCCCTCAAGGAACCCCATGATCCGATTTCACTCTTTCACGCAACTGCTTTTTATAAGACTGAATCATTGAATCCTAAGACTGAATCATTGAATCCTAAGACTGAATCATTGAATCCTAAGATTGAATCATTGAATCCTAAGATTGAATCATTGAATCATTGAATCCTAAGATTGAATCATTGAATCCTAAGATTGAATCATTGAATCCTAAGATTGAATCATTGAATCCTAAGATTGAATCATTGAATCCTAAGATTGAATCATTGAATCCTAAGACTGAATCATTGAATCCTAAGATTGAATCATTGAATCCTAAGATTGAATCATTGAATCCTAAGATTGAATCATTGAATCCTAAGACTGAATCATTGAATCATTGAATCCTAAGATTGAATCATTGAATCCTAAGATTGAATTGAATCCTAAGATTGAATCATTGAATCCTAAGATTGAATCATTGCATCATTGAATCCTAAGACTGAATCCTAAGGCATATACCCTTTCTGATCCCTCAAGGAACCCCATGATCCGATTTTTTTATAAAGAGAAAATATAGAACCTTGAATGTAAGCGCGAGGGTGGCCGAATGGTTAAGGCGCTGGGTTTAAAGTCCCAGAAGACGTGGGTTCGAATCCCACACCTGGCAATGATTTTTCTTCAAAATAAGACAACTGGTAGTGTTAATAAAAGATATATTATTAAATTTCCTATTTACAAGCACACAAAGTTAAAATTATTAATTATCAGCACACAAAGTTAAAATCTCTAAACTATTTACACTTATTTACAGATCTCATGTGCAAAAATTAGTAACCGTACGGAATGGTGTTGAAATTATCTACAATTATTCGTTTATTGTACACTATCCTATAATCTTTGTGTTGTTGTTTTGTGATAACTTGCTTCGTGCGAGTGTCCCTAGTAATTTTGAACGGTATGTCTACAGCAACTTTCGGTGGACCTGTGCTTTTCATATCACACATGATATTTAGATACACGAGATCACACATAACATTAAAATTAATTTTCTCCAATGTTTGGAAATTTAAAGTTATACCTCGTATTTTACAACACGTTTTACCATTGTTCATTTCATACGCGTAATTTTTAGGACCTCCAGAAACGAAAGTCGTGATGTGACCACCATCTAGCTCGTCCGTCAATTCGCCCAAATAAACGCCGGTCTCCGGTTCTGGCTCTCCAGGTCTACTTAGGTAAATCACTGAGTCCGTGTCGTAATATAGAACTCTTTCTCCCAGTTGTTCCAACGTATTGTAAAGCTTTAGCCGAGCGTGGGCAGTTGTAAACGCAGCAATCACCACATTGGTCTTGGCATTCGGCTGGATGAAGTTATCTTTGTACTCATATCGTAGCTCTACAACATCGTCACTCACAAACGAGGCGTCCGTCACCTCAATCTCATCGGATGTCAACATGTCGAAATACACTTGCGGATCTGTAATAAGTTTTACTTGGGTCATGTTGGTTCTCTGCGCAAATTTTCCTGCAAAAACAAACAAAAAAAAAGATAACCGTATTAACCTTGTGTTAAATTTAACTTACTTCCCCTTTTTTTTTTACCACTAAGTATTACACTTACCCCAGAACGAGTTTAACATCAACTTCGCCAGTGCACGGAGGCCAGGGTTTTTCTCGATCTTGTTCCGATCCATCAGGATACCTTCGCGTTGATAGTACTCGTCGATATATTGCTGCTTTTTCTCATCGGTGTCGCAACCCTCGGGGAAACCACTGGATTCTTGTTTAATCTTCAGGAATGTATCGATGTACTCGCTGAAGAGCTCGTTGCTCTGTCTAGGGAAATGCCATACTTCGTGAACGGTAACCAGACGATAACCCTTCTCCAACGCTTTCTCTAATTCATTGGTGACCCAAGTACCCTGAACTGCACGCTCCTGGTCTGTATGACTGCATGGCTCTTGGTTCAATCCGTCAGCACAAGTTTGGCACAGCGGGAACATAAGCTTTCCGTGAGCACGATACGGTAGAACCGGATGGTAAAGACCACGTGGGGGGAGAACGGTACATTTAACCAAACCGAAATACTCTGTGATATCGCCAAAGTTCTCGGTGATAATCTCAGGATGGCCCACTGGATACGAACAGTACTTATTCGTCCATGGATACAAACTTGTAAAGTCCACATAATGAATCTGCTCGTCTTGTTGGCATTGATGAAACAACTTCGCCGCGTTCGTCCGCCCTCCGTACAGTCCGTGTCTGGGTTCGAGAGGCTCAGAAATTTCAAAAGTATCGAAATACGTTTTCATGTCCGAGTTTGCTTCGAGTTGACGTTTCAAGTCGCACTCCCACATCTCAATCACGTTGTAACCTTGACGTTTTAAAAAACGCGTTTTCTCGAGCGTGCGCTGATGTAAATCTTGCATGGTTTGCTGACTAACGGGGTTAACGGTGTCCCTGGCGTAACAAGAGACGCAACCGTGCCAGAAACACCCATGGAGCTCGTAGACGGTGTTTGACTCTGCATGATATCCATCAACACGGTACTGTCCGATACGTTGCTCGCCAAAATTGCGAGAGTGCCGAATGGAAATATCGTTGCATTGCGCGGTATACGCTAACCATTTTAGGGCAATAACCGATTGCTTATCATGAGGTCTATAACCATGCGGTGGAATAACGGCAATTGTTTTTTCACGAAGAAAGTTCTTTCGAAAGACTAAGTTGCATGCCGAGGCAATTGTGAGACAATCTTTAAACGGGTCGATATCAGTAACAGAACGAAACAGTTCGCGAAATTCTAGGCAGCAACGTCGAAGGATGTCGACGTCCGAGCGGCAATACTTCAGAATTTCCTCTTGAAAGTCGAAAACGTAGTTATTGGCTCTCTGACTATTATACCACTGGTAAAACTTAGCACGATCATCGGCAGGCATTCCGTCTGGATCGTAGAAGCTTGCGTCGGGTATAGGACCTTGATAGTTTTGGTTGGTTTCGGTGTTGAAGTGATGTGGGAAATAGCCCTTGGCAAGTTCGTTCAGGCCAAACGTTTTCGGAAAGTTCGCGAGCTTCATTGGGATAAAGCATAGCGAATCGATAAACTTAATGTCTAATTCTGGAACGTTTAGTGTTAATATCCTTGCACCGTTCATAATAACTTCCGGTACCAAACCATTCTTATGGAGATATTGTAGGATGAAATACCCGTCATATCCCTGGAAATTATGAGCCATCACTAGACTGTTCGAATTGTGGTCTTGAAATACATGTAACCATTCACAAAATTCGTCCCGTGTATTTTCGCCGCTAAACACCCACTCTTGCCCGCTTTCGTCGTGAACAACGCATAAATTCGGTACGTGTTCGCCGCCTTCTTGCACGCATTCAAAATCAAAGAAAAATAATTGGTTATAACCACCTTCTTCGCCTTCGTTGTCGCTGGCTTCTTCCCCTACGTCCGCCTCATCATCTAGTAAATCGTTCGTGTCCGATTGCGCTTCGCGAGTGGTTTTTCTTTTCTTCGCCTGTTGAATATAGCACTGGTGGTCTTCAGGGACCACGTACTGTTGACAAACTGTACACCGAACAAGACCGCAGTGATGCCTCTGAGGGTGTTGATTAGCTCGTTTCACCACCTGTTTGCAGTGTTGACACTTTATGACAGATACACAAATTGAACGCTTTTCGCCCACGGATGCTTTGTGCCTGTCAAAACACTCTTGGCTCTTGAAAAATCGAGCGCAATCGTTGCAAAATACCCAGCTTGTAATCGGACAGTTTTGCGTGTAGCATAACTTGCACGTATCGCCACAGAGGTGGTCTTCCACTTTATCATACCCCTTCTTACACGTATGACAGTACTTCTTACGAGCGAGGAAAGCTGGCATGCTTGTAATTACATCATAGTGGTTATCGTGGGAGTAGAGATAAATACGCTTCGGTGCCTCAGGGCCAGAGTAAATAAGTGCATTCAAATGTTCTTTCGAGACAATGTTTATCTGGTAATCGGTCAAATAGACTTGGAACTTTTTCACTTCTTCGATACCGCACTGTCCGAGTGGTACGCCGGCATTTTCATGTAATTCACGAGCAAGGTCACCTTGTAAAGGTCCCCGACAATCCTTTATGCTAGAGTACCGTTCATCATTGTCGACTTTGGCTTTGGCTAGAACGATGGCCCGGCTAAGACAGAGATCGTCCTTGTTTTGGATTCGGACGATAGCTCTTTTGTTGGTAAGATACTTATCGAGATTAGCAATCTTTCGCTTTCTTCCCGTACCACCGTGTGGCATCTCAACATGAATAATATTGACGGTAATCGAATCATCTAACTTAAACGAATCATTCGACTGAATTACTCTTTCGATCTCGGCCAGGATTCTCTCAACGGTTAATCTCTCACGAGGCATAAATGCTAACGAAATAGGATACTCGAGTTGAGGCGAATGCATAATAAATCTAACTTGGTCATGCATAGCAATACCATCGGTTACGCGATCGAGTAGACTTTCAAATACATGATGTAACTGCCTCAGGATATCAGGCAAACCTTGGACTTGCAAATCGCCAAACTGAACACGATAATCAAGGCCCGTGGTCTTAAACTTTTTCACGCGTACTTGCTTAACAGATTTTATCGTAAATAACGGAACAGTTTTAGATCTCTTACTTGGTATTGATTCCGTACTTGGTTTAGCGGCTCGTTTTCGGCTTCCTTCTCCGGTCTGGATAGATACCTCGGGTATCGACGGTTCACCAGAGACATCAGAAATATCCTCTAGTTCGGCCATAAATGAATCGTCGTTCCAATCCATTCTGAAGGATTCGTGTTGCTCGTTCGACCAACCATCCAATAACGAGGGTATCGCCGGTTCGGGGGCCTGACCGCCGTCGTCCATCTCGGCCATAAACGAATCATCGTTCCAATCTCGCTTAAAGGATTCGCGTTGCTCGTCCGACCAACCATCCATTAACACCGTAGAAATCCCACAACGTTCGTTCTCCAAATCACGCTCCAAGGCATTCGACAATATAATGATACGTTGAAACAAGGCTGCTTGCTTATGCCTATCCTCGAAATCAAAGAGCCATTCCAGCGCCTCTATTTCTTCGACAGTTGTACAACCTTTGATTACATCGGTAAGATCCATTGCTGTCAATGAAACACAACATATATTAAACTCTGATAAAATACACAGTGAACGTCGTCAGGCAATATAAAACGAATAAGTGCAAAACATCTTACCTACAAAAATATCTTCGAAAATATCTCCCAAGAAAACACTATATCGCAGACAGTAAACTCCACAGGTAAAACACTTTAGGAAAAGTAGCAACAACGCGAAATCACCGAGCTTATATAGCTTCATGTATACTATAATTATTCCAATCTTGCCCAATCATGTCACAGGCGTGAGTCATGCGTGAGTCATGGTGCGTGAGTCATGCATGAGTCACGCTGAATATTTAATGAGGCGGCATCCCTTTGATACACCATATGAGGGGGGGGTTATCTACTGACCTCTTTGCCAAGCTATGTATAGTCAACAAGATCTCGATTTTGAGATGTTTTAAAAAAATGTTGACCATTTTATGACGTTTTGTGACGTAGGAAGTTTCTTCCTACAACTTACATCACATACGCCAGAAGGATTTGTTTGATGAAATTACATGTACGTTTGAAGGATTGAAGCATGGTTTCAACACGGCAACACCACGATGGTGATGGATTTTCTGAACTGGCAATGCCACGAGTTAGTAATCACTTCAATGTTCTTGGCTACAAATGAACACACTTGTTGTCTTAATAGGATAATAGGATCTTATACAATTTTAGTGAGGAGTGATAAAACACTCCTGCTCGTTTATTTTAAATACTTAAATATTCGATTGCTGTTGATTGTTGAAATATATTTACCGTCCAGTATAGCGCATTTATGTTTCTTGTCCACACGTTTGGGATTTGTGGAAATTTAATTGTTGTATCTGTCGAATTTATATATTAAAACGGCATAATCGAATCTGCTGTCTTCGTTGAGGTTGTACTTTACTATAAATATTCGATCAACAACAATACCACGATCGACGAACATTATATATGTAGATCAGCACTGAAGACTTTGACTTTGTATATCTCTAAACTTTTTAAATTAGATTCGGAAAGTTCAGAAACAAATAAACACTTCTTTCTTGCATTTAGTATATTTAAATATGTTGTAGTATAAACGCCACTTACTAAAGATGGTCATTAACTGATTTGATAAATTTGTTAAGAGAATGTCTTGTTATTTGTACGGTTTTTGTTATTCTTGGTTGCTCAAATAGTTCGCTGAATAATTTTACATATGCAAGCCAACTATACTTTGTTGATCAGTGACTGTACCAAGCTCCCCGTTACAGTGTGAGTCGCTCATCAAAATATTATTAAATTGTAGGGGTCACGTTACCAGCCTTTGCCGTGGTCTTCTCCCCCGCCCCCCCCCTTCCCCCCCCCCCCGCCATTTGAGAAGGCCCTGGGTACGAGGTTGACTTTTTGCCCGACTAATGACTGGGAGTTACCATATTTCAATTTACATTGAGTTCTGTGGTCAATCCCCGCTATTGACGTCATTATCAGCTTTTTGAATTCCATTGAAAATATTCAAAGCTAAGACAATAAACGAAATTGAAAAGAATTCAAAAGAAAAATTGAAAAGAAATGGACTTCATAGGGGAAAAATTCTATACTTATTAAAAGGGGCTATAAAAGGGACTTATTTTAAATTAAATATTTTTTTGTGAACTTTTTTGTTGTAGTCGTTTAACTTGGATCACAACTCAGTTCAGAAGATTCCTTTTGGGATTCTGTGTCGTGCAAAATATCTGGTAAGTATGGACTTAATGGGAGACTTCAGTCAGTTTTGGGCGCATGTTGTTTGCTGGTGACTCCAACAATTTACAAATTTTAAAATACGAAATACCAAACTGACTCGAAACTTGCAAAAGGCAAAACGACTTACCAAAACTCTTTGACTTTGTCTTTATAATTTTAATTTAACTAAACAAATACACCAGACTCAACAAGTACAGAGAACAGCTTTAAATTTCTCCAGGTTTCTTCATACTTCTTTGAAGATTATATATAGATATTCTTTCTTTCGGAAAATGGACTATTTCTTACCAAACAAGTTTAAAACTCGAACAAGTTCTTGTTTTCAAATTTCAAAATGCTGGGAAGAGTCCAAAAGTTCTTTATTTTATGCAATAATCATTGTGCATTCACGTGAACAACGCATAATTAAAGCTGACGTCAGAGGGAGCTATTACACTGTTTCCTTCATTGTTGACGCCAGAGGGAAACGGTGCAATGTTTCCCTCAGCAGAAGTTGAACAACACGTGAACATAATTTGACCAATAGGATTTCATCTTTGGCAAGCAAAAGTCTTTGGTATATAACAACATCAGTTATAAACTAAGAAAAATCTAGATAGTTATAAAGAAGATCTATTTATTATAAGTAAACATGACATTGCGGGTTATTATTAGTGATTAATTGTCCACAAACCATTAAACTTCCATAAACCGTCCCGAAGCTTGAGGGGCACTTAATCACTAATAACTCAAAATGTCATGCGTTTACGTTGTAATTACATGGTCACTGGGCAAATAAATAAAAGAATAGAACAAAACAAATTATTATCCCATAACGTTTGGAGGCTAAAACAAGATTAAATATAAAGGATGAATTCAGTTTTGCAACAGTCTTGACAGGGTTGCTCAGACCACAGTCAATAGGCCATTTGCACGATGACGGGAGATGGCGTTGGGAATGGCGAACTACCATGCTGAATGCTTTGCTAGTATTCCAGGGTTTCGGCTAAAAGGGATGAGTCAAAGGGACTCGTCCAGTCCTTTTGCGGCTTTTCCGAAATATATCGTCAAATATGTTTTTCCAAAAAGCTGGAGGGTAAACGAGATTTCTGATTAGGGTTAGGGTTTATGTTGTGGTTAGGGTATCGAAAAGATTGCTAAATTGTTGAGACTTACTGAAACTTGACGACACGACAAATATGGAAAAAACAAATTTAATGACATATTTTGGAAAAGCAGCGAAAGGACTGTACGGGTCCACTATTTCCTCATTAATAGTAATGACTATATATCTGTTTATACACCATTTGTATATAATTATCAATAATTTAATAGTAATACACAAATTTACTTTACAACAATTTACCATAACTTACAGTTTACCACAAAAATAAAAACATATTTTCAACAACATATTCCAACACATGATTCAAAATGTTTTTATACTATGAACTGTCCTCTACAAATCCCACAAAGTCTTCCTTCACATTAGGCAAGAATTACCTCCTTATCTGCCCGTAAGCACAGGCTGTCAAGCGCTATCTTCTGTTTCCCAGATGCCCCAAAACAAGCCACACAAAACTTCTATAAGCTGTGCTCCCAAAGCACCTACAAATTAACATATTTAATAGTAACTATGTTAAAAGGGTAGGAAGTTATTCACGTAAAATAGGGATTTTTCACATTTGCGACCATTTGGTTCTAGAATAAGTTTCACCTACATATGTTTTGTGCTCATTTGGCGGTATTTTTTCTTCCGTCTCGTACACAATTTTGTTGTCGTTAAACGAAGCGACCACTTGTCCAGACATACAGTGTCGAAACGACGATGGTTTGTTATGCATGATGGTGGGTTCTCAACTTCTTGTAGAACAAGCTCACTATTCACACATGTCCTACATTGTCCTACAGTTTTAGCATTGTGAAGAAGCTGAACGCCGCAGTTACCACATTTATACCTGAAATTTCACAGCAAACATGAAAGTACACATTGGAATAAAACACAAAGCAAGACAAACAAACGTACTTCACAACACGCACAACAACAACATCCTCAAGTACTCACCATTTACGCGCTTCTTCTGTCCCGTCGAATCTCCTTTGCAGTTCCTTCAGACGCTCGTCGTAGCTTTTCTTTTTTTCGCTGTATTCAGCCAGCCAGTCGCAGTAGCCCAATTGTTATAGAGCGTCTCACCGGCAGTTAAAAGATTGTGGGTTGTACACATATTCAACTACGTTCAAATAATCTGAGTCTCTAGCTCAATTGACCGTACCGAAGAAGATGGCGACTTGTACATTAACCACAATCCTTTGCGTGCAGTAAATATTGTTTCTTTGCACAATTATTGGAAGATATGGTTTTAAAACGATCAACTTGGAGAGGAATGAAGTTCTGGCTTACTTAATCCGTCTTAGTATGATATGATAAACAACGTTTAGTTGTTATTTGAGCTGATTTGAGGTCGCAAAGCAGTATGGTTAAATAAACCGTCGTCATCTTTTTAGAGCGTCTCACCTGCGGTTAGAATGTTGTGGGTTGAACACATATTCAATCTACGTTTAAATCATCTGATTCTCAGTAGCTCAATGGTTAGAGCGTCTCACTGGTTATCAGACGGTTGTGGACTGTATACACATTCAGTCTACGTTCAAATCATGTGAGTCTCAGTAGCTCAATGGTTAGAGCATCTCATCGGTCATCAGAAGATTGTGGGTTTGAGTCTCGCTTGGGAACTCAGAAATTTTTCTAGTAGCCTTTACATATATTTCTATTCTCCTTTTTTTGTCTAGTGCAAACTGAATTTGAATAACAACCAAATACTTTCGTTACCTGTGGGTTAGTATACCTTCTTTCATTACTTGTTGTTTAAACTTGGGGTGAAAATATCGAGATCTAACAGACTAACATAAAAACGGAATAACAGAAAATCATACCAATAGACTAATACAGACCAACAGTCTGACATGCAGACAAACTAACAGACTAAGAGTCTAACAGACACACCAACAGACATACTAGCAGACTGAAGGACTAACAAACTAACAGACAACTAACAGACAGACTAAGAGATTAACAATCTAACAGTTTGACCGTATCAAACAAACTAACAGTCTAACAGACTAACTAAGAGACTACCAGTCTAACCGACAGACTGATAAACAGACTAACAGGCTAAGAAACTAACAATCTAACAGACAAACTAACAGTCTAACAGACAGTCGAACAGACACGTAGACTAACAGACAGACTAACAGGCTAGGAAACTAACCATCTAACAGACAGACTGAACGACTGTCAATGATCTCTATTGATATTCAAAAACTTATTAGGTTTGGATTGTTATTCTTCTAACAGTCTAACAGAGAGACTAACAGACAGACTAATTCATCGTCACTCATGCACACTTTTCACCTGACTTAGAATATATGGAAGTGGGCATTTGTGTATTTTTACGCAATTGTCGTTGAATAAACGAATTATTTTGTTGTTTGCTTTTTTTCTGGGACGGAAGGAATTGGTTTACGTTGATTTCAAGTTGTGTTTGACGAATGTGGTTTTAAATATTACCTTATTAGATTT
Organism: Corallium rubrum; assembly: GCA_964035015.1. Taxonomy (NCBI): domain Eukaryota; kingdom Metazoa; phylum Cnidaria; class Anthozoa; order Scleralcyonacea; family Coralliidae; genus Corallium; species Corallium rubrum. The sequence continues at coordinate 8,492,388 of OZ036013.1, forward strand.
TGGAACATGGACGACACTTGTTGAGTTAAATCTCGGTACAAACCAAGTTAGCAAGTTAAATGGTGAGTTTGAAGTTATTTTCTGCTCAAAGCATCAGACGGATGCAAAAATTTCTTTCTTAAGAAGCAGAATAGGCATGTCCTAAAAAAGTAGAGTGCTTCGTTGGCAGTCTTTTAGATAGAGATATATATGTATTTTATATTTATATATATATATTTTTTATTTTCTCTTTCTTGTTTATATTTATTGCAGATGATATTCATTCGTTAATAAACCTTGAAGTTCTTATTCTTAGCAATAATCTATTGAAGGTACGTCGTTATTGTTATTATTATTATTATTATTATTATTATTATTATTATTATTATTATTATCATTATTATTATTATTATTATTATTATTATTATTATTATTATTATTATCATTATTATTATTATTATTATTATTATTATTATTTTTATTATTATTATTATTATTATTAGTCTGAAAACCAGCGTCTTTTAAATCGTTTTTCCATCTGGTGCCAATGGTCGAATATGTTAATCCGGGTTGATAAATGTAGCACTTTTGGCATCAAGAAAGTCATTACAAAGTCAGTACAATACTTGCCGAAACTCCTTATCAACCAAAATCTTATACCAGCAATCAACATTGGAGAATCATTTCAATACTTAGGACGCTACTTTGATTTTGACATGTCGAATCAAAATCATAAGACTGAGCTGACTACTCTCGTTGATGAACTAATGTCTGACATTGACTCAAAACCACTTCACCCAAAAAATAAACTTCTCCTGTATAGTCGCTATGTCTTATCCAAATTATCCTGGCATTTCACCGTTGCTACACTGTCCAAAACTTGGATTTCAGAAAATATTGATTCTGTTATCAACCAATACATCCGTAAATGGCTTGAAATACCAATATCAGGAACACTAAGTACTATATATCTAACACGTAACAAATTTGGTCAAAGTATCTATCCTCCATCAGTAAAATTTATTCAATGCCAAGCTGTTCTACGCAAAGCCTTAAAATATTCTCCGAATGAAGCAATTAACGAACTGTGGAAATCCACTAATAATCATACTAATATTCAATACGACGCCTATAACTCTACTAAAGAAGTTCTGAAACACTTCCGTTCTGGGCATGAAGATAAACTTCGAAACCACTTGACTTGTCAGGGATCCTTTTTCTCTAACGTTACAAAGTTCTCCTTATCACAGCTTAACAAGGTGTGGTCAACTGCTCAATCAAAACTGCCAAAAAACATTTATAACTTTACTATACGTTATGTGAACAATTCTACTCCGACACGCAAAAACCTTCACAGATGGGGAATATCTTCAAGTCCAGAATGCTCCTTTTGTCTGAGCCCAGAAACACTACTACACGTTGTTGCTGGTTGTCAATCGTATCTTGAACGTTTTACATTGGAGGCACAATTCAATTCTTAACTTTCTTGCAAATACCTTACAAACTGTTAACGGTTCAAATCTCTTTGTCGATCTACCTGGATTCAAAAGCCCATCTATCCTAACTGGTGACACGTATCGTCCAGATTTGCTATTGCATTGTTCAAACGGCCGTCTTTATGTTCTCGAACTTACTGTTGGTTTTGAATCAAACCTTCAAAACAACGTCAAACGGAAAGAAGATAAATATCGTGAACTAGTAAAACAGCAAAGTGAACATTTTAATGATGTAAAATTTATAAATCTCTCCATGAGTTCTCTAGGTGTTTTTGCGAAAGAGTGTTCTACTTTTTTAGATATGCTAGCTAAGGTTGGTCTTGATAACAAGCACCAAATGTACTGCGTAAGGAAAATGACGACTATAGCTATCAGAACTACATACTACATTTTCTGCTGCCGAAATAAGGAATGGGGAAAACCCGAATTATTAGCTTTTTGAAATATTTGTATATAAATTTGCATGTTTTATTATATAGTCATTAATTGTTATTATATACTATTAGTTGTGATTCAAGTAGCCAATTGTAAATTACCTTAATAAGCGAGATTTATAATTGTATATGTAGAAAAGAAAAACATTTAATAAAGTTTCCATTATTATTATTATTATCATTATTATTATTATTATTGCTGACTGGTCCAAGTGCTCTAACCACCACCGGCACAACCTCCACCTTCTTTATTCTCCACTACATTCCAATTACAATCCTCAACTCCTCATACCTTTCAATCTTATCCTTTTCCCTTGTTGCTACTTTACCGTCCTCCGGGATTGCCACATCAACTATCACGCACTTTCTCTCCTTTTTGTCTGGTTTCCTATGCTTGATCTTTCTATCACACTGCACCATAAAATCCCACAACACCTTCGTTTCCTCATTATCCACTACTCACTCAGCCTCATGTTCATAGCACTTCTCAGCTCCCTTCAAGCAATACTTACCACACATGCATGTTCCAGTGCACAATCCTTGCCACTCCATCATGTCTCTTCTTGTCCTCCGTTTCTGCCAACTTACCACATCCACTCACAATATGCCACACTGTTTCCCCTTTCCCACCACACATCTGGGTTCTCCATTATTATTATTATTATTATTATTATTATTATTATTATTATTATTATTATTGTTGTTGTTGTTGTTGTTGTTGTTGTTGTTGTTGTTGTTGTTGTTGTTGTTGTTGTTGTTGTTGTTGTTGTTGTTGTTGTTGTTATTGTTATTATTATTATTATTATTGATTCGGCTTTGATGATTCGGCTTTGAACGAGTTTAGACGTGCGTCTTGGCGGCAGGGAATTTTTACGTATGCGTATCACTAAAATGCCACCAAAGAGAAAGGATAAGGCCTCTGGCAGAATAAAATGGACTGACCAAATGGTAATCCATATATTCGACTGCCGTAAAGGAGCTTTAGAGCAATACAGAAGTAACTGTGATGGTATGTCCAGTCGTGGAAGAACCGGCTATATGGAGATTATGAAACGATTGTGGGAAGAAAAAGGGTATGCATTGTTGAGTTTAACAGCTCAGAATTTACGGGACAGAGCGGCTTACTATGAGAGAAATGGGAGAGATACTGGGGGATCATCTTCGAGTGGAATTGAAGAGGAAGTTCAACAAGAAAATATTGCCTCCCAAGAAAATGGCGCGTCTGAAGATCCCCAAATAGCGATCGTGGAGAATTGCATAACTGAAAATGCAAATAGCAGCACTTTTTCTGCATCAATAGAAACAGAACAATTGCAGGATGTTCCCAATATCGAGAACGAATGGCACTTTGGAGAACTGAATAATAATGAGAGCAGTTTTTTACCCGATGAATGCGATTTTCGATGGGATGAAGTACATGGAAGTGTATTCTACCAATGGAAGCGCAATGTTTTCTTGATACCGTCCGGAAAAGGTGGTGAATCTTTCGTACAAGAGTTAGCACGGTTATATCAATTGCATGCAGATGCTAATGCACTCGAACGTGTTGTCTTAAAAGCCTGCTCTGTCATGCAATATCTATTGTTGCAAAAACCACATACCAAAAGTAAGACAAAGGAACATGTCATTCATTTGGGATGAAGCTTTGGTCACAAGGGAATGTTAATGCGCTTCTTCATGAAAGGAAATGTATTCAAAAGCATCTCACATCAAACACATATAGAACGGTTGAGTTAGAGAAGATTGCTTGAGGTTTTAGCCGCCTCATGAGGCAGGGGAAAGTTCATCAGGTTCTAACGCCGAAAGAGGAAGTCTTCTATCTATTGATGAACTGATACCCATGGGAACTGATGAAAAGGTTAATACCAACTGGCAAACCACCTGCGACATCTTAATACAGAAACATCCCGAAGGAAGGATTCCACCACCAGAAACGCTTCTCCCACAACCAGAAAGCAACGAAATATAACAACACCCGTTCATCCTGACGGAATATCAGCATTCGTTACGTGTCGCTTAATCCCAGTGGATAAAGATCCAACAGTACGACCAATTGGGATTGGAGATGTTCCTAGACAGATAATTGCAAACTCTCTCTCATGAAGATGTCAAATCAGCTGCGGGGTGACTTCAGACATGCGCTGGGCACGAAGCAGGGTGTGAAGCTGCTACTCATGCAATGAAGGAAATCGAAGCTCTAGAAGAAACCGAAGCTATACTATTGGTAGATGCCACAAATGCTTTTAATACCATAAACCGTGAAGGTGCTCTCCATAACATCAAAGTGATATGTCCTGCTATGTCCACTGTGCTCAACAACACGTATACCAAACCAATTAGACTGTTCGTTACTGGTGGAGGAGAAATATCATCTATGGAATGCATCAAACAAGGTGACCCATCTTAGCGATTGCCATGTATGCTCTAGCTATTACTCCGTTGATCACAAGATTAAGAAGAGAAGAACCAGACGCAAATTAGGTATGGTCTGCGGACGACTCCACTACAGCAGGAAGACTGCGAGCACTAAAAAGTTGGCAAAAGGTTGCAAAGCGTCACAGCTGTGAGTTCAGGATTTAGATACTTTCCGAATGCCAGTAAAACCACACTGGTAATTAAACCGGAACTTAGCGAAGAGGCCACAGAAATGTTTGGTATCGAAGGGTCTGGTATCGAAATAACAACTGAAGGTAAGGAGATACTCGGCGCAGCTCTCGGCACAACTACCTTTGTTGAAGAATATGTAACGAAGAAAGTCGAAGAATGGGCAGAAGAAATTTTAGCTCTTGCTAAAATAGCCGAAATGTACCCACACGCAACGTATGCTGCCTTTTCTCATGTTATCGTGAGAAAATGGCAATATATTATGCGAACAGTTGAAGACGCTGGCAAATTATTCCAGCCAATAGAAGATGCCATAAATGAGAAGCTCATCCCAGCCCTTACTGACTGAGTACAATGTTCTCCCGAAGAAAGGAAATTACTCTCCTTACCGACACGCTACGGGGGACTCAACATTGTGAATCCAACTGAATCTGCAATGAAACTCTGAAAGAGTTGTTTTTTTTACGGTAGATCCATCAGGTACATTATTATAAGAAAATTACAATACAAGCATTAAAAATAAAATATATACAATGTTGGAAAAAATCTAATATACTAAGTCCTAACTAATTACAATTTAACCTTGTTTTCATGGATGCTGTCTAATATAATATAACTACAGTACAATTAATTAATTAATTAATTAATTAATTAATTAATTAATTAATTAATTAGCATTCAAAGGAAAGTCGTAACAGCGTAGAGAGTTCTTAAACTGTGGCCAAGTACTTATATTGGTAATTTCAATTGGTAAGTTGTTCCACAAAACTGCACCAGATGATTATTGACCAGACAGAATCATACAGAAAGCCACAGCTACAAGACATAAAAGCAAATTTGCGTCGACAGAAGAATTAATACCATGAGAGTGTGGCTACACAAGTCAGAGAAAGCCTGCCAACAACGAAGCAACGAGTAATGGATTTACTCAACGAAAAAGGTTCATCGTCGTGGTTAACTACACTACCACTGAAAGATCAGGGTTTCAACCTAAACAAGGGTAGCTTCAGATATGGATGGCAGTTGCAAAACCTTGCCCACTATTGTGTATGTGGTGCGAGTTTTTCGCCTGATTATGCCATGATCTTGTCCTCATGGAGGAATGACCATTGTTCGTCACAATGAAATTTGAGATTTGACTGCTGATTGGCTGAATGAAGTTTGCACGGAGACGGAAAAAGAACCGCAGCTACAACCTCTATCTGGTGGGAACATCCTTCCCCGAACAGCAAATCGGCAAGAAGAAGCCAGGGCGGATATCAACGCAAAAGGCTTTTGGTGTCGACACCAGAGCGCATTTTTTGACTAAACTAAAAACAACTAAAACTAAACTTTCATCCGAACGCGCCAAGCTATCGCAACATAAGCATTGCTGCTTTATTCCGAAGACAGGAACAAGCAAAGAAGAGAGAATACGGCGACAGGATTAGAGAAGTCGAGCATGCCTCCTTTACACCTTTGGTTTTTGCAACAACAGAAGGACTCAGTAAAGAAACAACGATAGTGTACAAACGGTTAGCCGAACTATTGGGCATGAAACGAAAAACTGAATACAGCACTACTCTAGCCTGGATGCGATGCTCCCTCTCATTTGCTCTATCTACTTAGGTCGGCTATTTCATGTATCAGAGGCCCGAGAGCATCATCACATCGAAGTTCGAATACGAATACGAACCTTGAACTTAGTATTGCAGAAAGTCGATTATCTTATACGTAAATTTGTAATTAATTTTTTTCTATTTATTTTTAAAATATAGTAGTGTAACTATAATTTTTATTTTATATATGTATAACAGTTAGTCTACAGAACTTTAAAATTGGGTAAAATTGTAAATAGTATGCTGTAAAGAAGATTTATAATGCTTGATAATAATAATAATAATAATAATAATAATAATAATAATGATGATAATAATAATAATAATAATAATAATAATAATAATAATAATAATAATAATAATAATAATAATGAAAACTTTATTAATAGAACATTTATAGATATATACAATTGTAAATCTCACTTCTTGAGGTAACCTACAATTGACTAGTTGAATCACTTATACATGCATGGTTATAATTTTGTATACAAAAATTGTTAATTATTTATAGTAATAGTTACTTTAAATGTTCATTAGTTCGGGATTTGTCCATTCTTTATTTCTACAGCAAAATATGTAGTACGTTGATCGTATGGCAATAGATATAATTTTCCTGATACAATATTGATGGTGTTGATTATTCAGTCCTAACTCATTATTTTTTTTTTTTGTTATTGTTATTGTTATTGTTATTGTTATTGTTATTGTTATTGTTATTGTTATTGTTATTGTTATTGTTATTGTTATTGTTATTGTTATTGTTATTGTTATTGTTATTGTTATTGTTATTGTTATTACCTAAAGTGCCTTTATCCGGTCGATAACGTTAAACTCACGACTCACGAGTCTAGTGAGGTGTGCGAAAGGCACAAGTACTGCCAACCGATTTGTCAGTACTGACAGCAAAGTCCACACTTAAAAGTCACTCTGCCTAGACAATTGCAGCCATTATATTTCGTAAAGTTGATTCGCTTTCGGTTAGCACTGTCCTCTGAATTTGACTTCGTATCAAGTCTACTCCCCTTTCGTTTCGTATCAACTTTCCAATTTGTTTTCTAGTTTTCGCCATACCTTCGCCTAAACTCCCAATTACAACTTTCACGGGTTTCGAAGGCCAATTGCTGGTGTTTCTGTAGTTCTCTTGGTGTTTACGTTCATTGTTTATCTCTGCTCAGCATGCCATGTCTACAAACGATCTGCACTTATTGTTGCTGCTTTCAACGTTAAATTAGGTCTTCGTGCAGTAGTTGTTTTTCGCATACAATATTCCAAGTCCCAACAGAGCTTCATTCCATTCCCACAGCCAACACCATCAATGCATTGTTATGCCTTCGTAAATATTCGTTTCCAGCTAATACTTTACATCCTGAGAATAGGTGGTGTACTGCCTCTATATATTCCGCATAAACGGCGCATTTCTGATTCAACCTATATTCCTATAGCTTTCCATGTACGTGTCTCCACCATCTGTTCTTGCATAAGAATTACTGCAGCTGGCTTTCTTGGGTCCATGTTGCATTCTATTGGCATCCATGCCACTTTTTTTCTTCGTATATTCTTCTAACCACTTCTTTGTCTTAGTTTGTTGAATGGTTTTCAGCTTACCCCATACCTCTTTCCACTCCCCACATATCTTTTCACCATTTAACCAAACCGCATCTTCACCAAACTTAACGGTCTCCCCTATATCTAGCATCACCTCCTCTGCTTCTCTCTTAATAGAACCATATTCCTTCATGCATTCCCGCCTCTAAGCCACTTTGATCCATTCACTTTGTGAAAATGTCATATAGCAGATCACTCTAACTTTGTTTCACTCTCCATCAATACAACCTTCTGCATCTCTCTTGCTATCTTCAATCTCCGCGCCTCTTCTGGAATCAGCTTAGCCATCTATTTTTCTAATTTCTTCATTCCTCTTCCCAAACATCCAATAACAAACGGTATGATTTCGACAACATAACCGCGATAGCCTTCTTTACATTTGCGTTTCGCCGGCATGATGTAAAGAAGCGTTCCTATCAGGTTTCTCTCACCATTTGATCGGGGAGAAAACATTGCCAAGACACACTATAAGGTAGAGTTGTGTCTGATTGGTTTACGGTCCAAGGTGATAAGAGGATTATAAGTGTGGGCGGGGGAAATGACAGAAAAGGGCAAAACCCCACCAAATCTTTTATCCTCTTTTACAGAGAAAGAAAATTTCGCTAATTCCCTCTTCTAAAATAGATATCGGCGGCTTGCGTTTTATCCAATTCTTTCCAAACTTTTCCACAATGTTGAACAACAGTAAAGGAAGATTTTAGATTTAGTGCAATATTTTCCTAATCCCCGAGCCGGGCGTAGGGCCGAAGGCCCGGAGCCCGGTGAGGGTGCTAATCTCGACATGCGTGGAGTCCATTTTACACGCGTGGAGAAAAAGCGAGGGAGACGTAATTTCGGAAATAGTTTATATATATATATATGTTCGGGACGGTGTCACGCGGTAAGAATTGTTGGACACTGGTGACTAGCGATGCAGAAAACTAAATCTGTCAGTATTATATTTGCTTTCGTTTATTACGAAATGGAGCCTGCTCAGCTACTTAAATTAAAAGCGAACAACGAAGAAAAGAATACAAACAGCCGGTTTAATATATCTCGAAGCGAAACCAGAGGACCTGAAGAAACCAAACGCCGTATGGTAAACAAAACCTCGAACTGAATTGCAGTGTTTGTGGTCACTCAGTGGTCTCAAAATCATTCAACGGTAGGGGATTTGTGTTTTGTCCTTATGTCCTAAAACAATATACAGCTTCACGTTTTCGTGCTTTCCCTTTGCTCGTCCAAATTAACCATAAGTCAGCTTAACTAAAGCTAACTTAAAACCCTATCTTAGGCTTATATCACCCTTATATTAACCGTGCTGGACGTGGGCTTTGTCGGGTTTTCTTGGCTGTGATTCCAAATTTTCAGCTGAAACGTTGTCAGCCAATTTATATACGCCTATAGCAAATATAAATTTAAGTTAATGAGACAAAAACGTCTAAGCAAAATGTAAAGCTGCGTAAAGGCCTTGTAAATCGGTAGAGATGCGGACAAAGATCAATTTCTCAGCTGTCAGCAACTCAAATAAACCCCAGACGGGTATAAAGGTCAGTCTTTCCGACCAGCATGACTCCGCACGTGCAAAACACAAGGCAATGAATAGTCTGCCAATGGAAACGGTATTTCCTCTTTTTCGCGGGAAAAACTACCAATCAAATTTCACCTAGTCGTCCTTATAAGACTTCAACACGCACCATATGAACCATTGTGATCAAGAGCTTTACACAATAAGCTATGCGTAAGCTCGGTAAAGCGAACAAATTATTTTGAAAACGCTTCTGTGAGGATATATGCCTCCCGTTCGACGCCAAAAAGTTGCACGACAAGGAGCTGCGCCAAACGCTGCCGGCACCAACAACGATAGTCAGCAGGAAAAGGTCTACCCGACCATGGCCGTCGAAACACATTGATCGCTAGATTGCAACGACATGCCTCAACGAACAACGATGCAACCGAAACCGCTACCACGGACGATGTTCCATCAACTAGCGTCGAGACGCCATCTACACCTCCCAGCGAAAGTCCTTTACTGAACGACGTCCAGTTGACCCAAATACAATCTATCGCCGCGAGGAGTGTTCCAGAATCAGTGAATGAGATAGCTACCAACGCCGCTCGCGCTGCCGTTAAAGCCATGACAAGCACGTCTGGTCCAGTGGTCCCGAACGAACCGCTACGATCCGCCGACTGATTTACGAAGACAACCACCGAGACACTGCACACATCTCCACCAATTCTTCGAGTCGACAGCTACCAGCCACATACGTGAACTGCAACTTCAGTTGGGTGAGTTATTTGAACTGTCGAAACTTTTGCCGAAGAATCTAGTTATTATACAACAGACGAACAGCCCGTTTTGTTAACGCTTGAGAACTATGCGATTAAAGTTAAAAGATCCACCCAACCCAGCACGAATATCACAGAGATCGAACAGTGGACAACTGCCTTCACTACGTACATGAGCGTTTTTACGCACGAATTCGCCACGCTGCGCAATGCCACAGAGGGCTAGGTTGGTGCATCTACGACTTCAAGTTTCGTCGGAAAGCTGTGCTAAACAAATTTTTAAATTGGTCAGAAATAGATTTGCCGCAACTTCAATAGGACCGGAATCTGCAAAAGAAACCCATGTACCTAGCGCCATATTTGTAACCACTGTGACGGCACACACGCCGGATGTCATTGTTCAGTCGATCAAAGGCAACGAACAGACGAAGACCGTTCGTCCAACAGCCAGCAATTCCAACAAAGCTAAACGCTAATAATGTACGTAAATATCTGATACCAACACCTATTGTAGTTACTAAGCTAGAAGACACACTAGCTGGGCACGCGAACCCACAGTTCGTTTCACAATTGTGTAACAATTTAAGATATGGGGCCGAATAGGATTTGATGGACAGCGAATCCCTAGGTTTTCAAAAAAAAAAAAAAAAAAAAATTGCCTACCGCCTTTACCCATCCAAACATTGTCACTTCAAATTTGGAAAAAGATATCTCTCGGCCGTGTGGCTGGTCCATTCGATACCCCACCGTTTACTATTTTTCAAGTCTTCCCAATTAGTTTAGTACCAAAAAAGAATTCGGCTAAGTTCCGCACGATCAGAGTTCATATTTCATTTCCAAAGTCGGGCACGACAAGCATTAATTCTTGAAGGCATAAAACGTTTCGGACAGGATTGTTTCCGCTCATTCCAGTTCACCCAGACGATTATGAACTTCTCGGCATGTTTCGTCCGGAACGGTAAATATTATTACGACAAAGTCTAAGGAGCGCTGCATATCTTTTCAACCAGCTTTCCGACGCTATTGAGCGGATCTTACAAAATACGTGTCACATTTCGTTTGTGTGTCATATTCTTGATGACTTTCTCATTATTGAGCCACCATCACCTTCACCACCGTATGATAACATTTGTCAACAAGTTTAACTGCCATGTTGCTTACTTGAAAAAACATTAGTATTCCAACAGCCGCCGGTAAAACACAGGGTTCAGCAAGAGTATTCGAATTGATGGGCATTATCTTAGACAGTGTCAGGATGAAAAAAAATATTAAATAAATAAATAAAAAAAATAAATAAATTGAACGCCTACGGGCAGCTTTCGACCTATTTCAAAACAAACAGTCATGTACTTTAAAAGAACTTCAATCTCTAATAGGCACTCAAAATTTTCAACGAATAATCGAGCTGACGAGAAATATTACAAAGCCGCACCATCAATCATATAAAGCTTAGGCGAGGGCTTTTTAAAGATCTCGAGATGCGGAAACAGTTTATTGTTAACTGGAAGGGTGCAAGTTTTCTTATCTTCTTCATGTCAAAACTCAGACTGCCTTGAACTATATACCGACGCATCTGAGCCAATTTTCAGGGGGAGGGCTATTCGTCTATGGGGAATACGCATTCTGCGTATTTGTGGGGATGAAGTGCTCCCAAAGGTCACCCTCAACCCCATAGACTCATACGAATTGATGTAATTATAAGAATTAGTCGAAAGTAAGGAATGTCCAACTCGGGGATCTATTACCCCTTGGACATGTAGGATGCCCTTGGGGAACTACGACCCCTTGGGCAAAGTCCAACATGGGGAACTACCACCCCTAGGACATTAGACTAGAGTCCTACTTGGGGATTATTACCCCTATAGGACAACTAAGACCGTAACGTTGAGTTGTTGGGATGAGGCTGACCACAATTTTCACCATTCGGATTACTTCTCCCCGAACCCTTCTCCCACAAAAACATTGCGTGTGTGTCATAGCTGTATTCTTAGTGTCGCAAAATATGCGTATAAGGAGTTGGATCATTAATGTTTAATACTTCTTTCCGGATCCGATTCTACTGAATTGTTTTTATCTCAGACTCTATTATAAATGTAATTTTGGAGCTGTCAACTTTTAATTCTGCCTTTGCAAAATGTACATGCATAGAGAAGCCATTTAAAGGCTTGCTAGAAATAATCCCTTTTGAAACCTCCTAAAAACAATATATTTTTTACAACCAGAATTTAATAATGAAATCTAAGTTATGCTTTGATATGTTCAACTTTCATTAAATGATTTAAATCAGTTTTGTCATCCTATAGACCTATCCATAAATTCTATAATTTTATATCCCAAGGATTTAATATCATTTGTTTTTATATTTGTTTGTTTTTATATTGGCTGTATAATCAGGAGTGCTTATTTTAATCAGGGGTTTTTGTTTCAAAAAAGCATGTAAAAGCGGGCGAGGGGTTTTTGCATTCATGTATTTCTAGTAATATGCATATCTTCTATCGTTTTTACCAAATCAAGATGAGTCAACTTGCCCGTTTAATATCAAAGCAAATACAATACCTGTCAAAAAATACGAACACGGTTTTGTTCTTTGATGATTTGAGATGAGAAATACGATGTTTTGGAAGCTTCTGAGTAAAACCAGAACCGCCGATATCTCCTGGCGCAAAGGGCGCTATTATTTAAAGAGCACCTCGTAGCAACTGCAGTTTTTAAATGCGTAGAATTTTTGTTAAATTGTTAGCTTCTGCAGTGATTTATCATTGTGCTTGCCAAATTTGAGAGACAAAACTCAAAAATTGAGCGCGCGGCGAGTATTTTGGTGAAAAAATTCTATCGTATGGTGTAACCTTAAATTAATTGGTATCATACAACCGGCTACCTGGCTACTAGTTAAAAACCTCGTTAAATTGACTGGCTACCGACCGGCTACCATATGGAAACGACCCGATACCGAGCGGTGGTAGCTGGTGGGTCAGAATATATTAACTTTTTTATTGCAAATAGGAATTATAAACTTCAAATATACGACAAATTTTTTAATTGTAGACATGTTTCGGCAAAACTTATGCCATCTTCGGTACAGATAAACGGTTAACTAATTTACAAATGGTACAAGTGTCTTTATATATACAGTGAATAAAGGATTATAAAATTCAAATTCAAACTTAAATTCAAATTACAACGGGCAAAATTGGTGAAATACCTAAATGTTCAGTTGCTTATATGTATATGCTAATTAAAGAATAGAACTCATGCAATGGAATTTTCATTAATAAGATAAACTATAAGTGTAAACAGATTATAATTACAGGGTATGTTAATAAAACAAGCTGAGAAATAAACATACAAATAGTGATTTGAAATTATAAGCTGAATATAGTGTTGAAATGGTGGACTTGAATATTGAGTTCAGGTTTAAGTTTTTTAAATGTGTTAAGCTTCTTTAAGTTTTAGGCGAAAAACCGACTTAGCAGAACCTAAACTTTTAAAGCAAGATGGAGAGTATTGATTTTCACAAGTCGGGGATTTTTGAAAATATTTAAAGATATGTGAATTTTTGTCCGTTAAAACGTGTTCCTTAATCCTAATGGTGAGATGACGAGTAGTTTCGCCAATATGACGAGAATTACATCCCGCACATGTAAATTGATAAACCACAAAAGACTTAAGTTCACGCGGAATAGGATCTTTGAAACTAAACAGGTTTTTGATTTTGTACGAAGTAAAAATCTGTTTAAATTCTAGGTCAGTGGTTTATCAATTTACATGTGTGGGATGTAATTCTCGTTATATTGGCGAAACTACTCGTCATCTCACCACTAGGTTTAAGGAACACGTTTTAACGGTCAAAAATTCACATATCTTTAAACATTTTCAAAAATCCCCGACTTGTGAAAATCAATACTCTCCATCTTGCTTTAAAAGTTTAGGTTCTGCTAAGTCGGTTTTTCGCCTAAAACGTAAAGAAGCCTTACACATTAAAAAAATTAAACCTGAACTCAATATTCAAGTCCACCATTTCAACACTATATTCAGCTTATAATTTCAAATCACTATTTTTATGTTTATTTCTCAGCTTGTTTTATTAACATACCCTGTAATTATAATCTGTTTACACTTATAGTTTATCTTATTAATGTAATTTCCATTGCATGAGTTCTATTCTTTAATTAGCATATACATATTAGGCCTACAATCTTGGACAAAATTGTTGGGACACTTTGCCGTTTTTGACGATTTTCACTTCGTGTCCCAAGGACTTTTGTCCAGGATTGTCTGAAAATGGCGAAATAAACAAAATCGAACAAAAAAAAAGATTTGGACTCGGCAATTCTGCGCAGTTCTTTTTCAAAATGACACAATACGCTCCCACATGCATGAGCAACAGATTGTTTGTGGAGTATAGAAGGGTTGGTGAATATGCAAATTAAATAAGAGCTCTCGTGCGGGTGGGAACTCTGCAGAGACTCTGCTCCAGTGAACCCTTCCCCGTTGAGGACGTAAGGGGGGAGCAGAGACGGGGGCTCTTTTATAAAACTGTAGATTTTTTGCAATGTTGCAAAGCTAAAAAGCTGTGTTTTATTGGAAATTTAAGAATTCGTCATTTCAGACAATCCTGGACAAAATTGTTGGGACACTTTGCCGTTTTTGACGATTTTCACTTGGTGTCCCAAGGACTTTTGTCCAAGATTGTAGGTCAAACGTCGCTCTTCTCATGCGCCGAATCAAATACAATTAGATTCGACGTTGGAGCGACTGCAGAGCGACATGGAAGCAAACGTCGCTTCAGAGTCGCTCCTAATTATTTTGCGGTAATCGTAATTTTCCATACCACAAGCTTCCCCGATTTGTGATTAGGGTTAGGAGCACTGGTTCCTTTTTGGGAGGGTCAGGTTGTGGTAATTGTCCATACCACGAAACCCCAGAGATCTTGTATAGAAATTACGATAACCTGAACCCCCTTACAATGGAAACATAAACCCTAACCCTAATCACAAATCGGGGACGACGTTTATGGCATGGAAAATTACGATAACCTGACACCACCCCCCCCCCCCAATCTGACCACCCCCCCACCCCCCACCCCACAATGGAACCATGAACCCCAACCGTTATCACAAACCCATGCCTAACCCCACCCCCGATTTGTTATTAGGGTTAGGAGTTATGGTTCCATTGTGTGTGTATGGGGGGGGGGTCAGGTTATCGTTATTTTCCATACCACAAACGTCCCCAATGTATGTATGTTTCGATATAGATACTTTTGGATTTTGGCTCACCATCAGCTTCACTGTGCTGACGTGTCCCAAGAGGACGAAACAGCTGTCCACAGTTGCTGATGGTGGCCAGACACTGCCCTTGTAATCGTCATTTTCACCAGTTAATCTGCGCAATGCATGCAGACTGTGTGTAAATAGTTTTGGTTTTTTATCTCTTTTAGAAACTTCCGCGCGGAATTGGAGCGTTAAAAAAACTTAAAACGCTTGATGTAGAGGAGAACCAGTTGGAAAGCCTACCCAACGAAATAGGTTGGTTACATAAGTTTACACTTTTACGAGGAATATATATATATATATATATATATATATATATATATATATATATATATATATATTGAGTTTTGGTTCACG
The DNA here is from genome assembly GCA_964035015.1 of Corallium rubrum. Classification (NCBI taxonomy): domain Eukaryota; kingdom Metazoa; phylum Cnidaria; class Anthozoa; order Scleralcyonacea; family Coralliidae; genus Corallium; species Corallium rubrum. Next base: position 8,508,002 of record OZ036013.1, read on the forward strand.
AAATGTTAGAGAGTGCTCAATACCATATAGATAGAGCAAAATATAAAGCATGAAGTATAGTTACCTTAAAGTCTTCGCTACCAGAGGTTTCACCCTAAACGGGATCATCAGGCGACATGATCCAGTTTAGGGTGAAACCTCTCGTAGCGAAGACTTTAAGGTAACTATACTTCATGCTTTATATATATTTATATATATATATATATATATATATATATATATATATATATATATATATATATATATATATATATATATATATAGTATATAGTATATAGTATATAGTATATAGTATATAGTATATAGTATATAGTATATAGTATATAGTATATAGTATATAGTATATAGTAATATAGTAATATAAGTAGGCTTACCTCAAAATGTTGAGTGTTGCAACTGTCAGTTTCACGCGGGCGATCTTGAGGTAAGCCTACTTATACTATATTCGCTCTAGGTATTGAGCACCTTCCGACATTCCGTGAACAAAATCACACGTGCTCGTTTGTATAAAATTATATATATATATGTAAACAAATAATAAATATACGTGATGTTCACTTAGTAAAAACAGTGCTCAATACAGATGTGGAGAATATATACAGTTAAAAGGTTAAAATCGTTAAAAACAGTTACTCGGAGTTTCACGCACTAAGCTCATCAGACTGAGTTCAGATGGTAATTGCGATGAGAATTTAAGGTGGATGGGTGTTTGACTATTGTTTGTGATTGGCTGCGAGGAACTTGTTTTCATGGCGACACTTTGTAATTAATTCGGACCTTTTGTTGTTTAGGAGTGAAGATTTATCAGCGGTCAAGATTCATAATTTTTCGGTTAAGCACAAGTTGCAGCGTGTAGATCCCCTTTATACCATTTAATTGAATATTTGGTGTTGTTTTCCTTCAGGTCCCACATATATTTCGACAGGACAGTGTCGTGCGCGTGCTTGCGATGTTTAAATGACTGTCTGTGGTTGTAATATCGCGACTTGAATGTGTGCTCGCAGTCATTCCTATGTAGGATTTTTCGTCATTATTCTCCGAGGTTACAGTGGCTTATAAGACTACGCTTTTTGATAGGCACATGGCGTCGAGCGGGCATTCTACTTTCTTTCTGCAGTTGCACTTCTCTTGGTTAGTGCTTCTATTACTTGTTTTCTTTAAATTATGGCTCTTTATTATTATTATTATTATTATTATTATTATTATTATTATTATTATTATTATTATTATTATTATTATTATTATTATTATTATTATTATTATTATTATTATTATTATTATTATTATGCTGGCCTTATTTCTCGTACAGCTATAGCTCACTTTGACGAAAGAAATCCTCGACAAAATCAACAACAAAATAAGGTCAACAACAATGGGAAAATACACAATCAGAAATCGACTGATTTGCCAGCATCAAAGGAAAGAGCAAATACACCTTCTTGGTCTTTGACATAGCAGACTTTTACCCTTCCATATCTGTGCCTTTACTGAAGACCATTTCAGAAGAATTAAGATCTAGAACTTATGCATGCAAGAAAGACCATGTTGTTTGATAACAATGAACCATGGACAAAAAAAGGCAACGCATCCACTTTTGACGTCTCATTGGGCAGCTATGACGGCTCAGAGGTATGCGAACTGGTCGGCCTGTACATCCCGTATAAATTATCATCCGTACATCCAAAATACATCTAGGACCTGAAGGACAACACCACCAAGTATTCAATAGACATTTTCGATGTCCAAATACATCTCGGACCTGAAGGACAACAACACCAAATATTCAATAGACATTTTCGATAATTACGTCACGCTTCATGAAAACGAGGCTTCCAAGCCAAGTTTCATAATTTTGATTATCATAGTAATCCCACCATATTTTTTTATGGAAGAAGATGGTTAATAACGTCCAAGCTACATATGGTAGACATACATCGTGTACGTATGTTGTTAGGCATTTCATAAGCTTTCATTTAATGTATATTTTAAGTTTCTGTGTTGTGTGTAACTTTTTAAAATGTCCAAAATGTTCGCACCATATATTGCTCGTCAAGTAATAAGAATGGACTTCTCACAACTGTTGTAGAATTTCGGATACTGTTTTTAAAATACATAACGCACAACTTTGAAACATATATCAAACAGAAGATACTTTAAAATGCTATTTGCGGTATTTCTAGCTGAAAAGAAAGTATTTTAAAAATGGGAAAACGTACTATTATCTTGGTCTGATGGATATTTGTTAAGTTTGTTTTGTTTACAACTCAGACCAAGATAATAGTACGTTTTCCCATTTTTAAAATACTGTCTCTTAAGCTAGAAACTTGAAATATTAAATACTTCTTGCTTGCATAATAAAGCAAATATGTTGTAGTGTAGACGCTTCTTACTAAAGATGGTCATTAACTGATTTTATAAATTTGTTAAGAGAATGTCTTGTTATTTGTACGGTTTTTGTTATTCTTGGTTGCTTTTTAAATAGTTCGCTGAATGACAAACTATACTTGTTTATCAGTGACTGTGTGTTTATCAGTGACCGCGCCCCCCGGTACAGTCTGAATCAAAATATTCCAAAATTATTGGTGTCACGTGACCAGCCTTTACCAGGGTCTTCTCCGCCCCGCCATTTTGAGAAGGCCCTGGGTACGAGATTGTGGTGCATATTGAAACGAGCTAGTCCGTACAAAGGGGGATCTACACGCTGCAACTTGTGCTTAACCGAAAAATTATGTATCTTGACCGCTGATTAATCTTTACTCCTGAACAAAAGGTCCGATTAAATACAAAGTGTCGCCAAAAAAAAATCGAATTGTGCTCCTGACAAAGATTTGAATATTGGACACAAAGAAAATGTACTTGACAAGGTTAACGACGTTAATGATTGCACTGAAAGAAAGGAAAAAGAGAATCCCCAAAGTGCCCGCAAATATTTAGTAAATAGGTCGATAACACATAATTGGGTACGACCTCATTTCAAGATCAGCTAATTGAGTACCAAAATAAACACAAATATCGCCACCAATAACAAAATTTTATACCGAAATCTCGATTGTCGGAGATAAAGATGAAGATGCTGATCGAACCAAACGCGGTATTGAAAACATCGAAGCACAGCTAAAAGAGTATCGAAGTAAACGGAATGAAGCGTATGAAGAATTGTCTAACCCTAGAAATCCTAGCATTACCCCGTCGGGGATTCCTAATAAACCTAGTATTATAGGTAGTAACATGACTTGAGGGAAATTAGCGATTAAATGAAGGAAGGTTTGTGAAAGTTTTACAAATCTTCCCGAGGCAAAGGGGAAATTTAATCGCTAATTTGCCGAAAAGTCGTATTATTAGTTTGTAATATTATGATCGCCGAGGAAAATTTTGAGAATCTTACCGACAGGAAATTTACACGGTTGATCAGAGAAGTTGCATCTAATTTTCCCGTGCATGCACGTTGTTGAGGGAAAATATATGCCAGCGGGAAATTTAGAAGAAGACAAAGGATTTCTTTGTCTTCCAATTTTCCCTCATCAACATGCACGGGAAAATTAGAAGACAAAGGAAAAATTTCCCACTTGCATGAGCAATGAGGGAAATACGAGGTTTACATTCCCTCGGAGAACAAAAGAATCCGAGGCGATCATGGTATTTTATTGAAGAAGACACCACCTCAGCTTTTGAAGAGCAAATCACGGCGTACAGAATTAACCAAAATCTCCTCAAGAATAAGAGAATTAAAAAAGCAGCTGATAACAGCCAGATGGAGTTAAAGAGACGAAGGAAAACGGAAGAAAATCTGTGATACTTATCGCCGGGGATTCTTCTCTTGCCCATATTAATCCTTCAGGTCTATCAAAGGCTACTGGCAACAAAGTAATTTGTGAAACAACTCCAAGAATCAAAATTGAGAACACCACCCAAGCCATAAATAAAATAATTAACACACAAAGTAAAAACATTAATACTTCTTGTTGGTGCAAACGACCTTGCTACCGAGCCCAAAAAGAATGCAACAAAGCATGGTAAACAAGCAGTGAGTGTTCCTATCTTTAACCACAAAGCGCAGTTCTATGCGGTGGGGATCTAAATAAGCTGGATGTAGACAAACTGCAAACTCTGACGGATTAGACCCCCATTAGTTAATTTTGCCACTAGAGGAAATGCAATTCTGGATAACTACTTACTCTTAACTTAGGGTACGATTTATACGCAAACGAAAGTGCACAACTGCTGTATACAGGTGCAATTATATTCAAACAAACAAAGTGTTGTTCACGAAATGTCGAAAAGTGCTCAATACCGTAAAGATAGAGCGAAAATACAATAAGTGGGTTTACCTCAAATCTTGATGGTCGCTACTGTCAGTTTCAGGCTGGGCGATCTTCAGGCGGGTGAAGATTTTCGATTCGGGGCTGTCTTAAATAGGTTGAGATGCTTACGTCAATGCTAGTGGGTGTGTGGGTTGATGGCGCGCTTCCTGCATTCCTACCTTTGTTCTTGCCTGCGCCTACATTGCTTATCTTGAACTTGTTTTTGTGCCGACATGTTGAAAGGATTTCTGATTTTTTGTGAAGTAAAGTGGGGTTTTCGGATTTCATAATGTAACGTTTTTCTTCCAAACATAAATTACATCGGTTAGACCCCCCTGAGTATGCTGCTGACCGTTTTAAAATTGACCAATTAATGTTAAAATTTTGTTTTTTGTTTTTCAAATCCCATATATCTTGGAGAGTTCGGTTTCATTTGAATATTTTTTGTTTTGAAAAGATTTGGTGTGGTTTCTGTATCGCTCATTAAAACTGTTTGCTGTCATGCCTATGTAATGCTTAGTTTCATTAGTGTTGTTTGTCGAAATAGTTGCTTTATAGATGATGTTGTTTGTCAAACATCGCCCACCGAGTGGGCACTGATCTTTATTTCTGCAGTTACAACCACTTGTGCTATTGTTTTTTCCTTCATTTTTCCTAAGGATGTTTGCGTCGTGTTTCGTGATTGTGGATTTAATGTTGTTCATGTAGCTATAACTAACTCTGTCAATCTGCCGGTTTTGTTCTTTAAAATAGCTAATCCGTCATCTCTATCTAGAAAGTTTATTACATCTATATTTGCTTGGGCTGTGATTTTAAGTCCAATTTCTTCGAAAATTTTATGTAAGTCTTTTCTTGCTTTGTCTGCCAATCTGCTGGTTTTGTTCTTTAAAATAGCTAATCCGTCATCTCTATCTAGAAAGCTTATTACAGACAAAGCAACTGCAGAAATAAAGATCAGTGTCCACTCGGTGGGCGATGTTTGACAAACAACATCATATATAAAGCAACTATTTCGACAAACAACACTAATGAAACTAAGCATTACATAGGCATGACAGCAAACAGTTTTAAGGAGCGATACAGAAACCACACCAAATCTTTTCAAAACAAAAAATATTCAAATGAAACCGAACTCTCCAAACATATATGGAATTTGAAAAACAAAAAACAAAATTTTAACATTAATTGGTCAATTTTAAAACGGTCAGCAGCATACTCAGGGGGGTCTAACCGATGTAATTTATGTTTGGAAGAAAAACTTTACATTATGAAATCCGAAAACCCCACTTTACTTCACAAAAAATCTGAAATCCTTTCAACATGTCGGCACAAAAACAAGTTCAAGATAAGCAATGTAGGCGTAGGCAAGAACAAAGGTAGGAATGCAGGAAGCGCGCCATCAACCCACACACCCACTAGCATTGACGTAAGCATCTCAACCTATTTAAGACAGTCCCGAATCGAAAATCTTCACCCGCCTGAAGATCGCCCAGCGTGAAACTGACAGTAGCGACCATCAAGATTTGAGATAAACCAACTTATTGTATTTTCGCTCTATTTTTACCGTATTATTTTTACGGTATTGAGCACTTTTCGACATTTCGCTAACAACACTTTGTTTGTTTGAATATATATATATATATATATATATATATATATATATATATATATATATATATATATATATATATATATATATATATGTAATGTTTACAACACGAGCGGCCGTGTTGTATTGAATTATACAATCACGAGCCGAAGGCGAGTGATTGTATATTCAATACAACAAGGACGCGAGTGTTGTAAACAACTTGTGAAATGAATAAATAGTAAAAATCCCTTTGGGATAATCATATTGAGATGCTAATTAGTTACAAGCACTAGTGGTTTGTATCTATCTATATCTATATCTATATATCTATATATATATATATATATATATATATATCTATATCTATATCTATGTATGTATATATGTATATATGTATATATGTATCTATATATATATATATATATATATATATATATATATATATATATATATATCTATATCTATATCTATATCTATATCTATGTATGTATATATGTATATATGTATATATGTATGTATATATGTATATATGTATATATGTATGTATGTATATATGTATGTATGTATATATGTATATATATATATATATATATATATATATATATATATATATATATATATATATATATTATTTAATTTAATCGATTTTTCCACTGTATAATACAAAAAAAAAAAGTAAAGGTTAACTATAAATAAAAAGTAAAATAACAGCAAATTAAGTTAAATACAGTGAGGATGGAATAGAAAGAAACAACATGAACCATACTAAGCCATTCCACCCTGGAAAAATAATAGCAAATGTGAAAAATACAAAAAAAAACAAAAAAGCACATAGAAGTTCGGTAGAATCAGACAGCCCAAGAGGCATGGGGTCTATCAGGATCATAAGATAATGATTTATAATGATTTCTACACGACTTCTTGAAATGCCCTAAGCTAACATTAGTGGTTCTTAATATATTTGGCAGATTGTTCCACAAATACACAATTCTATTGCAATAGGTGTTCTTAAACAATTCAGTTCTACATTTAGGGACCTTCAGTTTGCCCTGCGAGGACGATCTTAGCCTAGAATCAGAACATAATTCCACGAAGGAGTCAATATTACAATCATAGAGACCATTTTTCATCTTGTAAAATGTGGTTAGGTCCTTGAGCTCCCTGCGATGGACCAAAGGGAGGATATCTAACTGCCGTAGACGTTCTGGGTACTCCAGACCTGGTAACATAATACGTGTAGCACGCCTTCGCACTCTCTCAATTAATCCCCGAGCCCGGGCGTAGGGCCGAAGGCCCGGAGCCCGGGTGAGGGTGCTAATCTCGACGTGCGTGGAGTCCACTTTACACGCGAGATGAAAAGCCGAAAGCAATTCTGAAACCTGTTTGTATATATATATATATATGTTATCAAATCCACAACTTGCGCAGTTCGAATAGCAGGGTACTGGTAACTAACCTGTTAAATTATTCAAATTATTTAAATTTACGTCAGCAAATATATAATTTATAAGTTCGGTTGGATTACGAAATAGTTTTTCAACGATCATGACGAAAGTAATCTTTGCCAGAAAAAATGGTTTCAGCTAAAATGCTAAAATGTACATTAATACTACTATGGAAAAAGACCAAAAGAAAGAAGACTAACAAGAGATGTGGCAGCGAGAAAAAGACAACAATACCACTGGAAAAAGCCTAAAAATTATTACGATAAAGACCGAAAACGATGCCGACCAAAATGTAAAACTGAAAGAAGAAGGATGTGTCCTGAAACTGTTCAAAGCGGGTAAGGAATTTTTCTCTGGTGTATTCTACATAACTCGAGAGGGAACGATGAAGAAATTTTGAAACAAACGGCTTTTTAGATCATGAAGAGAACTGAATGATGCCTTGTCATATTTATGTGTCAACAACGAAAAAAAGTAAGAAACCGCGAACGAGAAAAACAATCCGAAAAGACTAGACTGAATTGGCAGTGTTTGTGGTGACAAAAGCAGAAGAAAGTTTAACGGTAGGAGATTCGTATTACTATTTACCAGTTTAGCTGAGTTAAATCGGAAGAAATCTTGAAAATGAAAATTAATATAAATAATATTTTGTCTAGAATTGTCTTTGAACGCTAGGACGTTGACATTGTGTCTTTTCTTGGCCATTGTTTATATATTATATATTTTTGAATGAAAGTTTGTCATTTGCTTCATCTCGTTGTTATTCTCATATTTTTGTTTTTTAATATTGGCTTTGCATGTTCTTTCGGTGTGTCAATACATGACTACAGATGAACCTTGCTAACTAATTTTCTAGGATGTTTTCTGATCTGTGTGTCATTTCTAATACAACAAAAGACAGAAGTTGGGGGGGGTGTTAAAAAATGCATATAAAGCGGGCGAGGGGTTGTTGCGTTCATGTATTTCTAGTTTAATCATTGTAACCGACTTGGGATTCCAAACTTCTGAAGCATACTCAAGATGTGATCTCACAAGTGCAATATACAAAGACTTCATAGTAGGAAGAAGACACCTTTCTCTAGCAACGGTACGATTAATAAAACCCAGCATTTTATTGGCTTTATTAACTTGTGTATAAATATTCACCGTATTGGTCATAAGAACACCTAAATCACGGTGCTCGGCAACTCTCTTAAGAACACAGTTTCCGATACTATCATCAAATATGATAGGAGCACGCTTTCTTGTTATTGTAGAAATAATGCACTTTTCTGCGTTGAATGGTAGTCTCCATTTTCCTCTCCAGGTAGTAAGATTATCTAAATCAGCTTGTAATATCAGGCAGTCGCTATCAGTATTAATTGCATGAAGACACTTAACATCGTCAGCAAACAGAGCAATTGTGCTTGTATCCGAAGTAACGTCGGGCAAATCATTAATAAATAAAACAAATAGAGCGCAGGTCCAAGAATGGAGCCTTGTGGAACTCCTGACGTCGCCGGACTCCATTCAGACGATTTTCCATCGATTACAACACGTTGCCTTCTGCCATGCAGATAGTTCGCAAACCATTTAAGTAGGGGACCTTTAATTCCGGCTAACTCAAGCTTTTGGAGTAAAAACGAGTGGGATACGGAATCAAAGGCTTTAGAGAAATCTAAAAACGCTATATCTGTCTGCCCTCTATTATCGACTGAGCTCGCAATCAGGTGAACAATTTCTAGCAATTGAGTGACAGTCGAACGACCTTTCATAAACCCATGTTGTAAGTGATATATGCGACCAGCGATGAATGGAAAAAAATTTTTAAATACGCAACGTTCAACTACTTTCTCAACCAAACTCATTAGGGAAATCGGTCTATAATTTATGACGTCTTCAGCATCGCCTTTTTTAAGAACTGGCACAACATTAGCGCATTTCCATTCCTCTGGTACACAACCAGTGCTCAGGGAGAGATTAATTAGTTTCGTAAGTGAAGGTGCAATCTCTTAAGCACATTCTTTCAACAGTCGCCCCGGAATTTGATCAGGGCCCATAGATTTTGATGGATCAATAGTTTTTAAAATTCCCAAAACCTCATCAATACTGGTTTGTATCAAATGAAGCTCATTGTCCTGAGTTAATGTCTCATTGGATACACCAGCTTGATTGTTTGGTTTCTGAAATACAGACACAAAGAACTTGTTGAATAAAGTAGCTTTACCATATGATGATGACGCTTTCTCCCTGCCCAGGTGCGCAGTTTTCGGTATTCTAGCGGTTTTGGTCACAGATCTATAAAACGACCAAAACTGCTTAGGATTATCCTTCAACTCATCTTGTAAACTGACAAGAAACTTACGATATTTACTTTTCGTCATTGTTTTCAATTGCTTACGAATTGCCTTGTAATTATCCCAATGGACTGATGATTTCGATCTTTTTGCTAATCTCCAAAGCTTATCCTTACGTTTTGAAAGACTGATAGTTTCCCCATCAATCCACTTAGGCGACTTCGCATCACTAATCTTGAATTTAGGAATATACATATCAACAGTTGTAAGAAACAAATCTTTCCAGTTCTCCCAACATTGATCTATATCATTGTTATTGAGGCCAATGTCAAAAGTTGTGTGTAACAAAATATTCCTCAATCCAGTGAAATCAGCTCGCTTAAAGTTATAAACATAGCGTGAAACCTTTGACCGCTTCATTGTTGTTCTCACAAAGAAAGAAATTCCAAGATGGTCCGAATTAAGTTGACAATCAAATGTAGATAAACCATAAACCCGTTCAGGGAAATCTGTTAAAACTAAATCAAGTATATTGCTGGTAGTATTAGTAATCCTAGTTGGAATATGATTGACTTGAGTTAAGAAAAAATCATTGACCATGTCACAAAAAATATTTGGTAAATTATCAGAGCCAGGCGCAGCTTGAATATCCCAGTCTATTTCAGGAAAGTTAAAATTCCCGCATAATACGACGGGATTTAACTCTTTCTTAATACTCTCCAGGGATTTATTAAGTTCCATTAAATATTCAAATGTGCTTGAAGGAGATCGATAGAAAGCGCATAAATTAATTTTTCTGCCTTCGGATGGATTAATTTCGCAAATAACAATTTCACAATTTGATTCTAAATCTCTTCGTCTCGTTGATTCAATGTCGTTCTTAGTAGCAATCAAAACACCCACACCTCTTCTGTCCCCATATCTGTCTCTGCGATAAATATATACATAGGGCAGGATTTCTCCGTCTAACACTACAGAAGTCAACCATGTTTCACAAACGACAATCACATCACAGTCTTTCGAATATACCATCGACTGGAAATCTTGAAGTTTACTGTTTAGACTATGGGCGTTAATCAGTAAAAATGATAATTTACGTTGACTATTCCTTGAGCATTGACCAATGATGGTATTTGGCCCAGGTTGTGGATGTATGTCGCCACTCAATTCTAGAGTCAAAATACACGGGTTGAACGAAGCAGTACTGTTAGCCTGGTAACATAGCCTTCTTCGCAGAAACTTTTTACCACAAATCCTCAATGAACATAACCCTTTCGAGAAACCAGAGATCCTTGCACATCAATACTGTCATAAGAAAACTCAGCAGAGCATATAAAGCACTCAAAAGCAAGAAAATATAAGAAGACGACGGAACACCAAAAAGCATGTCCGGCCGCCATCTTGTGTGGTATATATATATATATATATATATATATATATATATATATATATATATATATATATATATATATATATATATATACTTCTCAACTGTAAATTGTCCAGTCAGAGAGCTTGATTTGTACCACGTGACCAGTTAATTTATCGTAGAATTACCCGCCACAGCGGGGTATAACCTCGAATACCCCGCTGTGCCCGGGATATTCGAGTTCGTGTACCACGCGTGAATGTCACGCACGTTTCACGAAGCTGTCAACAATGGCGGAGTTTGGCGAGACAAGAAAACGTTTCGCCTGAACATTCAGATGTTGACAATAAGGTTGTTAGGTTACAAGAAAATAAGGATTCAGGGAATACAAAGAAAGCAACAAACAATGTATCCAGAAGCCTTGAGACGACAACAGAATGGAAACAGACAATGAAAAGCGGACAAAAGTTAAGCTAAGCGAACTTTATTAACATTATTTAAGCTTTTTTTTGGAAAGGTTAATATGTTTCGATATAATATATCATTTATAGACCTTTCGCTCGGGGAATTCGATGAAATATTACCCCTCGGGATGATATATCATACCTCGGGGTAATATTTCATGTATATATATATATATATATATATATATATACATAAACATTCATTTTTTTTTGTTTTT
>OZ036013.1:8524665-8604665 GCA_964035015.1 Corallium rubrum
GTTTGATGTCAACAACGTGGTTTGATATTCAAATATGCCAGTCGGCGAAGCAACGCTGGGCAATTTGCTTCGTGTGATGACCAAAAGAGCTGGTATTGAGCCTCCTTTGACAAATCACTCTATAAGAGCAACTTCCATCGCGGTTTTGGCCAATGCTCATGTAGAAACCCGTTTAATAAAGTCTGTAACCGGTCATAAATCCGATACGTCCATCGAGTCTTACAGCAGTCGGCCATCTGCACGTCAACAGGAGATCATGTCTTCGATTTTGAGCAGCTACATTAGCCCCAACGACTCGGCAATTCCTGCAATCGTGAATCAAACAAACCAAGATAAAGAGAACCAGATTTCGACAGAGGAAGACAGTAGTTCAGCCGATGTTCCTTTGGTTTCTTTTGGTCAACTTGATGCACAGTCGACGACAGTTGTCAACAATCAGTCGATCACATTCGACAAACGCAACAGCTCCACGACAAAAAGTCCGGTGTTTAACTTTCACCAGTGCAATGTGAACATTTACAACTGACTTTGTTGAACTCAGTTCTATTATAAATACGGTTTTTTCGATCGGTAAAGTTGTTTTTGCAGAGCGAAACTTTCTTCGTTCCAATCGTTCGGACTGTTATGAAGCCTTCGGCGTTTCACTTTCACGTGACATAATTTATTCACATTTTGTCTTCATTACGCATGGCGGATGTAGAGAGAAAATTAAATCTATTTTAATTACTTGCTATAATAAATTTGCAATTTTATGCTGTTCATATCCAGAGCTTGTGTATATAATAAAACAGTTATTCCACTCACTCTCGTCGTATATGAGCTGATAGCCGACTCGGCGAAGCGCCTCGTCGGCTATCAGCTCATATACGACTCGAGTTCGTGGAATAACTGTTAAATATCTATATATCTATATATCTATATATCTATATATCTATATATCTATATATCTATATATCTATATATCTATATATCTATATATCTATATATCTATATATCTATATATCTATATATCTATATATCTATATATCTATATATCTATATATCTATATATCTATATATCTATATATCTATATATCTATATCTATATCTATATCTATATCTATATCTATATATATATATATATATATATATATATATATATATATATAGTAGGTAAGTGTTCTCCAGATTATATGTTTAAAGTTTTGAGCTTTCAACTCGGTTCTTCGAGTCTTCTTCAGAAAAGTTTAACGGTTTATTTGAATGTTCGCGCTGTTCCTCACGTAATGGTATTCGATGAGAGCGTCTGATTGGTGCGATGCTAGGAATAGGTGGCGTTTGATTGGTTGTGATGGGACGCGTTGCTAACCAGGTCTGTATATAGTTGATGGTGGTCGTGGAGTGTCCAGTGTTCGACGGGTGGATTTATTCGGAAGGAACGGAGGGTGTGTGTGAATCAGGATCGTTAAGTGAACGTTTTAATTGAAGGTAGGTTGTAGGTATGTCGATGTATCGGTTTAATGTACGTTTGTCTTAAATTCGCGCGCGTGTTTGGTAGTCGCCTGTCCTAGTATTTTCGTTCGTGACCAGTCAAAAGTGTGACCAGTCAAAATTGTGTCCATTCTCGTCAGCGTGTTTGGCAGGAAGTGAATTATGGTCATGTCGGTTTATAGCGTTCCGATGTTCTGTTAGTCGTGTCTCAATCTTTTTGGATGTTTGTCCAATGTATTGTTGAGCGCAGTTACGGCAAGGAAACATGTAAATAGCGTTGTGTCTATCGCTTGTAATTGTCTTGTCTTTGTGTTTCGTGAAATTAGATCTAAGTTTATGTGTTGGTTTGTGTGCTATGTCAGTGTTGAATGGTCGGAGAAGTCTAGCTGTCATTTCTGACGTAGTGTGGATGTATGGTAAAGTGATCCTAGTCCTTTCAGGAGCAGGTTGGTCAGGTGTGATGTTCGTTGGTGTCCGTTCTTTGCGCGTTAGGACTTTGTTGATGAAGTTCCTAGGGTAGTTGTTCATACGGAATGTCGAGAAAAGGTATCTACGTTCGTCTGTTTTGGATTGTTCTGTTACAGTGCGTGTCAATTCGGTTGAATAATGTTTTAATACAACTGATTTTGTGTTGAGTAGGGTGGTTGCTGTTGTAATTCAGTATTTGGTCAGTGTGTGTTAAAGACACTCATCGCTGACGAAGACACTGAAGACACTCATCGCTGACGCTCACAATCGCCTTCGCATTTATCAACAGAAATTACACGGACACCATAACGCAGTCCTACTCGAGACCAGCCAGACTGACGCACAAGCACTGGGTAACGCCATCAAACTTACAACTAACGAATATAAAACAAGACGACGCACTGTATTGGAACAAAAACTTAAAAATTCAAGATCTTACAAACAACACCATAGCAACGCAGACGCCTGGGTTAAAAATATCAGCCACAAACAGCTCACCGAACAAGAGACACAAGTGCTAACGAAATGATTGAATTACAACACAACACAACACAACACAACACAACACAACACAACACAACACAACGCAACGCAACGCAACGCAACGCAACGCAACGCAACGCAACGCAACGCAACGCAACGCAACGCAACGCAACGCAACACAACACAACACAACACAACAGACGCCAACAAAATAGATTTCATCGCCGACCTAGAATCCACACTTAAGAAAACAGGTCTAACAGAAGACTCAAAAAACCAAATCCGCCACCAAGTAACGAACAATCTACTACACCAAAAACGTCCAGTTGACCTCAACAAACAAGAACGAGAAGCCCTGAAAGATCTAAAGAACGACGGCGAGATTATGGTACTACCAGCTGATAAAGGACGCACAACTGTCATCATGGACAAATCCAATTACATCGATAAAGCCAACGCATTACTCCAGGACGTAATCACATATCAACCACTTCACACTGACCCTAGTAAAACAACAGTAAACCGCATCAACAAAAAACTCAAAACTCTCAAAGACCAAGAAAAACTCAACCAAAATACGTACAACCGAGTTAGGCCCAAAAACACAACAACCGCTAGATTTTATGGCCTACCGAAAATCCATAAAGAAAATACTCCTCTCCGACCAATTGTCTCCCTCCCTGGATCACTGACTTACAACCTATCTAAATATCTTGCTGAAATACTCAAACCTCTGGTCAAAGCATCACCTCATTCCATCGACAACGTTAACACTTTCCTGACCAATATTAAAGACGTAAAAGTTGAACCTGATAAAACCATGGTATCCTTCGACGTAGTTTCTCTATTTACTTCCATACCACTAGACACAGCACGACGAATCACTGAACAACTACTTACTGACGATAAATCATGGCAAACAAGAACCTCACTCGACAAAGAAGACATACTTGAACTCCTTGACCTATGCCTTTCAACGGAATTCTGCTTCCAAAACACTTTCTACCGACAAGTATCCGGTACCCCTATGGGGTCACCTCTTTCCAGTTTCCTTGCTGAAGCAGTGATGCAGGAACTAGAAAAGAGAACCGTGACTAACAACAACGACATTAGAACATGGGACAGATACGTAGACGACGTGTTTGCAATAATCAAGAAAGACAAAACTGACAAAATATTACAAACAATCAACAACACTACGGAAAATATTAAATTTACAAGAGAAGAAGAACAGCAAAACCAACTCTCTTTTCGCGACGTATTACTGACTAAAACTAATGACGGCACCTTGCACACCCAAGTCTACCGAAAGAAAACACACACTGACCAAA
This sequence comes from Corallium rubrum, assembly GCA_964035015.1. Taxonomy (NCBI): domain Eukaryota; kingdom Metazoa; phylum Cnidaria; class Anthozoa; order Scleralcyonacea; family Coralliidae; genus Corallium; species Corallium rubrum. Next base: position 8,528,418 of record OZ036013.1, read on the forward strand.
TACTGAATTACAACAGCAACCACCCTACTCAACACAAAATCAGTTGTATTAAAACATTATTCAACCGAATTGACACGCACTGTAACACAGAACAATCCAAAACAGACGAACGTAGATACCTTTTCTCGACATTCTGTATGAACAACTACCCTAGGAACTTCATCAACAAAGTCCTAACGCGCAAAGAACGAACACCAACGAACATCACACCTGACCAACCTGCTCCTGAAAGGACTAGGATCACTTTACCATACATCCACACTACGTCAGAAATGACAGCTCGACTTCTCCGACCATTCAACATTGACATAGCACACAAACCAACACATAAACTTAGATCTAATTTCACGAAACACAAAGACAAGACAATTACAAGCGATAGACACAACGCTATTTACATGTTTCCTTGCCGTAACTGCGCTCAACAATACATTGGACAAACATCCAAAAAGATTGAGACACGACTAACAGAACATCGGAACGCTATAAACCGACATGACCATAATTCACTTCCTGCCAAACACGCTGACGACAACGGACACACTTTTGATTGATCACGAACGAAAATACTAGGACAGGCGACTACCAAACACGCGCGCGAATTTAAGACAAACGTACATTAAACCGATACATCGACATACCTACAACCTACCTTCAATTAAAACGTTCACTTAACGATCCTGATTCACACACACCCTCCGTTCTTTCTGAAGAAATCCACCCGTCGAACACTGGACACTCCACGACCACCATCAACTATACACAGACCTGGTTAGCAACGCGTCCCATCACAGCCAATCAAACGCCACCTATTCCTAGCATCGCACCAATCAGACGCTCTCGTCGAATACAATTACGTGAGGAACAGCGCGAACATTCAAATAAACCGTTAAACTTTTCTGAAGAAGACTCGAAGAACCGAGTTGAAAGCTCAAAACTTTAAACATATAATCCGGAGAACACTTACCTACTACATTATGCCTGGATTACAAATCTTCAAATTCATATATATATATATATATAATTTCTGTCTAAGCCATTTAAGATTTATATATATATTTATACAATACCCTGGTTGCTATGCGAGTTTTCATTGGTTGTTGGCCATGATCTATTAGAGGACAGACACATGGATCACGTCAGATCACGTCAGCTGACTTGCTTTTTTCTTTCTTCATGCCCCAAAATCCGGCAAGACGTATTGTGTAATTTTTATATTGTATAAAACAAATAGATTCCATTTTTTTGTTGTCTGTTCAGTTATAGATGCACAGAAGACGTCACAACGTGGTAAGAACATCAGTGACCCACTCGACTGCGTCTCGTGGGCCACTTTTTTGTTCTTACCACGTTGTGACGTCATCTGTTCATCTATAACTGAACAGACAACGGCAAAATGGAATCTATTTGTTAAATTTAAATATATATATATATATATATAGGTACTCACTATATATGAGCTGTTCTGCAATCTCATTGGTTCTGCTACTAGCAGTATAGATGGCGGCGTGAGTTTTTAAGTGTAGGCCTACTACAGATAAATCTGCCTGTTAAATCTAAACCGCAGCAGCGAAAATACTGAACTGAGTGAAAGTCAACAGTCAACAAATGACACAAAAACAGAATAGAAAAATTACGAATTTAACAGAAAAAAAGCTACCGAAAAAGGCAGTTGAGAGCTTTACAAAACCTTACTTATTTATTTATTTATACCGAGTTGACAATAATAATTTGTGAAACCAAATACAAGTCGTAAACATACGTATATGTATTAATGTAGTAACCAGTACAATATATTTTCTAAATAAATAAAGCATTATGAAAGACCGTATAAAATCATCAAAGTGTAATTCTTCCGAACGTTTTCGGCTTTTTTGATAACTTTTTAAATGCTAAATCTTTACATGTCAATATAAAGTAAAGAACAGCTGACTAACCTTTTCACGTTCCTGAGCTGTTTAAGTCGTTACATAGCTACGATGTTTCCAACGCTGCTACGTGAAGGCGAATGCGCATGGCGGAAATATGGGTGGCGGAAGTTCTAGTTTTTTCAAGCGATTCATTTCCGTAATAAATTATGAATTAAAAGTTTTTCTTTATTAATGTTTTTGCTATATAATAAAACAATTATACCATTCGCTCTCGTCGTATATGAACTCATAGCCAACTCCGCGAAGCGCCTCGTTGCCTATGAGCTCATATACGTCTCGAGCTCATGGTGTAATTGTTAATTATATATTTTCTTATTTTGTAGAATATCTAAGAAGTTTAGCAATTTTAAACGCTCAATCTAATCGTCTACAAACCTTACCAAGATCGATAGGGTAGGTGAAATAAAACATTTCTAACGTAGGAACCACAGATAGTGTCCTAGAGAAAAGTAGAATATGGACTTTTAGCCCTTTCTGTCAGCTGACCTTGACGGCTCATTACAAAGTTGGGGTTTTTTCTGTTTGTTTGTTTGTTTGTTTGTTTGTTTGTTTGTTTGTTTGTTTGTTTGTTTGTTTGTTTGTTTGTTTGTTTGTTTGTTTGTTTGTTTGTTTGTTTGTTTGTTTGTTTGTTTGTTTGTTTGTCTGTCTGTCTGTCTGTCTGTCTGTCTGTCTGTCTGTCTGTCTGTCTGTCTGTCTGTCTGTCTGTCTGTCTGTCTGTCTGTCTGTCTGTCTGTCTGTCTGTCTGTCTGTCTGTCTGTCTGTCTGTCTGTCTGTCTGTCTGTCTGTCTGTCTGTCTGTTTGTTTGTTTGTTTGTTTGTTTGTTTGTTTGTTTGTTTGTTTGTTTGTTTGTTTTTCTGTTGGTTTGTTTGATTTTCCCTTTGTTCGTTTGTATATTCGTTCGTTCGTCCATCTGTCCGTCCGTCCGTTCGTCCGTCCGTTCGTCCGTCGGTTCGTCCGTCCGTCCGTCCGTCCGTCCGTCCGTCCGTCCGTCCGTCCGTCCGTCCGTCCGTCCGTCCGTCCGTCCGTCCGTCCGCCTGTCTGTCTGTCTGCCTGCCTGCCTGCCTGCCTGTCTGTCTGTCTGTCTGTCTGTCTGTCTGTCTGTCTGTCTGTCTGTCTGTCTGTCTGTCTGTCTGTCTGTCTGTCTGTCTGTCTGTCTGTCTTTTATTATTTAAAATTCTTTTTACACGGTAACCTATTCAACAGGTATAAAAATATTTGTTTTTCAAATTGCCAAAATAAATATTAAATTAATCTAAACTATATACAAAACTAGACTATGTTACATACATCTACTTAAAATTACCGATTTATATTATAAAACCTATAAAAGTGTTTAAAAATTCTTGTACAATTACTTATAAAGATGTTGTACCTAAATAAGAGTACTTATAAGTTATAACATCTTTCTTCTATTGTTTTTGCATTCCTGAACGTGGCACCTCTGTAGCCAAAGCTCCTTTTCATTGCATTAGTATTAGGTTTTGGTACGCTGGTCCCACCCACCCCGAAATGCTGAAAGCGGCGAGAGAACCTCTGGTCGTGGTGGTCGTTTCTTTGATCGCTCCGAGCCAATGAAGTCGCTAGGGTCAGATCTGACCCCATTTGCTGATTAGCTAAGAAATTTGTAACGGAAGTGTCGATTAAAAAAATAATTACACAAAGTCAAAGGTAGCCTGCGAACCCAGACGTATTTCCCAATATCTAGACAACAGTCTTCATATATGACGATTTCGAATGGTTCACCCGATTTCACTGTCCCACAATTACCATTCGAAATCGTCATGTATGAAGACTGTTGTCTAGATATTGAAGAAACGAGTCTGTTTCGGAATATCAAATAGCCTAAGTAGTATTCATTTGACCTTCAGCTCCCTACTTGACCTGTAGCTCAGTTGGTAGAGCATCCACTGTTAATAAAATGAGATGGTTTGGCTAACCGGCAAACAATACTACCTACAAACACACGGAACAGCAATGGGCACACCGATGTCATCATCGTACGCCAACCTATACATGGCAGCCTTACAAGATAAGATGCTTTTAAATGCACCTGGTGGGCTGACTCCACTTGAGTGGATCAGATTAATCGATGACATTTTCGCAATATGGCCCCATGGAATAGAAACTCTTAAGATATTTTTAACTTACCTTAACAACTTTTACCCGACAATTAAATTTGAATACGAATACTCAGAACAATCAGTACACTTTTTAGACACAACCATTTACCTTAATGACAGTGTACGACTAGAGTCTGAATTATACATCAAACCAACAGACAAAACATTACTCTTACACAACACCTCATTTCATCCAACTTCGTGTAAACGAGGAGTGATTTACACTACGATACAGACGACTAATTACCAACGATAAAAAACTCCACAACCAATTGGAAAAACTAAAAATCATTCTGACCAGCAGGGGATACAAGAATGAAATCAACGAAGCAATAACCCGTGCTGCATATACACACAACAAGAACTTCTCTACTATAAAAAAAAACCAAAACAACGACAAAACCTCACCACTGACATTCGTCGTCCCATACAACAATAACACAACTTACATTGGACAGATTCTTAAACGACACTGGCATCTTATTGTAAACGACTCAACGTTGAAAATCTTATGGCCTTATATGCCAATAACGGCATATCAACGTAACCAAAATATAAAGGACATCATAGTTCACAGTAAATTTGACACAACAACCAACAGTGACTAAGAACACTACAACAAACGACAAACAATATACACTCGAGAAGACATCTTCCTGATCAATATTAACGAAGCCAAGCCACCACCGCAAGCATAATCGATAACCTCAAACATCGAATTTACAGTCCTCCTTGCCTGTTTAACCAGTGAAACCAGAAGTACCACTGATGCAGCATTATATCTACTACGGAGGCCAAAGAGTGGAAGGCAACGCCTATGCAGAAACCAAGTATTAATCGAAACCACGCGAGATAACCACCGAATCAGACAATATTATATTATCGAAACAAATCATTTAACATTTTTCATATTTTTGCTTGATTTTACCAACAAAGAATTTAGTTAAACCAGTTGTACAGACAATGAACACCTCATATGCACAATGTGCAGAGTATATGCATGCTCAATTATAATGTAAACTTATACCTATATATTACTCTACGTATATGTATACATGTATATATAACCTGACAATGATATCTCATGTTTCTAATTCACCTACAAATATAATCAATCGAAAAATGTAACCCAGGCATCATAATTTTTAAATACAACCAGTATATAACACAGGGAACAATGTGAGTCTGTGATATTGCCTTACTCCTAAACTACTCAAACGTATACTAGACATACAATACGATTGCCAACGTACCCTCGTACTTACAACTTAAAACGAGACGTATGACGTCACAAAACACAACTAGGACTATTAACACAACCAACTCGATAAAATTAAGCCTTTTCACTCTAACGCTTGACAAAAGATAGCGAGCGAAAAAGACACAGAGGGATAAGTGCAATGGCCTCAAGAAGATGCGGGCTGCCGAGGAAGACAACCTTCAGGAAGATCACAATTCTATTTTATTTTTATTATACAATTCTTATCATATTCTTTATTCTAAATCAACATACCCATTGCAATTTCAACATACATTCACATCCTGACTCTCAACATATCCTGATACCAGCATACTGAAACATTGACATGAGAAATCCCTCCTGAAGAAGACTGGAGGTCGAAACGCGTCGAGGGTTAAGCGTGAATGGAAAGTACACAAACTTACACAAATTTCCACATCTCTTTGTCTTTATTCCAACATACTTCAAGCCACCACACCCATTTTACATACATCCACTACTAAATAACACCACAGTTTACGCATTAGTACATCTCGTGTGTTTTTATACTATATGCTCGAAAACCTATCTACAAACTAACGCCGATGGATGGAGGTCCCACTACCTACCTTATTTTATAAAATCATGCCAAGAGAACTAAAACCTAAACTACCTGATGAGAAACATCTCAAAGAAAAGGAAGAAAAATACAGATTGAAGCAGAAGGGAAACTTTGACAACCGACATTAAACAAAACCACTGAAACCTCTATCATGACGTGCAACAGTCTACATCACAGACATGGATTGTACGGGCAAAGTTGTCAAGTCATCTGACAAACCAAGGTCATACCTAGTGGATACACCAACGAAAGTAATTAGACGAAACCGAGTACTACTACGAAACATCCCGAATGGCACAAACCAGAAACGAGATGAACAGGACAAAACTCAATCACTAAACATGAAGAACAGACCGATAAGAATCAAGAAACTCTCTCTGAAAGCTAGAGAAAATCTTGGACTAAAATAACATTTAAAATAAGTTAGAGACAGATAAACTGCTGAACAATTTTGTTATTTTGTTTACAACATCTCAAAGAAAAGGGAGATGTAGTGTGAGCTAATTAATAGGTTAGTTATTAATGACTAATGACGTCACCAATTTTGTATATAAAACTAATGCAATATACAATAAAGCTCTCTTTCAATACTACCACAATCTTTATATCACATTATCGAGTACTGGACAAGAATCCAACGCTCGCTTTCTCTCTTCTCGTCGGGCTTTCTTGGTAAATGCTCGGTAGACCCCAAAACTCTATTTACGTTTGTATCTAAGCTTTCAGAAAACGAAACGCGTATTTAAAAACAAACAAAATATTGAAAATCGGAAACTTACGTTGAGCAATCTGGTCTGCCTTAAAATAAAGCTCGCAGACTTATAAAGTTTATTATTCTCTATTTTATTCAAATCCGGAGTCATCTGCGCCTTGTTCGTAAGATATAATTTTTTAAGAGCCATTCTTTTCGATCTTTACCGTGTCTTAATATCACCAGCACGCCAGCATTTTATAAACAGGGAAAGACCGGTTTTGCGGCTTGTTAAACAGCCGTATAAAAGGCGCAACTTGCACCAGACATGGTGAACCGATACAAAAAGAGCCACATATTCCCCAAGAAAGACGCGCTTTCAAGGTATTCTTAAGAACTAACGTCTAGCACCACATGTAAACAATGCAGTCGGAGATTTCGCTATTCACCAAACTCGACACGTGATGCGAATATCGAAGAAGAATAACATGAATTTGTCACGTGGTGCAACTAGCCAAACCATCTTCTATTAACTGTGGGCGGAATACTAAACCGAAGGTCGCGGGTTCTTATCACGGCAGCCGGGCCAAGTAGAGTTTTCTCTACTTGTCCGGTATGTTTCGCCACTCGGAGTAACACATTACTAGAAATACATAAATGCAATAACCCCTCGCCCGCTTTTACAGCAACCCCCCTTGCGCTCTTTTTTTATTGGAGGCCTGGAAATAGCTGCTCCTGTCGGAATGAAGATATAGTTTTAATTCTGGTAGAATATTTGAAATAAAAAAACTCTATTTTTTTTGAAGAAAAATGCAACAAAGAACAAAGAAAAATTTAAGGATGATATTTCGTAAAATATATTGAGATGAAGAAAATTGCACGTCAAATCCCAGGTTTTGAACTCGATCTCGTTTGCGTGCAAACCAACGATGTTACCACCACACTGCTGAAGCAGTCGTCAGAATTTTATCAAAATATTAGGGTTATATTTTACAGTTCTTTCTTCCCATGTTTACAAAGAACATTGCTTGGTTTCTAAAAATATTTGCATTTTGAAAACTACTCGAACTGCCTCGCTGGTACTCATTTATGACATTTTAAATTTATTTAAACGAATATAACAAAAACAGTTTTTCATTTCGAAATCAGAATTGCTGAAAATGTTTTCACATACATGTTAAAAGGCCTTAATAAATATTTCAACAGCATTTGTACGTTTTACAAAAGAAAAAATGTTCCTTTTCCATTTTTTATGCTAAATAAGGTTATATAATTATTAAGTAGTTTTGCAATAAGAAAACTATTTAAAAGAAGATAAGACGGCAGCCACAGGTAAAAAATACAACGGGCACTGGCAAGAAAAAACATGCAATGGATATGATACGTTTAAAATACTTCAAGGACACACAAAATGTCAAAATATAAAACAAAATTCGAACAGGGAAACTCGAACAGTTTTGCTGTGTTCGGTGATTACTGAGCGACTGCTCTATATTTTTACCGTAGCTTAAACTTTTCGGCCTTTATCTTCGTCGGTTTTCTATTTTGACTATTTCTTTTTCCCTCTTTCGAGTTTCGGTTTGACCGGTTTCCTTTAGTCAAGACGTTGATTTTTTTTGTTCTTTTGAAAAGGATGTACGTATCCTAAAATCTCCTTTCTCAAGTCTTTTTGTCAAGAATATATTAGTTCTTTCTTGTCAAGAACTATATTGTTTCCAATGCCCCACAATCTTCACCGCGCGTGGTCCGTCCACACACATATTATATATACATATATATATATATATATATATATATATATATATATATATATATATATATATATATATATATATATATACATATATATATATATATATGAAATAGAGTTTGAAACTTCATCAGGCATAATTAAGAATTGTTTATGTTTAAAGAATTCTTAATTATGCCTGATGAAGTTTCAAACTCTATTTAACCTATATTAACCAGGCATGACATCCACTTTCCCTTCATATATATATATATATATATATATATAACTACAGACGGTACCGTTTCGGCCTTTCGGGCCTCATCAGTGTAGTGCTGATGAGCAGGATGAAGGTAACTGCTTATATATATATATATATATATATATATATATATATATATATATATATATATATATATATATATATATATATATATATATATGTATATATATATATATATGTAAGTAGTGTGCTGCGTAAGCAGTGTTGAAACAACAATCGAAATATGGTACAGTAGGTTAATACTGCCGAAACAGAGAACGTAAGTGGTCTAACGTTTCGAGCGAAGGCCCTTCGTCAGAGCATAGACAATCCAGAAGACAGGGACTAGAAACGCCACTGATTTCGCGGGACTCCTTTCGTGACATCCGTGATATGATTTTCAGCACGCAACAATCATCGGTTGTCAAGGCAACCGGCTTTAAACCAGAACAAAAACGATAGTAAACATACGCGGTTTATGCAAATTTATTCGAAGAAGATAATTACTGTCGAGATTTTTGAAGTTTACCTGTCAAGAGAGATATATTTTCAAGGTATGTACGTTTTTAAATGTTTATTTTTACAGTAAATAGCGATTATAATTCTCGTCTTGTTTTGCTCTTTGTATCAAAATGGCACACGTAACAATCACGCTAGTCAGGTAGAGCTCTTTGGAACCCTGTAACTTTAAACTCAGACTCTCAGTAGCCCTCTCCTTTGGATATTTAGAATCTCTGATGGGATATTTATGAAATTAAAGCAGTTACAAATTGTCAATCTAGTGTAAAAAGTGCTTTACTTTCGTCACTCCGTACACGAGTACAACAAAGTCGCCATTTTTGTTGTCGAAGTATGCTCTCAACAGGAACCCTGTAACTAAAATTTGAAATAGTTTTAGGACCTTAGAATTAAATATTTAGAATAAGAAAATAATTATCAACGGAACTGTCGCTTCTTTATTATCTGTTTAGTTTTCTATTGACCAGAAACTCCCATTGATTGTGCGTGTAGTGTTCACGACTACAACAAAGTCGCCATTTTTGTTGTCGAAGTATGCTCTCAACAGGAACCCTGTAACTAAAATTTGAAATAGTTTTAGGACCTTAGAATTAAATATTTAGAATAAGAAAATAATTATCAACGGAACTGTCGCTTCTTTATTATCTGTTTAGTTTTCTATTGACCAGAAACTCCCATTGATTGTGCGTGTAGTGTTCACGACTACAACAAAGTCGCCATTTTTGTTGTCGAAGTATGCTCTCAACAGGAACCCTGTAACTAAAATTTGAAATAGTTTTAGGACCTTAGAATTAAATATTTAGAATAAGAAAATAATTATCAACGGAACTGTCGCTTCTTTATTATCTGTTTAGTTTTCTATTGACCAGAAACTCCCATTGATTTTGCGTGTAGTGTTCACGACTACAACAAAGTCGCCATTTTTGTTGTCGAAGTATGCTCTCAATAGGAACCCTGTAACTAAAATTTGAAAGAATTTCAGGACTTTGTATTTTTATATTTAGAATAAGAAAATAATTATCAACGGAACTGTCGCTTCTTTATTCTCTGTTTAGTTTTCTATTGACCAGAAACTCCCATTGATTGTGCGTGTAGTGTTCACGACTACAACAAAGTCGCCATTTTTGTTGTCGAAGTATGCTCTCAATAGGAACCCTGTAACTAAAATTTGAGAGAATTTCAGGACTTTGTATTTTTATATTTAGATTAAGAAAATAATTATCAACGAAACTGTCGCTTCTTTATTATCTGTTTAGTTTTCTATTGACCAGAAACTCCCATTGATTGTGTGTAGTATTTGATCATGTAAGAAGGTCTAATGGTATACTATCTCAACAAACTGTTTAGATGCCATATAGAAAAGGCTATGGAGTCAAAAAAAGGTTCAAGTTGAAGAAAATGGAATCCAAACGAGAACTGAAACATTCTGGCTTCATTTACAGACAACAAGGAAAATAATTTGTGCCAGCACCAGACTGGTCTGCCAGGCCTTGGCAACTTGCTAGCTTGGTGGTGTAATGATTGCCAGCCCGAGATACCCCACTGGGGATTGTGACCCTCCAAATTTAGTACTGTGTACATCTATTTACTGACTTTATCTATGCATCCTTGTATCTCATTGCTACACAGTGCTGTTATTAATGGGATTTATGCAATAAATATTATTAAAACTAGCTGTGTGTTGTTTATGTGGCTCCAACCCCCCGGTTCATTGTGGCCATCTGGTCACGCATGGCACACATGAAGTGTCACACACCAGCGATTAAAGAATCAGGCACTGTTGAACAGAGGCACGTGATACATGCATCACACATGCTTAGAAGGCTGATGCAATATCTGGAACTACCAGTCAGGGTTTCCTGAGCCCCAGGCTCAGCATTGTTGGCACCATTTCTCGAGTGGTTCAAAACAACTTGTGTGGGTACTAGGTTGCTGAAATAGTGCCGGATGAAGGTAAAACCTCAAATTTTCTGACAAAATCAGGATCTGAACAGAGGACATGAAAAGCTTGCCAAATGTTTCACGCTGATTGGTAGGTAACTACTTTAAATCCCCTGTTGTTGCTGCTTCCCATAGTTTAGCTAATATGATGTGAAGCATTTTCACATCACATAGTCTTCTATATTTTGTAGCATACATTCAGCAGAAGAAACTATTTTAGGACCATGTTGGGGGATCCTTTAATTTTGTTAAAGGGATCAGATATTATTTCAATAAGTGTTTTCACCAATAACTGTTCACCATCATTATATAAGTTGGTGATCGAGTATTTTGTATCACTGGTGTGAGGAATCTCTGTATTCAAAAAAGAAAAGCTAGGAAGGGTGAAAATCCATACAGAATTTTTTACAAAAAACTTATACCCATTGTACACAGAATTAATTCCATCTGAATTTTGTGGATATTACTGTATTTCCCCAAACTCATTTTCCATAAGTTTTATGTACTGTATTGTTTGATCTGTGCATGTTTGAACAACTTAATATACTAAATGTCTGACTATACTTAAAGTAAGATATTTAAGTCTTAACAGTACTAAAATCGTACAAAAGTATTAACACCACAGACTACAATTCATAGTTTATTCCATATATCTGTAGTTAATACTGTACTATATATACTGTACTGCATTTATACAAATGAAATAGACTCACTTTCTTTTTAAACATAAGCTTACTGTAGTTTATCTGTTCACAGACAATCCAGAAGACAACGTTTGTCTTCTGGATTGTAAGATCTGCTACACGAGTCAGTTAATAGGAGTGAAGAGGTATTATCTCTTAAATTACTGCCAATGATAATTTGTAGCAAGAGTTAAACCATAATTTTGAAGTTTTACCCAGAGGCTTTGCTTTCTTTTTACTTGTACGTTTGTTTTCCATCTGAAATTGAGGAATAAAAGGTATACATCAAAACATAATTTATTATATTTTTAATTCAAGACAAAAAATGAGCACATGAAAACGTTTACCACAAGGGAATAATTAATTACCTTCATTTTCAGGTATTTCTCCGTCTTCGCTACTTGAATCTTCGCCCTCGCTCTCACTGTCTTCTCCAATATCTCATCCCAGTTGACCGCATCCGCCATATTTTATTATTTTGGCATTAAACGAGCCCGCAAAAATTATGCACAGACCGTATCACGGATTTCACGCGCGAAGTCAGTGGCGTTTCTAGTCCCTGTCTTCTGGATTGTCTATGGTCAGAGAGAAACGTAAAGAGTAAAACAAACAACGAGCTTATATACGCGAGATAATCACGTGATAAAAATTAGCCAATCAGATAAAGGTAACCAAGACAAACTAATAATGAGATTCAAAAGAATAAGCCAATCAGAGCAAAGTAACAATAACAAATAAATAATGAAAATTACATATTAATTTATTTGTTTACTTTGTTTTTATTGGCTTACATGTGTTCACGTGATTCCCATTGTAGCTCTGCTATAAATACGCGTGACCACATGTGAGTTGTTTACTAATTTCTCCTGACGAAGGGCCTTCGCTCGAAAAGTCGAGAAGATTTTTCTTTGTTTTTCAGGCCAACGTGACTTAACCCTGGTAATAATTAAATAAATAATGAGATGCGAAAGCCATTTGCTATTCTCACCATCGATAAGTAAAAAAAGGAGAGTAAAAAATAGAGAGTAAAGAATGCCCTACAGATTTTTGATCAAATACATTTCACTGATCTCAGCAAATATATTTTCACCATGGATGTCAAGTCCCTTTACACTGTTATTCCTCATCGTGATGGTCTTGAAGCTCTGAAGTTTTTCTTCAACAAACGCACCATTTTAGAACCTTCCACTTCTACATTACTTCGCTTGGCAGAACTTGTACTCACCCTCAATAATTTTTCTTTTGATGGTGAACATTACCAACAAATAAGTGGAGTTGCTATGGGTACCAAAATGGGCCCTAGTTACGCAAACTTATTTGTTGGTTATGTTGAAAAACAAATCTTCGAACAATATACTGGACCACTTCCTGATTTCTTTGGGAGGTACATAGATGACTGTTTAGGAACAGCATCATGCCCACGTGTGAATTTAGAGAAATTTATCAATTATGACAATGATTTCCATCCAGCACTCAAATTCACATGGGAAATCAGTGAAACCAGTGTGTCATTCCTTGATGTTTTGGTGTCGATTAATGGTGATGCGCTCACGACTTCAAGCCTACCGACTCACACAGCTACCTTCTATTTTCATCATCTCATCCCAACCACACTAAACAATCCATCCCATATTCTCAATTTCTGCGACTTCGCCGCCTATGCAGTGATGATAAAGATTTTGAGACCAAATCTTTGGAAATGAGATCCTTTTTTGTCCAACGTGGCTATCCTAACCACCTATTAGACTCCGCTATTCATAAAGCTTCCAGTATTCCCCGTCCGGACACTTTAAAACAACCTTCGGAAAGACTTTCTGATAATAAAACACCACTAGTTCTCACATTTCATCCTTTCAACTATAAAGTTAAGGATATCATTAGCCGTAATTTTCACATCTTAAAGAATGACCCCTTTGATCTCTTTTCGACGCAATAAAAACATTCGGGATAGTTTAGTACGCAGTGCCCTTAGAGAAAATCTACAGGCACCTGTGGGTACTACTTCTTGTTCTCGCACACGATGCTACACATGTTCGTTTCTTGACCCTGCCACATTAATTTCAGGACCCAAATCTAATTTCACCATTCGGCATAATTTCACATGCACCTCTTCCAACCTCATTTACTGCATTTCTTGCAGTAAATGCTGCATGCTCTACATTGGTGAAACTGGCAGACGTTTATCTGACAGGTTTGCTGAACATCTTCGTTCTGTGAGGAACAATGATGTTGACAAGCCTGTTGCCCGACATTTTAATAGTGTCAACCATCATATTTCTGACATGAAAGTTTGTGCTATCTCACCCATTTCCGGTGGTAATCATAGCCGCAAACGACAGGAAAAGCGTCTCATTTTCAAAATTGGAACCATTCATCCTCATGGATTCAACGAACGTTTTTCTTTTATTTAACACTTCTGAAGATGCTGTTTTTGTATTAGCAAGGGCAGACATAAACAGTGTTTTCACTTTACTTCTCCATTCTTTACTCTCTATTTTTTACTCTCCTTTTTTTACGTATCGATGGTGAGAATAGCAAATGGCTTTCGCATCTCATTATTTATTTGTTATTGTTACTTTGCTCTGATTGGCTTATTCTTTTGAATCTCATTATTAGTTTGTCTTGGTTACCTTTATTTGATTGGCTAATTTTTATCACGTGATTATCTCGCGTATATAAGCTCGTTGTTTGTTTTACTCTTTACGTTTCTCTCTGACGAAGGGCCTTCGCTCGAAACGTTAGACCACTTACGTTCTCTGTTTCGGCAGTATTAACCTACTATACCATATTTCGATTATATATATATATATATATATATATATATATATATCGCTCAAACTGATTCGCATTTTAACACGCGTGTAAAGTGGACTCCATGCATGCATGTTGAGATTAGCACCCTCACCGGGCTCCGAACCTTCGGCCCTACGCCCGGGATCGGGGATAATTATCCACCCGTATTCACTGTCCCACAATTACCATTCGAAATCATTGTGACTTACTGAACTATCAAGCTTGTCTAGTTTCATTTATACTGAAGACATCCACCGGTTTGTTTATCATTGGGATGTTTAATTCGTCCAGGCTTTTTAGGTATTGAGGCAATATTCAAATGAGCCAGATGTTTTTGACTGGTTATTGATCGTGCGATCAAATCTGGATATGAGGTGTCACGAAGTGGAATAAAATCATGATTAAAAAGTCTTAATAGATGATATCAAGTTTCGCGCTAAGATTGAATCACCGTTCTTATTCAAATGCGCCCAGAGTTATTTAAGTCTGCAACGTTAATATTATCGTTTCGTATGAATTGTAGGTAGATTACACAGGTGTTCTAACATATTGCTTAATTTGGGAATCATAGCTTGTTTCACGTCATTTCTTGTAATGATAGATGAGATAGCAGTTACTTTAGCCCTCAGAACACATCTCCTTGACTTTTCAGGATAGGATATTAAGTTCATCGCAAAGTTTCTTCGGCGTCTTTTTATGTCTGTCATTTGTACCAACATGAATAATAATTTGCTCCGGATTTGTTTTAGTAAGGAAATGTTTTAGTATTCACACGACGCTGGCTGTAGACCTTTTATCATCGAATCTCCTAGAACTAGGATGCTCCCCGAATCAAATGTAGTGGCGGATGTCGAATGATTATCATCGGCAACAGTAAAGTTCGGCGGGTTACTTTCGACCATGTTATCTTCAGAATTAGTTATAGATGGCGGATTGCTTTCGGCCATATTTTCATCTTTCATCACTATGTTCGCCATGTAGGTAGACTGTATTACTCTTAGAATGCCAAGTAACAGATAATTTGTCACCGCTATATGTCCATGTCCCACCTCCAGGCGACTTCCATGACGAGCAAGCTTCGTTCAGCTCAAGCGATGCAAAAGATTTCAGCTCAGCAAGGCTCTCGTTCCATCTTAGTTTGTTCTTTCGGATTTCAAAATACTTCTTTACTATAGAGGTTCATTCATTCGTAAACTCTGTAGGTTTGTTGAAATTACAGTTATCGGACGAAGTTATGAGAGCACGTCCTTCCGCCATGACTGTGATTACGATGATGTGTTGAGTGAAAATTAGAATGGTTTATATCAAAAGAAGAGCAATTGAGTAACGTTTCTTATATCTGTTATCTGGATGGCGCGAAGTTTGGGTTAGAGTATCTACTAAAATGCTTTTTGTAGAAACTATGCCTCTGTTAATCTTCTTGGCTTCGTGTATATATTTATCAATCACCAAGTAACATAATCCCGTCTGTCGGTCGGTCGGTCGGTCGGTCTGTCTGTCTGTCTGTCTGTCTGTCTGTCTGTCTGTCTGTCTGTCTGTCTGTCTGTCCGTCCGTCCGTCCGTCCGTCCGTCCGTCCGTCCGTCCGTCCGTCCGTCCGTCCGTCCGTCCGTCCGTCCGTCCGTCCGTCCGTCTGTCCGTGTCTATGTTTGGTAAGCTATCCTTGTTAGCGAGATACAGTCTAACCTGTGCTAAGCGGCCCTGTATTAAGCGACCAGCCATTTAAAGTCCTGGATATGTACTCCGTCCGTCCGTCCGTCTGTCCGTGTGTATGTCTGGTAAGCTATCCTTGTTAGCGAGATACGGTCTAACCTGTGCTAAGCGGTCCTGTATTAAGCGACCAGCCATTTAAAGTCCTGGATATGTACTCAGTAATTTACTTTGTGAAATTCATGAATAATTAATGAGGTTAAGAAGCAATCAAAACGTAGCATTCAAGTCACATGTATACGTCTGTAAATCCCAATAAAGATCATCTTTTGGACAAAGTGATCTTTATCAAAAGTTATGAATACTAATTAGCCTTCTTGGTGATCTTTATCAAAAGTTACTAATTAGCTTCATTCTATTGTTTCATTTCACAAGTACGATAAAGCATTCGCGTCCTATCTGTATGGGGATTTACTTCGGCTCGCCTTGTAAATCCCCATAAAGTAAATCCCCATAAAGATCGGCCGCTCATGCTTTATCTATTACGTAAACACTACCTCCATATTGAATGATTTCTTATTGCTTTAACCTGTATTAAACGACCAGCCTAAATTTACATGGTACTTTTTTAATATTCACTAGACAATTATGACAGGAAAAAAATCTGCGAACTTATCAAGTGTAGATAAATATGAATGAAGTATAGTGTTCCATTCTACCGTTTTCAATTAAATCAAGCAACTTGAAACTTCGTTTATTACAGACTATATCAATCAAACTCTTCAATTTTCACTTTGGGAAATTGTATTTTTTGTACCCAAGAACGTGCACATTTTTGCTCCACGTCGACGCGCGCGTGTCTTTACTTGATATCAAACCCCTGTTCGATCATGTTTGTCTTTAGCCAGTTGATGGAGAATGAATCTCCTGTGAGTTGATATTCACAAGGAACTTCTAAGCCATAGCCGCCGCCTCTGTTCACACGCTTGCCCTTGATGACTGCTTTACCACAATTTTTGTATCTACTGCGCATGCGCGAGTAGATACATTGTTGTCGTGCGTGTAAGTTAAGTTAAGTTAAGTTAAGTTAAGTTAAGTTAAGTTAAGTTAAGTTAAGTTAAGTTAAGTTAAGTTAACCAAAGAATGCCTTCGGAGCCAATCAAAACATAGAATTAAACGAATGACTGACGACAAACCGCCGAAGCCAAAATTGTAAACCAAGTACTTCATGTAAGTCAATGCTATGGCAGCATGGAGCGAAATCAGTTCAAGGAGCGAGAATATTTATTTCAAGAATAGAAGTTTTTACAAGCTTGGTAAGTATTTTAAGTCTGAATCGTAGTCAATTTTTAAATGTGATGTAATATAGACGTTGGAATGATGACAAGTTTTTGAAAGCCTCTTAATAGTCTTTGGTCAATTTCATATTCAGACGAGGCCATTTATATGGCCAACATGTTCACACAATTACATGTATTCAGCAAGGCTGTGCATTGCTGAACAGAAATGAAATTTTCTTCTAAGAAAACAAAACTAGCTTCATGATCAAGCAACAATGTGCAAAACCTGTGGTAATCCACGAGCGAAATTATTATGTTATTTAATAACATATTGTACGATGGTCAAATATCAGTGATAGGCTATGTAGAGAGTGTGAAACCGTAACGGCAAGTCTTTATATTTATAATGGGGTAATTAAATTGTATGCTGCAGTTGTCAATGTCATGCAAAAATTTATGACATGAATGCCAAATATTTATTCTACCTTTTACTGCATGCATGCATATACAGTATACGTCTACTCTTGAAGAACAATTAATGTATAGTTGCTAAGTTGCTTTCATAATTTTAATAAAAATTGCTGGAGATCTTCGTTCACAACTTCATTATTTCTAAACTTTACAGCAGTCATACTTCAGATGCTTGTTATCTCAAACGATTTTCCTTTACCTACCAACTGGATTGCACTATTATTTGACAAATTGTTGCAACAAAGTTATTTAAATACTTTAGTCAAATTTTGTGATTTGTTGGTGTACTGTATTAAAATTTGATTGGCCTACTAAACAATAACCATACTTTATTACCATAGGTTTTAAATAGTACCATAGCTTTAATAGTCAAACTATTATCACACTGCCTCTCACCACGAGGACATAAGTGAAGCCCAATTTGATTGAGTTCATATTTGAATGGGTGACCATGCACATATCTGCATGGGCTTGGGACTCATGCTTCTGTGCCGGATATGAGCAGAGTTGTTTACTAGTGCTCAGCCTCCTGTGCTTTGATGGCTTTACTCTGAGTTCCTTTCTTAAGGTAAAAACACAGCATGGCTAGCATCGACAAAAATCTTGACAAACATCTTGTTCAGCTCTGAATACAAGGTCACTACAAGTACATACAGTAATTACAACATTGTTCTTACCAGTAGCTATAGGCATGATTGAACGCAGTAGATACATGCATGTCTAGACATGCCTATTTTTATATAATATGGCGAGTAATCGGACCTCCACTGGCATTACGCGGAAACTATAATTTGAGCATTATACTTGATATTTGAGCATAGTATACTTTACGTTTGACCACAGCAGTTTTGAATATACTGTTGTTTCGGCTGATACGTTTTAAAATGTGCTTGATGTATGTTCGGAAGAAGAATGAAGCATGGAATGATAAATGTAGGTCAGTGCTTTCATTTTTTGTGACTACCGCTGACCTGTCCGCGAGAGCCATAATGTCGCCGTGTTGCTTGCTTGCTTGCGCGATTGTCTTGGACCGCCCTTACGTCATTCGTACTCGACAGCTAGCGATATTCAGCATGATCGCCAGATATTCGGCATGCTCGCCACATAGTCGAGAAGATCGCACATTGATCGCCAGGTATTCGAGAAGTACTCGAGTTTTTTCGTGGTTTGCATTTTGGTTGCTCTCTCGACTCTATATTATTACTTTGCAAATCTTTTCTTCTTGGAACGGTTTCTGTCATTGATCAGTTTATACAAGGTAAAGAATAGTTTCAAAACTGTGACGTTGTTTACCTTATATGTACATAATCTGTAAATACTTGATCGGAAACAAATTTAATATCTCGAAGTCCAAAGCCAACCTGAGTTACGTCGTAATTATAGCAGTACTAGAAATATTCAGCTTATAAAGTTCGCTAGAAGTTGGGCCTTCAACTGTGTCCTGTTTCAGAGCTCTTCTTCTTTATAATGATAAAATCGCTTTATAAGTTTAATTTTGGTTGAATTGTGACTTGTGCTCACTGTATATATCATACACTATAAAGAGTGTGAAGTGTGTTTTAACTAACTTCAAACTAGGTGTTTTGATATTAGATCAAATACAGCTTTCGAGTTTTTCATGATCAAACAAATCAGGAAATGAATCAGTTCTCAAGTGAATAAGTATTTTAAGAAATTAAGACAAGTTTGAGGTAAAAATTGGCTTAATCTATCCAAGTGTTTGATCACATATCAAACCTTTGTCTCGCTTATGATTTTTCTATGTGCTTGGTTTGTGAATTATTGATGATTTGGAGAAGTATATATCACAGTGCTGAGTGCTCTGTAATTACACTATATACATGTATATAAGAAATTTACACTGACAAAATACTGTATGTTGACTGTTACATAGACATTACAAAACCTTGACTCGGTGCTTTGTTTACTTGTTTTAGGTGTTGTTCAATGTCTTGTATAATGAAATTAAGAAACCAAAGCTTTTGTAGACTAGAGCTGCTACAGCAGTCTGACCACAGAATAGTAGATACACCAGAGGTCTGACTCTCGTGAGATATTCTATGATCTGGTGTCTAAGTGTCACTTAATTGTACATTTTTGTATAAAATTGTTGAGAAGCTATTGTGAACTGTTGGGAAACTTAAAGCTATGAATATGTTAAAAGCATTGAAATGAAGAAATATATCTGTTGAAACTACAATAGTTGTACTGAGTATTGTTGTACTGTCTTATTTAAAATACTAGCAGAATCACAAAATATTAGTGATGTGCACACTTGAATGCCACAGCATATATATGACAGGTAAAATGTTGTTTTGGAACACAATGTTGATGATCTGGGGTGAGTTGTTGTGAAGCCTGGATAGCTTGTAGTTGATAAGGCCTAGCTAAAGAACAGCACTAGTCATCCTTTGAACCATCTAATGTAAAATTTTATCCAATGAATGGTTGTGTATCTGACAGTGCTGTTCAGTGGATAAAAGTTAAATAATTTGGGTTGTTCAAAGCGCCATTAGAGTGGTTCTCGAGCTAGGATTTATCCAGCAGATAAGCTATCCGGGCTTCGTACAAAAATCTGAATTTTACAAGTTCACTTCACGTGAAACTTGGGGGCATTGTTTAAAATGCCAATATATGTTACAGTATGTTTTGGAAACAGCCAGTAAGGATGTATGTATGTATGTATAGGATGTGCCATGTTTAAATCAGCAATACATGTATAAAGTGATTTAAAATACCTATCATTTTTGTATGTGTCTGTGCTTTTCACACATTTTCATGTGTTGCTTCTGAAGTCTATACTGTATCTTTTTCTGTGTTTAATAGCGGTAGTCACATGTACGCACTGCGTACCTATTTTTTCATAATCCTCCTTCAAAAGCAAATGATATGATCTTTAATTTAAAGCTCAGTGGACGGCGACGACAGAGACAGATGAAGGATTATTTTAACTCCGCGTAGACTGATAGACATAATAGTATGCTACCATGAATATTTGTCGCGGACGCGTTACACGGGAAGCTTTTACCGAAAATGAAATTGTAATTTGTTTTGTTGTAGCATTTGTTCTGTTCTTCTCTTACTCTGTTCATTTCTGTTTTCAATTTTTTTTAACAATTTTGTGGCTCTCTGTTGAGTCTACGCCTTGTTTCGATACTATAACTCAATAAAACGATAATTTGACCACGCCCAAAGTTTATTTTTAACGACCCTGTGTTCAGCGGCCTCCCTCTATTAAGCGGCCAGCAACCCATTCCCAAGGGTGGTCGCATAATACAAATTCGACTGTATCTCGTTTCTTTATGAACATCCTGTAATAACCTGCTGGCGGATGTATGCAGTCATGTGTGCCTTGTCAATGTTTTTTTGTTTTCTTTTTAGGTATCTCAGCAACCTAACTAAGTTAAGTGTGGGAGAAAATGATATAAGTTATATACCAGAAGAGATCGGTAAGTGTGAGATATGTTTTGGACAAAACTATTCTTTTATCTATATTATTTTGCGGTTACTGTCGGTGTAGTTCTCTCCTACTTGATCAAGTGCTCATTGTTATTACTCCTGTTTTGTCCACGTGTTTGTTGGTGTTGGTTATATGGTTATAGGGTTATTGTGTTGTAGTTGAGTGTTGTGTTGTGTTGTGTTGTGTTGTGTTGTGTTGTGTTGTGTTGTGTTGTGTTGTGTTGTGTTGTGTTGTGTTGTGTTGTGTTGTGTTGTGTTGCAGTGTCGTGGTGTCGTGTTATTGTTACTGTTACTGTTACTGTTACTGTTACTGTTACTGTTACTGTTACTGTTACTGTTACTGTTACTGTTACTGTTACTATTGTTGCTGTTGCTGTTGCTGTTGCTGTTGCTGTTGCTGTTGCTGTTGCTGTTGTGTGGTAGTGTTGTGGTGTTGTCGCGTCGTGGTGTGGTGGTGGTGTTGTAATGTTCTGGTGTTGTAGTGTTGTGCTGTGTCGTAGTTTCGTGGTGTTGTGGTGTTGTGGTGTTGTGGTGTTGTGGTGTTGTAGTGTTGTAGTGTTGTGGTGTTGTGCTGTCGTAGTGTCCTGGTGTTGTGGTGTTGTAGTGTCGTGTTGTTGTAGTGTCGTGATATTGCAGTGTATTGTTGTAGTGCGGTAATGTTGTAGTGTTTTGGTGTGTGGTGTGGTATGGTGTGGTGTGGTGTGGTGGTGTTGTGGTTTCGTAGTGTTCTTGTGCTGTGATGTAGTGGTGGTGTGGTGTTGTAGTGTCGTGGTGTTGTGCTGTCGTAGTGTTGTGGTGTCCTGGTGTTGTGCTGTCGTAGTGTCCTGGTGTTGTAGTGCCGTGGTGTTATAGTGTCGTATTATTGTAGTGTTGTAGTATTGCGGTGTTGTAGTGTCGTATTGTTGTAGTGTGGTAATGTTGTAGTGTTTTGGTGTGGTGGTGTTGTGGTTTCGTAGTGTTCTGGTGTTGTGATGTTGTGCTGTCGTAGTGTTGTGGTGGTGTTGTGTTGTGTTGTGTTGTGTTGTGTTGTGTTGTGTTGTGTTGTGTTGTGTTGTGTTGTGTTGTGTTGTGTTGTGTTGTGTTGTGTTGTGTTGTGTTGTGCTGTGTTGTGTTGTGGTGGTGTTGTAGTGTTCTGGTGTCGTGGTGTTTAATTGTTCTGGTGTTGAAGTGGTGTTGTAGTGTTGAGTCTTGTTGTGTCGTGGTGTTGTGGTGTTGTGGTCTGAACTGTGTCGTATGGCTCGACCCAGCCACGTTGATCTGCGTCCTTCGTAATTTAGCCGCTGGCTGCAAGTAAGGATGATTAGCCCTCAGTCATTTATCCTTTAGATGAATTGTAGGGCTCAAAAACATTTTTCTCGCTTATCTGAGATTTGACCGAGTATCTGGGTTTCACGAATGTCCACCAAACGTTCGTATGCTTGACTTTGTTTTTCTCATCTTTTTCTTTGCAGGTACATTAGAAAGTCTAGAACAATTATATTTAAATGATAACGAGAATCTTCATTATTTACCGTATGAACTGGCACTGTGTTCATCACTTCAAATTATGAGCATTGAGAACTGTCCGTTGAGCAGATTCCCGCCTGAAATAGTGGCGGGAGGTCCATCTATGGTTATTCAGGTAAGAAAATCAATACATCCTTACATACAGTAAGAACCAGCATAAAAGAACCCCTAGTTTTCCAAGTCAGGTGAAATGGTTCTTATATGTTGGGTGTGTAGTGAGAAATCAGGCTGAGATAACACAAAAATTAGGTTTGTTTTTAAAAGAGTACATAAAATGATAAAGTAATATCTTTTGCAGTTTTTGGTTTCCTTGCTTCGTTGTTGAGATATTTTAGTTTGTTTGATATGTAAATGTCACATGTTGTGACGTTACATGTGCATAATGAGTTATTGGAGGAGGTTATATATTTTTGCAATTATCAAACGAAATCACCTGAAATTCTACCTGTTTGGTGTAGTGTGGGGAAACGCACATGCTTCCTTCGGATTAAATTTGTTTTGATAGATTAAGGTATATAGCCTTCTTCGATAACTCATTATGCACTTGCATGTACGTCACAACATGTGACATTTACATATCAAATAAACTGAAATATCTGAACAACGAAGCGAGCTATTTTAAAGGCTCTTTCAAATGACACAAACTTAATTTTCGTGTCATAGACACTTTAATAGGTTCTTAATTATTTATAGGGCAGAAACAATTGTTCCTTATATGGTTATTTCCTTATAGAGTACATGCATCTGGGTTAAAAGGGAGTTTAAAATAACATTTAGAAAACGCACGCGGTGATTGGTTGAAAGCCGTGTTTCTATAACTGTATTAGCCTGCCTGGCAAGTGTTTCTTAATTAGTAGCCTGGATGAGGAAACGCTTGCAGACAGACCCCGAGGTTTTAAAAACCACCCACGCTTGACCGCTTCATAGTTGTCAAATGCCGACCAATGAAAATAAAGCGTTAAATAAACAAAAGCGAATTTTACTAATTTTTAAAATAAAGTCGGTTTACGGTTTATCGATAAAATTAAAATTATTTAATATAGATTTCAAACGAAGAAACAAAATGGACACGCTTTCTCGGCAGGCTAGTTGCCAAATAGGAACAAATGGAATACAAAAGTAACTAGAAATATGAAAACCTTACTATGCCAGCTATAATTGATGAGATGTTTGATTCAGTTAAGATATGAAAGGGCAACAGATGAGCCAGGCTGGAAACGTAGACGAATGATAAAAATAGGTACGCAATGCGTACATGTGACTACCGCTGTTAAACAGAGAGAAAAAGAGAGACGTAAGAAGCAACACCTGAAAATGGGTGAAAAGCACAGACACATGAAGAAATGGACAATTTGCATTATAGCAATGCATCATGGGAAAAATGGTAGCGCTTCACTTGCAGGCGAAATGGCCGCCACGAAGCGAGCATTTTGCTTGCGAGAAGAATTGATTCTTTTAAGCACATTATTTGTAGCGCAGGAGAATTTCGAAAAGGGCAATGTAATGGTGGGACTATATAGAACGTTGTGTGCCAAAGACAGCGAAATCAGAGCAGAAATGGACGAGAAAATTGCTATAGAGCTATTGAAAGAGTGAAGAATATTCTAATAAATATGTTCCCGAAGGGAGGTTCTTCTCGACGTTTTCAGGTGAGTAAGCTTAGTGAACATCGGACGGCTCATCATTTTGCCTCACAGACATGTGTGTGTTGTTCTATCACGATCTCGTATTTTCTGAATTACCAAGTGTTCTGTAATGATTTTTTCGTTTGTTGAAATTGACAACTTTTTGGCGACGATATCTGTCATTCGTTCGATTCAGCATGTCCTCTGAAGACAATGTTTTTAAAGAGTCTTTACATTTTTTGGCACGGAAACAATCCAGTTTTATCGGCAACGGCACTGGCACTTTGTAAAAACACCAAGAAGAAAGCACTTTTGCCTGACTTTCTACTGGTTTTTCTTTTCTGTTTCCTTTGTTGTGGTCAGTTCATATCCTGTCAAATATACCAGTAGGTTGTAGAACTATTGTAGGCTGTAAATATATATTCGTAACTATATTATTCGTTTAAAACGTTGAAAATTTACTGAGTTTTGTTGCTGTGTTGTAGTCAACAAGCTTTGTAAAACACAGGGGTGGTGCCACTGAGGCAGAGGGGGGCAGGGGTGCTACACCCCCTGTTGGGGAACCATAGCCCTCCAGGCCCCATCAGGGAAAACTTACCAATTTGTCAGGGAATCTGGAAGGAAAACTGTTTTCTTTTTTTATCAATTGGCAAAGAACTTTTTAACTGATTAATTAGCCAGACAAGTAATTAATGCTTTTGTGAAATAAACTCCAAATCCCCCTACTAGCCCCCCTGTCAGGGACCTTAGCCGCTGTGTCAGGGAATTCTTGGCACCACCCCTGGTAAAACAGTGACTTGGAAATTATAATTTAAGGCTATAGATAGTCTGTAAACTCTGTACAACATTCTTTAATCAGATGTTCCTCAGTGTTCTCTCCATAGATGATATAGACTGTAGACAAATTTTAGTAATAATTTTGTAAATCTTGATAATTAATATTAAAATTTTTAGGTAGGTACTGTATCTGTAAATAGTAAATTGTAAAATATATAATTATATAACTTATATATAACTGTAAATAGGAAATAGGTTTTAGTATTAATTTATAAAATGGATAATG
The DNA here is from genome assembly GCA_964035015.1 of Corallium rubrum. NCBI lineage: Eukaryota > Metazoa > Cnidaria > Anthozoa > Scleralcyonacea > Coralliidae > Corallium > Corallium rubrum. The sequence continues at coordinate 8,553,980 of OZ036013.1, forward strand.
AACCATGTACTTCAATGGAGTCAGACAAAGTACTGACAACTTTAGGAGCCAAAGGACCTACATCTTCAGAAAGGAAGAGAAAAGGAGGTGGAACATCTTACTGTATTCCTACCTGTACATGATAGCAACACAAAACGAAATCCAGACTCCAGAACTTTCATTTTACCAATTTCCAACTGATAGAAAGCTGAGAAAGATGTGGTTGCATTGGTTTGGTCTGACTCCATTGAAGTACATGGTTCATTATCCATTTTATAAATTAATACTAAAACCTATTTACAGATATATATGAGTTATATAATTATATATTTTACAATCTACTATTTACAGTTATATACAGTACCTACCTAAGAATTTTAATATTAATTATATATAAAACTACTACTAAAATTTGTCTACTATATTATTTTTGAAGAGAACATGCACTGAGAAAAGTTTGAAATTTATAAATAAAGAATGTTGTACAGAGTTTACAGACTATCTGTAGCCCTAAATTATAATTTCCAAGTCACTGTTTTACCAGGGGTGGTGCCAAGAATTCCCCAACACAGGGGCTAAAGTCCCTGACAAGGGGGGCTAGTAGGGGGATCTGGGGGGGGGGGGGGATGCTCCCCCAGAAAATTCTCAAAATTTGAATGTCTAGAATACCGGTAGCTTTTTCCATCTTTTCAGTGTGAAATTACAGTATCTGTGTTTCTACAGGAGTTTTATTCACTATTAAAGCATTACCATAGCTGACCGGGTAAGCACCCTCCCCCCTTCCTTTGATGAAAGTCAAAACATTGTGGGTTGGGTACTTACATGAGCAGTGGGTGCTTACACAAGCAAAATGTGCCTTATGTGAAAAACTGATTTCACAGTATAAAGTCAACACAACACTCTGAATATATGAAAACAAACAAAACCATATTGAAACAAACAAAACTATATTACAAAATATGAATTTAAAAATATGCATTTATATGGTATAAAAGTCTTTTGATCTGGTTCGTCAAATCCATCAAAGTCTGAATCTGAGTCCAAGTCAAACAATATCTCTCCAGGTAGGTCATCTTTGCCTAATACAGGAAAGTTGTCTGAAACGAGATCATCTTCAGTCCCTTTGCAAAGACGTGGTCAGTTGTACTGAGAGAATGTTTAATCCTTAAACAGGGGGGTGACTGCTTGCTTCAAGATGGTCACTTAACTGGTCAACTACAGTAATTACTTGTCTGGCTTAAATTATCAGTTAAAAAGTTCTTTGCCAATTGACAAAAATACAGTTTTCCTTCCAGATTCCCTGACAACATATTTATTAGAATATTCTTCACTCTTTTAATAGCTCTATAGCAATTTTCTCGTCCATTTCTGCTCTGATTTCGCTGTCTTTGGCATACAACGTTCTATATAGTCCCACAAATACATTGCCCTTTTCGAAATTCTCCTGCGCTACAAAAAATGTGCTTAAAAGAATCAATTCTTCTCGCAAGCAAAATGCTCGCTTCGTGGCGGCCATTTCGCCTGCAAGTGAAGCGCTACCATTTTCCCCATGATGCATTGCTATAATGCAAATTGTCCATTGGTAGTTATTTTAAATCATCTTATACATGTGTTACTAATTTGAACATGCCATATACTATATACATACATCTTTAATGGCTTCTTCCAAAACATAGAATCATAAACATGCCACCAAGTTTCACTTGAAGTGAGCTTGTAAAATCCAGATTTTTGCAAATATAAATAAAACATCTGGGGCTTGTTGTATGAAGCCCAGATAGCTAATCTGGTGGATAAGTCTTAGCTAGAGAACGACCCTAGTGGTGCTTTGAACAACCCAATTTAACTTTTATCCACTGAACCGCACTATCAGATACGTAAGTCGGTATTCAGTGGATAAAATTTAAATCAGTCAGCCGAAATTTTTCGGTTGACTTTAGCAGTGCAAGAAATCATGAAAAATTTTCTCATGTTTCTCTGAGGATGGTTCTGTAATAAAAGTGAAACACTGCACGTCCTCACGGAAAAGCGTCAAGTTGTCGCGAGAATATCTCGTGCACTTAAGTTGGATAAAACTCGCCTCCAATCTCGGTGCGGCTGGATACATGTAGCTCAACAGGTAGAGCGGCCGACCGGAATCCCGAAGGTGCGAGTTCAAATCCCGCTCGAGTCAGCCGAAATTTTCGGTTGACTTTAGCAGTGTAAGAAATCTTGAAAAATTTAAATGTTGTGCACAATTAGTGCTGTTCTTTTGCTAGGACGTATTCCAGATAGGTTTTTAAGGCTTTGTACAACCGGCCCGCATCATCAACATTGTGTTCCAAAATAACCATTTACATGCCATAAATATGCTGTGGCAGCTGAGTGTAATGCCCATCATTAATATTTTATGATTCTGAGCACTAGTATTGTAAATAAGACAGGCTTTCAACAATACTCAGTAGTTTCAACAGAAATATTTTTCAAGGTTTATGCAAGGCTTTAAACTTCAACATATTCAAGTCTTCAAGTTTCACAATAGCTCCCCAACAATTTATCAACAATTGATCAGTGACACTTAGATCCCAGATCATAGAATATCTTAGTATAGTAGGTTAATACTGCCGAAACAGAGAACGTAAGTGGTCTAACGTTTCGAGCGAAGGCCCTTCGTCAGAGAGAAACGTTTCTCTCTGACGAAGGGCCTTCGCTCGAAACGTTAGACCGCTTACGTTCTCTGTTTCGGCAGTATTAACCTACTATACCATATTTCGAATATCTTAGTAGTTCACCAGAAGTCCAATTTCCATCCATACCTTTGAAGTTTATGTTGGCACATATGTTGCCTTGCACATCTCGGGCATTGTCATTCATCACCATTTTTACTTTTACACTCCTGGTCAGATTATGTTATATATAGACAAAAAGTGTAAATACAGAGCACTTCTCAAACATTAATAAATTCATAAACCAAACACATAACTCATCTGAGAACTGATTCATTTACTGATTTGTTTGATATAGAAACACTTGGAAGTCGTGTTTGATCTAATGTCAAAACACCTAGTTCGAAATTGGTTAAAAATTTGGCTTTGCCATGGTTTTTCTTTATACAGTATATGAGACATGGTTCACTGACCAGTGAGCACAACGCACAATTATTCAACCAAAATTAAACTTAAGCTCATATAATTTATAAGCTCATATAAGCTCATATAATCATTGTAAATCATTTCTATCCAAGAGTTTGGTGTATACTCACAGTTTCTTTGATAAAAGAAGAAGAGCTTTGAAGCAGGACACAGTTGAATTGAAGGCCCAACTTCTAGTGAACTTAAGCTTCTATAGTAGCTAAGTACAAGGTTGGCTTTGAGAAACTGAGATAATTATTTCTGATCAAGTATTAAGATTATGCAGATATATAAGTTACAACGTCACAGTTTCGAAACTACTCCTTACCTTTTAACTGAGGGCTATGATAAATTTATATAAACACTTTTGAAAAATCAAAACAGTCGTCGAGAGGGCAACCTATTTAAAAATATATAAAAATTAGCCTCCTCCGCAGGCAACTCTGTGTCTTCCGAGACGCGGACTTTCAACTGTTCAGGGCAATATTTTGGCTGAGATGCTTGCTACATTTTTGGGTCCCAGGGGACCAAACCCGCATATTCGGGTAGAGCGCCTCGCGGGCTTTCCAAAAATATGTGTCTCGACGCCTGGGGGTTAAACGGTGTTATTACAATAAGGTGCTGCAATCTTGAAAACGAAGTCCAAAATGAGATTTGTCAAGGAATAGCTAGTTAAGCACCGAGTTTTAGCTTAGCGTTATGACGTTTATGTAATGCGTAACTTAAAGTGCCACTAACCCCCAAAAAATGTTTTCGCAAACCTAAAAGCCCTTATTGAGTGGATTAGTCCAGTAAATAAATTATTGGTATTGGACATTTCTTTGGTCTTCTGTAGACCACCAAATTTGCAAAAATTGGCATATGCATGTCCCATGGCGGAGAAGGAAAGGGAATGGGTATATTCCTGGTGTGACGTCAGACAATTCCAACGAGGAACTCCTTTGAGCTCTGTCTGCTGAATGCATAGAATTTTTACATTGAGTTAGTTGGGAAAATGAATTTTCAACCCAAAAAATTCTATGTATTCACCAGACAGAGCTCAAAGGAGTTCCTTGTTTGACTTGCCTGACGTAACACCAGGAATATACCCATTCCCTTTCCTACTCCGCCATTGGACATGCAGATGCAACTTCGGTCGTCTACAGAAGATCAACGAAACGTCGAAACGTCCAATACCAATAATTTATTAACTGGCCTAATCCACTCAATAAGGGCTCTTAGATTTGCGAGAGAAAAATTTGGGTTAGTGGCACTTTTAACCTTGCCTCACTGGCGTGGTAACGGTAAATTGTCATCTGTGAATTATTTGACGGCTTTTTCGATTCCCCCAGTAAATTCGTAAAACTCTTACTACTCTTAAGCCCGCAAGGTGCGCTGGAGTACTAATATGGCCGCCGTTTACTGCTGCATAAGGGATGAACAATGCAGTTATATAGAGATCAGTGGTTTCAACACTGATCTAGTGTCTTCATCAGAAGTGATCGTTGTGAAGAAAGGTCCCATATTTGTACTCTCAAATAGATAGAACCGATTATGACGAGATGCAAATAGCTTCTGCTAAGCGACCGTTTAATGGAACGTGGGTGCTATTAAGGTGGTTCCATACAGTTTCTTGAAAAATGGAAAATACAAGTCTCAAGTCCAAAACACGTGGATAAACAATTCGGAAAAAGAATAAACGTAAATGTTATCATAGTTAAACAGTCTGACAATCAAAAACTGTTACCTGAACGAATAATTTTTTTCCGGAAAACTCACGTTTTTTAATTTTTTAAAAAATTTGATCAACAGAATTTTTTTAAAATCGGCCTATTGGTTATTCATACTTCAAGAAAAGTTCTAATGAAAAAAAAATGAGGGTTCACCAAAGTTTTTTTCGAATTAAATTAGTTTGATGAGTAATTGGCAGCCATTTTGAAACTTCATTGTTGCCATAGAAACAACTGTTGCTAGTTTTTGATTGTCAGACTGTTTAGCTATGCATAACATTTAGTTTTATTCATTTCCCGAATTGTTTATGCACATGTTTTGGACTCTCAAACTTGTATTTTTCATTTTTCTGGAAACTGTATGGAGCCACCTTAATATGCAAGCTTACAGACAACTTATAGCGTATATGACACCGTGGACTGGTTTATCATGCATACATAGTTACTTATATTGTGTTGCCTGCTCTGAAGAATAACAATATTTTTTTCCTACAGTATCTTCGATTCCAAGGTCCGTACCGCGTGATGCCAAATGAACCCCAGGTTCCCGTCTCTGATCTTTAGACCATTATGGAATGCACAAACTCGGCAAAGATTCAGTGCTGGATCGGAGTTCCGAGGTCTGCCCGAAGGCTTTCACCTTGTAGTTTATTCAGGTTTACTCTTTTATTACGGGAACCACTAGCTACGGTACTGCTCAAACGTAACCTAACACAAACCTGCCATTCTGTTCAAGATTGTTGAGACACTTTGCTAGTTTTGAAGATTTTCGCTTAGTGTCCGAAGTACTTTTGGCCAGGATTGTCTGAAAATGGCGAATTCAACATAATGGAGCAAAAAAAATTTGGACCCGTCGATTCTGCTCAGTTTCAAGAATCAGACAAATACGCTCCCACATGGAATAGGAACAACAATCGAAATATAGCAAGGTTAGATATACTGCCGAAACAGAGAACGTAGGAGTCTAACGTTTCGAGCGAAGGCCCTTCGTCAGAGAGAAGGCCCCTCTGACGAAGGGCTTTCGCTCGAAACGTTAGACTCTTACGTTTTCTGTTTCGGCAGTATATCTAACCTTGCTATATTTCGATTGTTGTTTCTACACTGCCTACGCAGCACGCTACTTTTATTACACTATTTGGAATAGGAACAGACTGTTTGTCGAGTATAGAAGGGTCAGCAATATGAATTTAACATAATGGCCAAAAAACAATTTGGACGCGGCTATTCTGCGCAGTTTCTTTAAAAATCATACCAATACACTCTCCCATATGCATGGGGAACAGCTTGTTTGTGGAGTATAGAAACGTCGAGCAACATGCAAAAAAAAGCGTAAAAGCTCACAAGCGGGTGGTACCGGTGTGGAGGAAACTCTGTAGAGAATCTTAATCCCCAATGATCAGGTTATTCGCATTTTAATGTTACTATGCTAATAAATTACATTCTATCAAAAATTTAACCCTTTCTCGTCCGGAAGGGAGGGGGCTCCCTCCCTCCCTCCCTCCCTCCCTCCCTCCCTCCCTCCCTCCTTCCCTCCCTCCCTCCCTCCCTCCCTCCTTCCCTCCCTCCCTCCCTCCCTCCCTCCCTCCCTCCCTCCCTCCCTCCCTCCCTCCCTCCCTCCCTCCCTCCCTCCCTCCCTCCCTCCCTCCCTCCCTCCCTCCCTCCCTCCCTTCCTCCCTGCGACGTAACACAGAGTTCTGAGTTTTTCATCTTGTTCTTAAGAATTTGTCATTTTTGGACATTGTCAGGTTATTTCTGAGCAGTATTGTATTTTAGTGAAATGCACAATAACAGTAACTCCGAATATTGAAATCACTTTAATAGATCCGATAAAAAAAATCCCGTTTTGAGATACTTTAAACCAAATCCAATTTCCAGTTTTTAAAATCTAATCCAATCTCGTTCCCAGAGCCCACGTTCCCCTTACTCAGCGGGCGGGAAACGGGAGACTCTGGGATAATCCGTTCACGCCATCACATGATTCTTGTTATCCGGAAGAAGAGTTATATAGAGTTCACTGTGTTCATCAGCCAATGAAATATCGATGTGAAACGGATTATCCCGGGGTCTCTCGTTTCCCGGGTGGGGAACGTGGGCTCTGGGAACGAGATTGAATCTAATCTAAAATCCGGTCCATAATTCAATCCAAAGTCTAGTTCATAGTTAAGTTCAAATGGCAGTCCAGTGAGCTCTACATATAACTGGAATGATATCTTTGTGGCAATCTTGTTCCCAGAGTCCACGATCCTTTTGGGCCTGAAGTACGTATAGTTCCAGTCTTCTACGCGGTCGTCTGATCCAGTCAAAAGACGCGTAGAAGACTGGAACTATACGTACTTTAGGCCCTACATGGCCGCCATGTTTGACTTCAATCTTTTCCCGGTGAAAGAACAGCATATATCACTCCAGTTATATATAGAGTTCACTGGGGCAGTCCAATCCAAAGTCTAGTTTACAGTTCAGTCCAAAGTCCAGTCGAGACTCCACCCCAACCTCTAAGCCACAATCCGGTCTAACGTCTAATCCAAAATCCGGTCCATTAGTCAGTCCAAAGTCTAGTCCAAAGTTCAGTCCAATTCAAAGTCTAGTCCACATTTCAGTCCAAAGTCCAGTCCCGTCCAATCCAATCCAAAGTTCAGCCCAAAGTCCAGTTCAAAGTCCAATCCAAAGTCCTCCCCAAAGTCCAGTCTATGAAGACCAGTCCAAAATCTAGCCCAAATCCAGTTCAGTTCATGAAGTCCAGTCAAAAGTTTAGTTTACGAAGTCCAGTCAAAAGTTTAGTTTACGAAGTCCAGTCATAAGTTTAGTTTACGAAGTCCAGTCAAAAGTCTAGTTTACGAAGTCCATTTCAAAGTCTAATTTAGGAAGTCCAGTCCAAAGTCCAATCTACGAAGTCCTTTCCAAAATCTAGCCCAAATCAAGTTCAGTTCCTGAGGTCCAGATCAAAGTCTAGTTTACGACGTCTGGTCCAAAGTCTAGTCCATGAAGTTCAGTCCAAAGTCTAACCCAAAATCCAGGTCACAGTCCAGTTCATTTCATTTCATTTCATGAGGTCCAGTTCAAAGTCCAGTCCATGAAGTGCATGTCAAAGTTTAGTCGGAAAGTTAGCCTGCGTAGCCAGCGCTGGTATAATTGGGGAAGGGAGCGCCTGCAGGCGCCTATTGTTATTTTTCGTGCCGCCCCCTAATTAAAACAGTGTATTTTTGGAAGTTGTCAATTTCAAAAACCTGAGCTAAATATTTAGTTTAATTAATTTGGAAGTTGATCGAATATTTACTCCGTTTAAGAAACACGTAACTAGAATTAACTAAAATAGCACAGTTTACGAATGTGCATGCTTTCTTGATTCAGGAATTTGTGTGGTATATGTAATTCGCTGTGTCAGCGTCTGACAACATTATATTATTCTGCTGTTGCTTATCTTGTCTGGTTTTAAACACTGCAAAATCTTTTAAATAATTAAACAATTTATGTTGAGTGGGCTACAGAAAGCTCAGACAGATTATTTTCGTAGTTATAAAACATGTGTATGTAACGACTATGACGATCAATATAAATATAATCATAACATCTCGCGACATTCGCACGCATATCAATATAAATACTGAGTTAAATTTAATAGCCTGGCGCTGGTGGCCAATGCAGCAGGAGAAGTATGCCTGAGTAAATCCCACTGATTCGAATCAAATGCGAGTGTAAGAAATTCTACATGAATTATGTTTCGCTCAAGCCAATGTCAGACAATTCAGTTACTCGTCGTTAAGCCGAAGTCGCCGAAGGGGCCACGTCTTGCGGGAAAATCTTACCGTAATTAACTGTTGGGAAACCAGCGAATAAACATTTTCCTTCGGATGCATATGCAGCTGCCTTATGGCCACGTACTCTCTTCTCAATCTCAGTTTATTTTGAGCTCGTTTCCTTATATTATATGCAAGGCACATTTTCACAACGCTCTTCTTCGCCAACGTCTGCAGCGGAAATTCAAACTACCTTTGATTGATAGGTCATTAGCGTGTCAACCAATAGATTGCGAGCGTTCGCCGGCGAACGCTATACACGAAAAATAACAATGGGTGACTGCAGGCGCTCCTTTCACTGTCCGTCCCAATCCCCAGCGCCGAAGTGCATGTCAAAGTTTAGTCGGAAAGTCTACCCCAAAATCTACCCCAAAGTCTACCAAAAAGCTTAGTCCAAAGTCTAATCCAAAGTCCACCCCAAAGTCTTGTTCGAAGTTCACCCCAAAGTCCATCGAGTTTTTAAAATCTTTGCTTTGTCAAAATAGACTTGGACTTTAACATTTCGGTAAAGGCCTCTGTCTCGTATTTGAACTATTCAATATTTGGAGTTACTATTGTGTATTTTTAATATCTTATCGTGGCCACTATTCGTTCATATAAATTTGATCTCTACGAATAATTTCCACAATCTTCTCAACAGTAATAAAGAGCACAGAAGTACTTCGTTTTTAAAAACAATATAGTTATCTTTTAAGGGACAAAGTATTTGAGATGTATATAGAAGTGAATACATGTAGAATTGTAAGAAGTGTAGAAATTAGTACCGATCTGTGTGTATATCAATGGGTTCCTTAGTCATTCATTACTGCTTATATTTCTTTCGTCGTTGTACGTTCTTTTCTCTTATTTAGCTTTCTACCTTTTTTATTTGCTTTTTCCTCCTTTTCTTCCTTTACAACAGCAGGGATATCTGTTACCGCTATTAAAAATACCGCGGGCTCATCATGTTATGAGACCGTCTGTGGCGGAATTTGGAAAATGTGGTGACGGTATGACGACCATGATATCTTTAAGATTTACTAACAATCTGTCGGTCAACCAGAACTTTAAAGTATGTTAATCAATTAGGGGAAATACTGACGTTCTGATAGATGAAAGGAGACATTTCAACCAGGAAGATGTAAGATGCTGCATTAGAGCCATGTTTGATCGACTATAACTCCAAACTTTGACGTTTCCACCGAAATTTAAATCTTGGCATTGGTACCTGTGTCTCATGTCCAGACCGCTTTGCCGAGTTATGTATAGTCAACGAATTCTCGATTTGAGATGTTTTAATATTTGTCGGAATTTTGACATTTTATGGCGTTTTGTGACGTAAAGTTTCTTCGTACAAATTAACCCTCCGATAAATTGCATGTACGTTTATACAAACGTACATGCAATTTATCAGAGTGATTCAGTTGTACGAAGAAACTTTACATCACAAAACGTATAAACTTTATACAAAGGGGGGATCAGGGTCAAAATTATATACGTAAGCAGGACATGCGCACCCAATGGCCGATACAGCGTAATTAGCGTAATCGGGACAGGCACAGTCTAATCGGGACAGGCACAGCGTAATCAGGACAGGCACAGCGTAATCTGGACAGGCACAGCGTAATCAGGACAGGCACAGCGTAATCAGGACAGACACAGCGTAATCAGGACAGGCACAGCGTAATCAGGACAGGCACAGTCTAATCAGGACAGGCACAGCGTAATCAGGACAGGCACAGCGTAATCAGGACAGGCACAGCGTAATCAGGACAGGCACAGCGTAATCTGGACAGGCACAGTCTAATCAGGACAAGCACAGCGTAATCAGGACAGGCACAGCGTAATCTGGACAGGCACAGCGTAATCAGGACAGACATTGGAGATGGAACAGAGTCCCTTATGAATGATATTTAGTGAGACTGACCTTTCAGTGACCTCTTCTTGATCTACTCTTCTCATTGTTTCCCGCACTCGTTTTTCTTGAACTCTGTATTACGTTTGTAGCCAGTTTTTGGAAACTGTTCGAGTATTTCTATAACCACAGCATCCAAATCTTGTTGGGTCAAATCAGCATATTTGGACGAAATTAATATACCATGACTATGTAGTCGTCTTTTCACAGTAGATTCACTAACATTTTTACCATGGCGCTGATGGCCATTAAATTTGTTTTCAACAAACATTTAGAGAATTTCCCTTGGAATGTTAAATGCTAGTCGTCCAGGAGAACCGGTAAATATATTTTCTAACTGGGACTTATTTGAAAGATTACCAGTTTGGATATCTTTCCAAGGTATCCTCTAAAGTACGGAAAATGTCTTCTGCTTGATCAATCAAAATGCCAGAAATATCGTGAATAAGTAAAGACAACTGAAGAATATTGATGGCCCCTTCACATCTGTCAATACATTATTTACCATCATTACTGACACATCTGAGAACTTATTGAATAGTTCTACGTATGCGAACAAGGACAATTTCTTTTCCATCCTGTTTATTGAGGAAAATTATTAGTGATAGCAAAGCTTTAGAAAATTAATGAACTAACTGGAAAAAAAACAGTGGGAAAAAAAGCAGTTTTAGCGAACACTATTTCTTTTCTCTTTTACTTATCGAGAACAACAGTCGTCATATTTCGCAGCTTCGTTTCGCTAATTCCTGTTTCGCAGGCACGCTATCCTTGATTACGATGTGCCTGTCCTATAATGAATCTGTGCCTCTCCCGATTATTGTCCCGATTACGCTGTGCCTGTCCTGATTGTCCTAATTACACTGTGCCTGTCCTGATTACCCTATGCCCTTGCCTGTCCTGATTACGCTGTGTTGGCCATTGAGTACGCATGTCCTGATTACGTATAGAATTTTGACCCTGATCCCGTTTATAGATATGGTACTATTGACAAGTCAATTAGCATTGTCAGTTCAAGGACATCACTAACAGGCTGAATTTTCCCCACCCACCCAAGTCCCCCTCACTGTCTACATTGGCACTTTGTTGCTCCTTGTTGAGTTTCTCGACAGGTGTCACTGCCCATACCTTAATACTAAGTCAGTGGGAGGGTGTAGTGTGAGGTTGGGCTAGGTATTTAATATTGCATAATTGCTCAGTCAATGGTCAATCTCGCGAGCCCATAGGTATCGGTCAGCGACCATTAGCAGAATGCAGAAAGACCTATAAATGCCGCTATTTTGAAGCTGAAAATGGTCGCACTTATAAATTGTGCCGCGAACTCCTGTGTGAAGATTAACTGGAGAAATGCATTGCTGTTTTTTTGTTCTGAGACTCATATTTGTTTGATATAAGTGAAATTACGGAGCCTGCATGGCGAAATGTTTTGGTATGAGTTTCAGTCTTGTGTACTTTTTCTTGATAAACGTCGAAACTCGGCGAAACTCAAGCTATATAACAAAGCACTTGATGTCTGTAACGTTTCGGGGGGCTTTTTGGTTACTAGCTAACTGTATTTGTAACGTTCGGTATACTTTGTTCCATTTACTTTTTTTAGTTTTTTCGTGCTATAATACACAAGACGAACACCTTCTTCTTCGATAATAAAGATAAAGAAATCAAATGTAGTCAGAGTCGTCGGTATTGTTTAAAGTAGTAGTAGCTCAGTAAGATCTCCCCGATTCTATTTTAAAAGGATATATATCACAAGTAATGCAGCCGTATTGTATTGAATATACAATCACTCGCCTTCGGCTCGTGATTGTATATTCAATACAACACGGCCGCTCGTGTTGTAAACAACTTGTGAAATGAATAAATAGTAAAAATCCCTTTGGGATATTGAGATGCTAATTAGTTACAAGCACTAGTGGTTGTATCAGAAGAGTATACATCCACTAGTGGTTGTAACTAATTAGCATCATTGGTTTTAGTTTGTATGGGGTTTACAGGGGTATACTTGTGACGTAATTTCTGAAATTGGATTGGCTGCAACGCTCATGAATTATTAATGAATTTCACAAGTATATTTAACAATGCTGCGAGAGCTTACACACTTCTTTCTGTCTATTTTAATATTTATATTGTGAAGTATGGAATGTGTTCGGTGAAACACTCACTGACCTATATATATATAACTGGACTGCGTGTGCTGGCCAAAAATGTGTCCCCATTTTCACTTTCAAAATGGCGGCATTTATGTGTCCTTCTGCTAGTGGTAGCGACACTGACATGTACTTATCGTAGGAAAAACTAATGTTTATGTAAATACAAAGCGATTTTCTTACTTTATTAAAGGATGAGTGTCCACCTAATGCTTTGCGCGCTCACAATGCACCCTCACGGCCATTTTTCGGGCCACGAAATTCAACAAGTGAAGCAATCCCTCGATATCTGAGCAATCCTTGCAGTAAATTACTCAATTTATGTTTTTCGTGAGAGCAAAGATGATTTGGTAAGTAGTTATTGTCATATTTTTGATAATATTTGATTACACTCAGAGGGAGTGGTATTTGTATTTCGAGACAAGTATTCGTCGATCGGCGTTTCTTACAAAACCAAACGAAGGCCAGACAAGGGATCGTAACTAAATGTAGACACTAAATTAGATGCCATTAATAAGAGCTAGTTAGACTCAAAGTTTTGTCATTTCAATAAGACGCATTCGTACTGCTGTTAGTAATATATTTCTCTTCGACATGTACAGTTTCCTATAGCAAAGCCTATAAGATCCTTTTAATCTTTTATTCCCTATATTCTATAAGCAGACAGACATTGTATACACACAGAAGTGTTTATATGCACAGTCTGTAAAGTGCAAAATAATATATATGTACTTGAAAGGCCATTGCGAATAGAACACGCTGACAGATTCGTGGAGTGTCGTTTATAATTATTTTCGACAAATTCTGAGTCAGACATCGGTTCAAACGACTTTTGGAAGCTTATAATAGCATCGGCTGAGAACCAAACAATGAGAAACTTAATATGAGAACAAGAGCGCCAAATCAAAACAAATCCTAAACGGAGATGCAGTCCAACAGGTAAACCACTTGTAAACAACTAACAGCAGTCTTATTGAAATGACAAAACTTTGAGTCTAGCTAGCTCTTATTATAGTAGCATCTAATTTAGTTATAATCTCTTGTCTGGCCTTCGTTTGGTTTTGTAAGAAACGCCGATCGACGAATACTTGCCTCGAAATACAACTCCACGACCCTCTGAATGTTAATCAAATATTATTAAAAATATGACAATAACTACTTACTAAATCATCTTTGCTCTCACGAAAAACATAAATTGAGTAATTTACTGCAAGCATTGCTCAGATATCGAGGGATTGCTTCACTTGTTGAATTTCGTGGCCCGAAAAATGGCCGCGAGCGTACATGACCAAAGTGATAGCGTGCACTCTCATTCACTGATCTCATTGCATTGTGAGCGTGCAAAGCTTTAGGTGGACACTCATCCTTTAATAAATCGTTGATCCTATGCGAGGGCTTCCTTAGAGGTGAATAAAATTGTCTGGCGTTAGCCAGAATAAAATACAAAACACCAATTCGGACAGGAAAGAGTTATAGGACGAGTTAATGCAACGACTCAAGAGGCCCGCTGGATTATTTGTCTGACCAAATAGGATAGAACATGGTGTCGAGTTTGTGTAAACAAAATATTTCGGTGGTTTGCCATGCATATTTAATATTTATGTTTGATGCTGAGCAGCCCGGGATGTTTTCATGATAAGAGTCTTAAACTACAATAATAATAATAATAATAATAATAATAATAATAATAATAATAATAATAATAATAATAATAATATTCCTGGACAATTACTGTTGTAGCTTTCTATGCTGGCCGGCGTACCGCACGAACACTTGGCAATAAAATATACAAGACTGTTAATACACATGCATGGTCATGGAAATCTACAAATATTTCGTTTCATGAAGTCGCCAGCTCTATGAAGAACCGCTGAAGATCACGAGAAAATCGTAAAGAAGCGAAGCGTACCGAGTTCTTCTTTTAGGGGCTGTTTACATGGCGTTTGCCGGAATCCCGCCATGCAGGTCTGTCCCGTTCCATTTATATGGAAAGAATTTTCTCGGGACGTTTTTGTCCCGTCCCGGCAAAGCGGGATCCCGACAAATGCAAGACAATTTTTCTCATGTTAACACGATATTATGCTGACTTGGCAAAAATTCTGACAGAAAATTCCGTCTACTCCGAACGTTTTCTCAAGAAATAATCCACTGTAGAAGTTATAAAATATATTGGCAGAAAGATAATTCACCTTGCTACAACATACACACAGTTTATTCGACCAAATAGCTTAGTTTCCCTAAAAAAGCGAAATACCAAACATGTCCAAATCATAATAGCGGCCGCTATTTTGAAATTTTTTTACGTATGTATTATAATGTCTTCTCCGAATGTTTTCTCGAGAAATAAACCACTGTACAAGCTATCAAATATACTGGAACAAAAGATAATTCATCTGGCTACAACATACGTACAGTTTATCCCACTAAATAGCTTAGTTTTCTTAAAAAAGCGAAATACTAAACATGTCCAACACGAACTAGAGATGCCTGCGTATCGGTCAGTGGAAACACTCCTAACGATTTCAAAAGCTCCATAACAGATCTGCTCGAGTTATAATGAATATGAGCAATGAAGTAGATAATAAAATTGCATTAAGTGTATTAGGATGGGACCACTTAAAGCACAGAGAGAAAAAGCCAAAGCTAAATTAATGTTTAAAGTATTAAATAAGATGAGGCCAAAGTCCCTCACAAATCTTTTTACTTATAAAAACGAAATATTAAATTATGCTTATCAGTCTTAATGCTAATAAGTCAGTGGGAGGGATATGGTATTAAAACGGCTTCCGCAGACAATGTAGTGTGAGGTTGGGCTAGGTTCGCATAACATTTACTGCCTAAGATACTTTCAAATAAACATTTTTTTCCTATTCACTAACACAATGTCAATGGACCTTTTAAATGCATTCTGATAGTTCGGTATCACTTCAGACACTTCCAAATGACTAATCGCTGCCGCGAGGTGAGCACTTTTACTTGGAATAATTGATTGGTTTTAACCGCATTTAACTTCACTTATCTACATTCTGTGGAAAAGGTCATGAAATTACTGCAGTCATTGTCGAGAAAGTCAATTAACAGTGATTGACTGACCGAACAAGTATAGTAGGTTCTAGAAGTTTAGGTCGTAAAATAATTTAAATAGCGACCCGTACAGATGACGTCACGCTTTTAGACCCCAGCTACATGCGGAGAAAGAAACGGCTTTCGACTGACGATTCAATAGAGGAATGGCTCCATCCGCTCACAATTCTCACTGAAAATGACGATGTTCCTGCATGGCTCAAAATTCGATAGAGAACCAGAAAACGGTGGTTGAAATGTAGAGGTCTCAAAAAAAACACGAATTACTCGTGTTACGGATTGTATCAAGGCCGGATCTCAAAATATGCATTGAATGCACGGTTGGCGGCAAAGGTTCATCGGGAAAACATTTAACGTGCAGTCTACAAGTCGTAAGTGCTCCGTTACTCCCTAAGACGGGATGGCATGTTTTTTCGTCGAAGGATCATTCCTTTGACTATGGGCATTAAGGGCATATTTACTTCTACGCTCTCGAGTCCATTCGCACAATTTCCAGTGAACAAAAACGGTGAAAACGACGAGGGCTTATGCCATAGGACTGATAAGTCCCTGAAGAATGGTAGGAAGTATGTGGACTCAGACTTTGTTGAATGATGTTGCTGACGCGAAGACCGAATCTCTCTATTTTATAAGATGTCATGTTTGGCCATCGATGAGATCTGATCTCCCACAAAATGTACTTGTCATTTTATCTGTTATAAGCGGCGCAGTCACGCATTCGTTCATGCATCTTGTGAACCGTGTAAGGTTTCAGCGCTCAGAAGATGCGGTCATGTTGTGGCCTTGTTTTTATTTTTACTCGATCATGTCCAGAATTATGGGTCTACAGTTTTTTGGGGGTTTTTTCGGGAAAGGAATAAATAGTTTGCTCCCTGGGTCAAGCAGCTCTCTCGACGATTTATGAAGCTCTTGGATATCTAGAGTCGCTTTTGCACTTACCCCAGCAGCAGTGCTTTGTAGCCACCATTGTTCAAGCACGTGGAGAGATTTCGCTCTGTTTTGTTTAATTTCCTCGCCTTAGAAGATCTGGAACACTTTCACATAATGAGGTCTGCAATGGTTGTCCGCATCTCCATGGGGGGTCTAATATATCGCGTCTATTTAATTTTTGTGGCCACCGCTGACCTTCAGCGGGAGCCACTATGTCGGCGTGAGCTTGCTTGTTTGCTTGTCTTGGACCTCACTTACGTCATACTCGACAACTATCGTGACATGATCGCCAGTCGGGTCAACGCCAGGTATTCCAGAAGTTTACTTGGATTAATGGATTCACCGAAAGTCGAAGATACATAGGGTCAGAACAAATATATCTCACTTTTCAAAGAACATGTTCAATATAGCATTCTTCGTTAGGCTATACTACACGAAATGCAATAGCTTTTAAATAAACACTCTACTTTATTATGTTCACTCCAAACTATTCCCGTGCGCCTCCGGGTTGGTGTTTACAATCTTTAACTTCGCTGACGCTCAGACACTTTAAACTAAAATTTTAAACTACCATGCTCCGTAAATTTCGTGTTGTGAAGTTCTAAGCGAAGCGCATGAATATCTCCGCAAACGCGCAGTAGCGGTTGTGATTCACCCTTAAATTAGTATAATCGTATTCCTTTTACTATTGATGTTGATAATACTTTTGATTTACCTACACTGGAAGCCTTGAATTATCGATTACTCTTGACAATGTAATAGCCAATGAGGTTTGGGGGCAAGACCTGATCGAGGTAACACTGCAACTGCGCGGTGGACACATGCATGCGTAGCATGCCTATTTTTAGAATCTGCGCGGAGCGCTATTCAGCATTGTTCATTTACTAAATATTTAAAAAGAAGTGCGGAGTTTTTCTCTTTACGTGTTATGTACATTGAACGTTTCTCAAATAGTTTTAGTTACTTAGATATTAGTAAGTAAAAACTCAAAGTATAAGTATAAACTGTATTTGTGTTTGTGCAGTGTTCTAACGTTTTGCATTGAACATGCAACGTTTTGCATTGTACATACAACATTTTTCGTTGAACATACAACGTTTTCCATTGTACATACAACATTTTGCATTGTACATGCATTGTACATGCAACCACCATTTTGCATTGTACATACAACTTCCGTTTTACATACAACTTTTTGTACTGAACATGCAACTTCCATTTTACATACAACTTTTTGCATTGTACATAGAACTTTTTGCGCTGTAGATACAACTTTTTGCATAGTTCATACAACTTTTTGCATTGTACATACAACTTCCGTTTTACATGGTTCGGAATGGGTTTGGATGTGAGGTGGTTGAATTTCCGAAATGGTAATGTGTTTACATTGTCCTTCGGAATCTCATAAAGAAGTCTACAATGGATTGGAAATGAGTTGGTGTAGGCAAAATACAATGTATTTTCAAGTGTATTCTATAACCATAGTAGTCCAATGGGGTCCGGTATGACGATGGGTTTTATTTCCTATTTGCCTGTATTGTAACTTCATTTGGAGCATTATTTGTGTTGAGAGTCTGGCGTTAGACAGAGTAAAAGAATAGAGGAAGGGTTAAGTTAATTTCAACAAATATTGCTGCAAATAAATTCACAATACAGGCGAATACACAATAAAACCCATTCGTCATAACCCTGAGTGACTCCATTGCCATGGACTACGACTACTATGGTTAGAGAATAGAGTGGAATATACTTGGAAATATTCTGCCCAAATAAGCTAATTACTTACTTTGAAAGGTAAGTGTTGTTTTCCGCTGTCAGTACTTGAAACTTGTTTGTTTTAAACGTAACGCAATGGTGAATCCACGAGAGTGATGAGAGTCGAGATCACAAATAGTTAAAGAAAAGTTAAAATGAACCCACGATATCAGCTATCTACTGGATTGTTTTTGGAAAAGAAGTTGTATGTAAAATGGAACTTCGATTTTTGAGGTATGTCCAACATAGGCATCGGATGACGGATCGTAACGATCGGTGAAAGAGCATTGCAGATCGTACGTACCGTGCCACCTGTATTGAGATGGTCACGGACCGACATGACATGACATGATACAGATGGTTAAGACTTAGTAATACACGTTTCTCACAGCTATTGTATGTATGATTGTGCAGATGGTACGGATCGTACGGACCGACATTACATGATACAGGTGGTTCAGACTTAGTAATACATGTTGCACACAGATATTGTATGTATGATTGGGCAGATGGTTCACATAGTACGGTCGTACGGACCGTGGCATCTGTATTCGGATGGTCACGGACCGACATCACATGATACAGGTGGTTGACACTTAGTAATATACGCACCGGTGAAACATTTCCCATTTTTGTTTAGCTTAACTTTATGATCCACACTACGGTACATTTAATCTAAACAGTGAAATAAACGTGATATACTGCCTAAACAGAGAACCGGTATGAGTCTAACGTTTCGAGTGAAGGCCCATCGTCAGTGAGAAACGTAATCTCTGACGAAGGCTCGTACGTTCTCTGTTTCTGTTAGATAGTTGAACTGCTAAGCTCTTTGACGTCAGCAGTATTTAGTTATTACACAGATAGGATGAACTAATTATTGGTAAATGTAACTTAAGAACACCAAGAGTGTGAGATATGCGACAGCGCATGAGACAGAAGATGATTGTTGATTGTGACTAGTTAGGATCAGGACAGAGAGAGCGAAGTCAGATACGAGTATGTTTTATACCAACTGTTGGAGTTTCAATAACTCAACTTCTAATGAAGATTTGGAGCAAACTATTGTGTACTTTTCTGGTTTCCTAAACTGGCAAACAAAGAACTTGTAGGGCACGAGGTAACATTTGGCGACCCCGGCAGGATTGCCAATTCGATGGGCTGTAAATTCAGTCGTGGTTTATAAATGAAAGGACACAAGCAAGGGTTATTTCTACGAAGACTACCACAAGAACTCTAAGCTGAAATTGATGAGGTTAGATCATTCTAATTTTTGTTAAATAAAAGAACATATTGTGCGTCCTGGGTTTTGAATGTGAGTAGAAACAAACAAAGAAACGTCAGTGCTCAGAATACGCCTGTTTGTTAAAAGCGCAGTATGGAAGACCTCGAGACTTTGCAACTTGAACTAGAGTCATTACTCTATACAAAGAGCGAGGCTGAATTGAAAGAATTCGCCGTTTCGATCAAATTAGATGTAGTTCTTTCGGAGAAAAGCAAAATAGCGGCTCTAAAAATCATCCAAAAATACATTGACGAAAGGGTAGTCGAAGAAGGGGAATTGCCCGAAAAGGTGTCTTGATTTAAGCATGCCATTGACAAACTACAACCTGAACAACAGAAGAAGAATGAATCGGAGCTTGCGCTCAAGTTAATACAACAACAAATTGACGCGCTGAAACAAAAGCAGCAGTCGGAACTTGACAGTTTGTTGTCGAAATTGGCTGAGGCACGGATACATGCCGAGGAAACCACAGTTGAATCTGCAAGCGTAACCAAGAAACCTATTCAGGCCTCAAAGGTAGCGGTAAACGAGTGCATGAATGAGGAAGGACCCTCAAGCACGTCGTTTCTACGCCGCGAATTCAAAATTTCTGGGCAGATTGGCGAGCCGGGTCAGACGGACAAATTAACTTTCGTATCGCTGACTCATCAAATTGATTCGGGGTTAAAACGGAATTATAAAGAAAGCGAGATCGTCGATACCGTGATTCGCGCAATTTCTCTCCATAGCAGCCTAAGAAGTTATGTGGATACTTTGAAAGATTTGACCCTCCCGAAATTGAGAAAAATTCTGCGCGTACATTACCGGGAGAAATCGACCTCTGAACTCAACCAACACCTGGCTACAATCTTTCAGCAACCCAAAGAAACCGCGCAACAATTCCTCCTTCGCGCTCTCGATATGCGCAATAAAGTGGGTTTCGCGAGCAAAGAATCGGAATGTCAAGTGCAATACGACGAACCGCTCATTCAAAAAACTTTCATGAAGTCTTTTGAAACAGGGCTACGAGACGATATTCTCGCGGCAAATTTGAGGCCCATACTTCGTACATCCGGATTAGCCGACGAAGATTTGTTGAAACACGTCAATGAGCTGGCGTCCCACCAAGCCGAAAGGCAAAATAAGCTCGCTGGTGAAAGGAGATCAGCCAACGTCAACAACTGCGAAGCAGGCGAGGTGGAAATAAAACAGCCCAGAGGTGTAGACGATAATAATCAAATCTTGGCCGAAATTCGAGAAATAAAATTGGAACTCGAAAGCTTGAAACATCAACAAGCTGCCGGAAGCAGTGAACCAGCGAAGAATAATCGGGACGTCTCGCAGAGTGATCGGAGACAGCGAAGCCCACCCGATACCGCAGTTGGGGGTGTCAGGCATGTAAGGAGCGGAGAACTGGCGCTAGTGCACCTGTCCCGAGAACCGGCTACCCCGCGTCGGGACAGGGTTTAGTCAGAGACGCAGCATCCCGTCCATGTAATAATTGTTCAAAGCATCTAGGACAGACCTTTTGGCGCTGCACAGGTTGTAAATTGGTTAGCTACTGTAATAAAACATGCCAGAGGGCCCATTGGTCTCAACATAAAACATTGTGTAACGCTATCAAGAAGGAAATTCGAAACAAAAGTAAAACGGTACACGATAATCCTTCTGAGGGTTTTATAAGCCATCTCACGCCTAAAGAACATGAAAGGTTAATCAACCTAGTAGGTCGAAGATGTACGGTTAAAGGAAAACTCAACGGAAAGATGGTAGAGATTTTATGGGACACAGGAGCCCAAGTATCTATTGTTTCAGCAGACTTCTTGGAAGCCAATTTTCCGAACTTCGTAATTAGGGACGTGGGCGAACTGTTAAATTGTGACCTTACACTGACAGCAGCCAATGGTAACAGCATTTCTTATAAGGGATGGGTGGAGCGGGAGATTAAAATTGGGGATTCTGAAAACATAATTTCCGTCCCATTCCTAGTAGCTAACGAGAACTTGGAACTTCCTTTGCTGGGTTTCAAGTAATATATCAACAACGAGTTTGAGTGTTTCATCAGGGGATCCAAACACGAGAAAACATGATGAAAGCACGAGGCCGAAGGCCGAGTGGTTTTATTGTTTTCGAGTGTTTGAATTCCCCTGATGAAACACGATAAACGAGTTGTTGATATGGCATCTCAATCGAGCGATTTCAATTACAAAATACAATTAAAATAAACCCTCAAGAGATTTTATTCTTGAGTGTGTGTAAAATTTATTCATACAGCAACTTGTTTATTTTGCATAGATTATTAAGATCTTAAGAATTAGATGAACACCGGTTTTCATCTAATATCTTGGGCTTTCCTGGCGTATCCAACGTCAATCAGGTGATTGAATGGACTATTGTAATTGGCTGATTATCTCATAAATTATTACTGAGTTTGAGATTGTGATAGAACACTTGATAAAAGCAGAACAACTAGACGGCAACGATAATTCATCTAACTTTGTTGGTACCCAACTTCAATGCCCCCGCTCTTGTTGATTTCGTGAACAGTGTGAGCCATGCTGAATTGTGTTCTGTGAAGACTGGCAAGAAAGATGTGGTTATACCCCGAGGGCTGTCTGTAAAAGTAAGTTGTAGAGTGAACACTGGTCCTCTAAGTAAACCCACTCCAGGTTTATTCGAAGCTGACGAGAACGGTCAGTGGCCATCTGGTTTAGAAGTGCAAGACACGTTGGTAACGGCAAAATTGAAATAGAAGTCCGGAATACGACACGGCATGATGTGAACTTAAGAAGTCGGACAGTTCTCGGTCGTCTCCAACTTGTCCAATCGGTCGTTCCCGTAGACGTGAGATTAAAGACTGATCACATGAACACTCAACAACCTCCTAACGTAAATGAGTCCAGTGATTCCGTCGCAAGTGAAACGCATGATTGTACTTCCATGAATTTACCCGACCATCTGAAGGATGTAAATTTGGGCGACCTGACTAGCGAGCAAAGAAGATTGGCTTCACAATTACTAATTGAACAAGCTGACGAGTTTGCTAAAGACGATGACAACGTAGGCAGTATCCCTAATCTTCAAATGAACATTCCGCTCAACGACACAACGCCTGTTCAAAAGAACTATGTCGCGGTGCCTCGACCTTTGTACCCAGAGGTAAAATCTTATATCGAAGATTTGTTGAATCAGAATTGTATTCGTAGATCAACGTAATCATATAGCTCTCCCGTAGTTGCGTGCGAAAAAAGGACCAGAGTTTACGGCTGTGCGTGGACTATCGCGAATTGAACAGGAAAACGCAGGTAGATCGTCACCCGATTCCTAGGATTCAGGAAACCCATGATAACCTGGGTGGGAATTCCTGGTTCTCGGTACTCGACCAAGAGAAAGCATACCACCAGGGGTTTCTGAAACCCGAGAGCCAACCTCTTACAACGTTTATTACACCTTGGGGGTTGTGCGAATGGATCCGAATTCCATTTGGCTTATCCAACGCACCAGCCTCCTTTCAGCGCTTCATGGAGACATGCTTGAGTGGTCTACGAGATGAAATTTGTGTTTCATATCTGGACGATATTATTGTCTTTAGTCCTTCTTTCAACGATCACATTAGTAGTATTATAGAGGCCGATCGACCCGTATTTTTAGGGCGGCGTAGGGGGCGGCGTTCTCATTAGTATTCAGGGAGGCGTTCTCATTAATATTCAGGCGGCGTCCATTAATATTCAGGCGGCGTTCTCATTAATATTCAGGCTCATTAGTATTCAGCGTGACGCACGGTGTGACGCACGGTGTGATGCACGGTGTGATGCACGGTGTGACGCACGGTGTGATGGACGGTGTGATGCACGGTGTGATGGACGGTGTGATGCATGGTGTGATGCACGGTGTGACGCACGGTGTGATGCACGGTGTGATGCGCGAAAGTAATTAGCACCTATGAAGTGGGTGATATAAACCCAGTGTTGCCGTACAGTTATTTACTTTGTCTACAGTCTTTCACTCGAGGTTTTGGACTTTATATTGGATTGTTCTTTTGGAAGTGTTTTAAATGGCATCCAGTCAGGAAAACGTTTGGTGAGTATACTTCTTCGTTGACGAGTTTTTGTTTCTTTTTAATGAGATATTCGGTGTTTTATTCTCTGTCTAATATATTATTCGTTTTCTATATAGGAGGAATCAGTTTGTTGCCGATTTAGAAGCGGAGGAGAGAGCTCGCCTTTATTTCTCGTGGGTGATTGATGTTATGGTTTCTGAGTGGCCTGAGCAGGATCGGAGTAATTTTCTTACGGATTGGCAAAACGACATGTTCGTTATGGATGTTATCGAGAATGAACCAACCAATAACCTCGGCGGTGTCGATGATATGGTTGCGGAGTGGTCTGACCAGGATCGGAGTAATTTCTTCGCTGATTGGCAAAACGACGAGTTCGTTATGAATGATAACCTCGACGACATCGGAAGCGCTTCGCGTAGCCAGTTTGGTTCAGAGCCGTTGCCGAAAAAGTTCTGTTGTGAAGAATGTGATCGGATGTTCCAACGTTCAGGCGACTTGAAGCGACACGTTAGGCGATTACATACGGGGGAAAGGCCGTTTACATGCCATGATTGTGGGAAGTGTTTTGCATCGGGTGACATGCTGAAACGACACGAGAAAATCCATGGGCAGGAGAAGCTATACGAATGTTCGAGGTGTCACAAAAAGTTTGGTCGGAAGGATAAACTTAACGACCATATGAAAATGCACGAGAAGAGAGGCGCTGAACGGGAATACAATTGTAACCTATGTGGTGAGACCTCTCGAAACATTTTCCCGCTACAAGCTCATCAACGCGACGTCCATCAAGTCGGTGGTGGTAAGCGTAAGACGCTGGGCTCTACAACACAACGAGCGAAACGAGCACGAACCACCGAACCTGCTGTGAACGAAGGAGCATCCACGTCAAGCCTTCCACCATTGAACAAGCGAGAACTATCGGGCCTAGTGTCAACGAAGGAGCATCAACGTCAACCTTTCCCCAAGACCCTATCCTTCCACCTAGTGTTGTTCCTTCACCTATGTACCACGACCATTGGCAAGCTATCAGAAGTCGGCAGAGTCGGAAAAACAAAGTTCAGGATTGGTACAATTATCGGCTGAATTCTACTGATACTACCGAACTAGTACGTCACGTGCGAGATATATTCGAGGATCAAACGACGGCGTTTAAGCTTAATCTATCGTTTTGTTTTGTTTTGCGGAACAATGAAACGGAACAGCTTCAATACCACTATTCTTCAGCCAACAACAACAGGGTCTTCGAGTCACCGTTCCAAATCCGAAATCTCCATGATTTAGAACAGGTTCGTGCAGCGTTGGAGAATTTAGATATGTTGGAATGGGCCCGGCAACAACGACCCAACTCTAAGTGGATCGTTGTCGAGGTAACCAACGCTACGTTCTACATCACTAAGCTTCGCGATCACCCTATTGGCAAAAGTACGAAACTCCCGCAGTACGTCTTGGACAACCCAGCCATCGTGTCGCTAGACTGCAATGAGAACACTGGTTTACCGTACAAAGACAAGTTATGTTTCTTCCGTTGTTTGGCTGTCCATCGGGGATGTCACCCTAGCAACCTAGAGAGAGATACTCAACACTATTATGAACGCTATGTTGATCGACGAACTTCCCGACTTGGAGAAATTATTTTCACTAAACATTTTTGTGTACGAACTGACCGAGATCTGTGACGAAGACGACGACGAATCTAAAGTTGTGGCCCAACTCGTACAGCGATCCCACCGTTCCTACGCCAATACTATGTATCTCAACCTTCACGGTCGTCATTTCAGTTACATCAAAAACTTGGCGATGTATTCCAAATCCTATTGTTGCTCGAAGTGCGAGAAACTGTGGAAATCTGCTAAAGCCTTAAACCAACACGAGAAAACTTGCGAAGCCGCTGTTCAACATAAGTTTCCTGGTGGTGCCTACAAAGTTCCGCAGACGATTTTCCAACAATTGGTCGACGAAGGTATTACAATTCCTGAGGAACTACAGTACTTCCCTTACCGCGCCACGTTTGATTTTGAATGCTACTTCCAAAATCACGAGAATCATCCAAGAAACACGAAGAAGCTGACCTGGGAGTCGCAACATGTTCCATTGAGTGTCTCCGTGTGTTCCAACGTGCCTGGCTACGACCAACCAAAGTGCTTCGTTTCGTCTGGTGACACGTCAGAAATGATCAAGCAATTCGTCGATTATTTGGTGGAGATAAGCGAAGCAAGTTACAGTTTGTTGTTAGAGAACTTTGAAACAGTGCTTGATCAGTTTGACGAACGTTTATTCGATGAAAGTGATTCCAATGACAACGAATCGGACGCAGTAGAGAAAGTTCATCCGTTGGAAAAGTTAAAAGTTAAGTTGGAAGACTACCTTCACGAACTTCCTGTACTTGGTTTCAACTCGGGGAACTATGATATTAACGCTACAAAGAAATTTCTCTTTCCTTATCTCGTCAAGAACGAAGTGGTTCGGTTTGTTATTAAGAGGGGTAACAACCACATTGGACTGAAAACAGAGAACTTAAAATTTTTGGATATTACCAATTACATGGCTCCTGGATTCAGCTACGACGAATACCTTAAAGCATACGAGTGTTCGCAGACCAAAGGTTACTTCCCCTACGAGTGGCTCGACTCCATCGACAAACTGAACTTTCCCAGTTTACCGCCACGCGATGCATTTTATTCGTCACTCACAGGTACTGAGATCACAGACGAACAGTACGGTTATTGTCATCGTGTTTGGAACGAACAAGGCATGACAACGTTTCGCGAATTCCTTGTGTGGTATAACAACCTCGATGTCGTTCCTTTCCTCGAAGCCATCGAAAAGATGAGTTTATTTTGGAAACAACGAAACATTGATATTTTTAAAGACGGTGTTAGTGTTCCTGGTTTAACAATGAAGTATTTATTTTCTAATGATCCAGACACTTATTTTACGTTATTCGGAGAAAAGGACAAAGACTTATATTATACGCTGAAAGATAATATCGTCGGTGGGCCGAGTGTTATTTTTAACAGATACCACGAGAAAGACAAGACAAACATACGTGAAGTCGAGATGTTAGAGAAAGGTCAGGAGCCTAAGCCTTGTCAGAAAGTGGTCGGATTCGACGCCAACGCATTATACCTCTGGGCCATTATGCAGCCAATGCCGACGGCTAATTATTCGAGACGGTTGGTTGACGATGGTTTCAAAAATCAAGGTAGTGGTAAAATGGCTATCGAATGGTTGGAGTGGCAAGCCTACCAACGTGGGGTCCACATCCGACATGAATACAACAATACCGAAAAGAGAATTGGTCCACGTCGTCTTCCTGTAGATGGTTTTTGCTCAAACTCACACGGTGTTTCAATTTCAAGGTAATTAGTTATATTAATATATTATTCACATGCGCGTAATTAGGTCGTTAATCTTATCATTAATTCTTATTGCGTAGGATGTTGGTGGCATGGCCATGATTGTTATTTGAATCATGGCAAAGAAATGAACACTCGCCGAGAGAAACCCATGGTTGAACTATTGGAAGAGACGCGAAGAAACAACGAGTATATTGTTGGACAGGGCTACAACCTTGTCGAGTGTTGGGAGTGTGAGTGGCGACAGATGAAACAAACCAACAAGGATCTCCAAAGATTCATTGCCACCAGACTTCGACGACCCTTGGACCGCCTGAAGACCATGACCAAAGAGACCATCCTAGCTGCCGTTGGGAACGAGAAATTGTTTGGGTGTGTGGAATGCGACATCCATGTTCCAGACCACTTGAGAGAGAGGTTTCAGGAGATGTGCCCCATCTTCAAGAACGTAGAGATCTCTCGAGATGACATTGGTGATTACATGAAGGCCTACGCTGAAGAGAATAAAATCATGAAACAGCCACGACGCAGTTTAATCGGCAGTATGGTTGGGAAGAAGATCCTTTTGGCCACACCACTTCTGAAGTGGTACCTCGAACACGGTTTGGAGGTAACTCACATCTACCAGGTGATCGAGTACACACCCAAGTCGTGTTTCGAATCATTTGGTGACGCTGTGTCGGATGCCCGCCGTGCTGGGGATGTCGACCTTTCCAAAGCCATCATCGCCGACACCATGAAGCTCGTTGGAAACTCTTCCTATGGTAAGACCATCACCAACAAAGAACGCCATCGGCAGGTGAAGTTTTGCGACGAAGACGAAGTCCCAGTCTTAATCAATTCACCTTTCTTCAGACAACTCGACGCTATCGACGAGGAGACATACGAGGTTCAAAGTTGTAAGAAGAAGATTAAGTTAGACTTGCCTTCACAAGTAGGATTTTTTGTTTACCAGTATGCAAAACTTCGTATGCTGCAATTTTATTTTGATTTTCAAGATAAGTATCTCGATAGATCCGATTTTGAGTTCTGCGAAATGGACACAGATAGTGCCTATATTGCAATAAGCAGTGGCAATATTGAAAGCCTAATTAAACAGATAAGGAATCGGAATATATGGAAGATAAACGTAACTGGTTCCCGAGAAGTGATACAGTAGAGCATGCACGTTATGACAAGAGAACGCCGGGATTATTTAAGGTTGAGTGGGAAGGAGATGGGATTGTAAGTTTGTGTAGTAAAACGTATTATTGTTTTGGAAGTAGAAAGGATAAATTTAGTTGCAAAGGTGTAAATAAGAAGAATAATGTAATTAACAAAGAGAAATATTTAGATGTTATCTTAACAAAGCGTAGTGGTCAGGGTGTGAATAGGGAATTTCGCATGCTGAATAATGAGATGTGTACATATGTTCAAGTAAAGAACGCTTTTAGTTATTTTTATCCAAAACGTAAAGTTTTAGAGGACGGTGTGTCAACAATTCCTTTAGATATATAAGTGCATGTGTGTAAATATAATACGGGAAACATTTTGTGTGCTTGTAAATAGGAAATTTAATAATATATCTTTTATTAACACTATCTGTTGTCTTATTTTGAAGAAAAATCATTGCCACTTTAAACCCAGCGCCTTAACCATTCGGCCACCCTCGCACTTACATTTAAAGTTCCATATTTGCGATTTATACACAATCGGATCATGGGGTACCTTGAGGGATCAGAAAGGGTACATGCCGGGATTCAATGATTCAATCTTAGGATTCAATGATTCAATCTTAGGATTCAATGATTCAATCTTAGGATTCAGTGATTCAATCTTAGGATTCAATGATTCAATCTTAGGATTCAATGATTCAATCTTAGGATTCAATTATTCAATCTTAGGATTCAATGATTCAATCTTAGGATTCAATGATTCAGTCTTAGGATTCAATGATTCAATCTGAGCATTCAATGATTCAATCTTAGGATTCAATGATTCAATCTTAGGATTCAATGATCCAGTCTTATAAAAAGCAGTTGCGTGAAAGAGTGACATCAGTTTATGATTGACAGTCACTGGGTGAACATGTCTTACGTTTGTGAAGTGTGCGAAAAATCATTCGCTACATCAAGTAATCGTCTACGCCATATGGGATCTTTTCATCACAAAAGGTCTATCAGTGATAGGGTAACAACGTCTGCCCCATTTACTGCTATGACAACTACATTCACCCCTGAGAGTCAAAAAACGTACTCGATACAACTGACACATCCATTTGGACTCTTGGTCTCTGGAGGCACCAAGAGGGGGAAGACATCCTTTGTCAAACAGTTATTGGTTTATGCTAGCATTATGATCGACCCCGAAATAGAAACCCTAATTCCAGGGATTCAGTTTGTCCAAGGTTTGCCCCAATCGATGTTGGATAGCATTAACCCCCAAACAAGAAATTTGTACATCATTGATGATATGATGGGAGAAAAAGACGCTGAAATTGCTAAACTTTTTACGAAAAAATCGCACCATGGGAATCTGAGTGTAATCTACATTGTACAGAATCTGTTTCACCAAAGTAAAGATCATCGGACCATTTCCCTTAACGCCAGTTATTTATGTCTGACGAAAAACGTTCGAGATGCAAGTCAAGTGACTCATCTTGCTAAGCAACTGTATCCTAGCAACACCAAATTTTTTCAACAGGCCTATCAGATGGCGACTAAAGAGCCGTATTCCTACCTGTTTGTCGATCTCACGCCGACCTGTCCCGATGAAATCCGAGTAAGATCCGGGATCTTTCCGACAGATACCCATTACGTGTACCAGCCCAGAGTATAAAAGGGCTGTTCAGTGACAATGCGATCATTTGACCATGTCTGCTTGTATAAGAAGGAACTGTGATGTTTTAAAAGTATTGGCAAAGTGTAATCCTCAGCTGCGAAACGCAATTATAAAAGCTGCCGACGACGATATATTAGAGGCTATAAGGCAGTGTCTTTTGAACGTGTAGTGTGAAACAATTAAGATTACTCCAAAAACAGCAAGGAAGCTAGCCCCTTATAACGATCATATCAAGTTTGTTGCTGATAAACGTAATCCAGTAACAAAAAGAAAGAAAGTTATTCTACAAGAAGGCGAAGGTTTTCTACCGTTTCTCTTAGCTCCGGTACTCGAACAATTGGCAAGTTTTTTAACCAAATAATGGAACACGTCCGGAGACTGGTGTTAGTTCCAGAACATATGACAGATCGAAAGAAACCCTTGGTCACTCCTTTAACAGCGCAGGTGAATGAACTAGATTCAGAAATGCAAAATCTTCTTAAACGTCAAGATATAACACAAGACGAGAAAGTGAAAATGTACGATCAGTCGCTTCAACGTTATCTGAATTATTACGATAAACGAATGAGTAGACCAGTACGTGTAAACGTCATACCGCCTACGACACCCACTCCTGAAGAACCAGTGAATATAGAAGAGGCTGCTGAAACAGAACCTTCTGAGCTCCCGGGAGAGATAGAAACTGACATTTTAGAAAGTGTACCTGTAACAATGAAATCAAGAGCTCGACAGTTGGTTAAAAAACTTAAAGCGAATAAAGACCTCATAGGATGGACTGACCAAGGACAGATGGTGTTCAAAGGACGACCCATTCCGGGTACAAATGTTATTGACTTGGTCAACGATTCTCTACGCCAACGAAAGAATTTCAACCCTGCTGGATGGCAGCTTTTCGCAAAAGCATTAGGAAACATGAATGTTCCCGAAGGCATTATCAGAAACGAAAATCGTCTGAGTGTGTTAAGAGAATATAAGACTAAAGATATTTCAGACACCACCCCCCTGACGTCACAGGTAGCCCCATGCAGCAACATCAAAAAGAACAAAAGAAAAACAGAAACGAAGAGACAAAAACTTACATCCATATAAATGGGTTAAATAAATTTATTCCTTGTAAAGCTTTTGATATTACAATAAAGAATTGTTTACAACATTAATTGTCTTGTATTTATTACACACAATAATATTTACGCATAATGTCACGAACTAGCGTGTCATTCCATTCTTTATTATCAGTAAACATGCCAACAATTGTTGACATGGGTATATTTCTACATCGATGTAAAGCATAAAATAAACAATATTGTCCACACACGCGAGATCCTAATGACTGTAAAGTCTGTTCATTCCTAGTAAAACTGCTAGTATGATCTCGTAAAAACGTTTCAAAGCTTTTCCTATAAAATCCGGGTTCTTGTCCGTACGAGTCCATAAATTCCCCTTGTCCATCTGAAGTGAGATAAATTGCTACCCAATGCGCACCAGGTCCATTACTAGAATCCACATTCAAAATAAAACCTCTAGGTCTTTCCGATATCTGACTTGGTAGACGATCCGATGGTAACACATCTTTAAATACGGTCTTGGTACATGGATCACCTTTCAAGACGTTCAGGATTTGTAGAGTGTTCATCTTAACTGCTAAAGTTGCATAGAACGTTTCGGTTGGCGTCAATTTCGATAAGACTTTGAAATTCTCCAAGCACCACGATATTTATAGCTGCTGTCAGAGCCGTTCCAAATTGACATTCTATCGATACGTTTCCATTTTTAATCGGTTGAATATGATCGCTGAGGCACAGATCAGCTGTCAGATCAAACACGAATAGAGTGTACCCATTGGCATACTCAATCTCGTGTAATACCATTGCCATCATTTTGAAATAACTTGTTAGTACCAGCATACAAGGTTTGGAAAGCGGACACGTAGTTACTTCCTCTCGCAGCAGCAAATTTCAGTTGTAGGGGTTTTCCAGGCAAATGTTCTCCATTTACAGTTAGACCAAGAGAAGTGATGTCGTAGTTTTTGAAATTGAAAGGATTTTTGGTATAGGTACCATTATAAGCATCTGCATCTACCATTCCGATAACCATTCGATTAGGTATGGGGCCTTGAAATATATTTGGTTGATTGCCTGACATATTTCCTCTCGGTACAGAAACCACTTTACAACTGACACGATTGATAGGGTACTTGGCCGTGACACGTTGAAGGGCATGGGTATGAGCCATCATAACGGTAGAGGAGACGTTAACACGTCGAACTCGAAATACACATTCTTCCAAAACAACACGATCTCTTACCAAAATTAAGCGTATATCTTAATTGTAAAATAGGGCTCAAATTAAGACATGGCCTTAATTTATCTGTCCCACAAGCGGGATGTTAAACTTGAACACATAAAGCTAAGAATCCTAGAGGGGCGTTGTGGTCGGGGTCTGAGAGGTGGGGCTTTTTTCCGGAGGGTTGTGATTAGGCTTAGGGCTACCGGGGGTTGTGGTTAGGTTTAGGGTTTCCGGAGGGTTGTGATTAGGCTTAGGGCTACCGGGGGTTGTGGTTAGGTTTAGGGTTTCCGGGGGGTTGTGGTTAGGGTTAGGGTTTCCGGGGGGTTGTGGTTAGGGGTTGGGGGTATGGGGGAGAGTTTTCATTTAAAATTAAGGATTAGCCTTAATTCTAGGCGATAATCCTTAATTAAGGATAATCCTTAATTTTGGATGTGAGGTCGACCTGTCCAAAACCACTTTAAAGTCAGGATGATCTGCTGGCGATACCAGTGAAAATGGGTTTCTCGAACGCACTAGTTTGAGTTTGATTGGTACAGAACCAAGAATATAGCGGTCTTGTGCAAACAGGTCTGAATGGATTCTTCCTTCCATAGCCACAGTCTTGCTTTGGCTTGCATGATCATAGTGATACCGCAGTTTCAAACCCTTGTTTGCATCGGCATCTACTGCCACGGGGTTCACGACATCCATTCGACCAGCTTGATCTTTATAGAACAACGCCGAAGTTAGATGAGATGATTTTGCGTCTTTGCTAAAGTTCAGTACAGCCTCCATATATGATCGGTAGGGATAAGCAGTGCTCGACGGTGTGACAAGTTTATTATTCAGGTAAACTTCTACTTGAGAAAATAAAGCATGCATCCACAGATTTACAGGTCCGACTTGAACATTTTCATCGAGATTAGATCGGTCGTTGTTGGTTATTTTTGCTTTCACGTGTAGGTAACTGTTTGCTAAATCGGTATACACATCAGAATTAGCAGCACACAGAAAGTCGATGGTGTCTGAAGCTCCAATACTCGATACTGGATCTATATCTTCCCGAAATCCTTTATTCATTTCTACTTGTGTAGCAGGCATTACAAATAAATCTAATTCTGATTTTCCACACTCGCACGAATCTTTATGTAGGGCACTAAAAGCTTGACTCATGATTTATATTTCATAAACGGTCCAATCTTTGCTTCCGTAGGCACAGATGTTTTCTTCTTCACAATTTGTGAACGACTGATGGTTTTACGTCTTGTGTTGCCTTTTATAGGAGAATTCACCCGTTTGCGTTTGCGACCGGCTCCTGATTGGTTTGTAATCTGACGGACCCCTTTTTGAGCAAGATCGTTCACGGCTTCAGAACCACGCCCTTTTATCGCTTGCTTTACATTCTTCCCTGCCAAAACATCTTGACCAACGTCTTTTACAGCTGGCAGAGCTCTTCTTCCAATAGCCTGAGCTCCTCGTTTTACCAGGGGTATTGCAAAGCGTGCAATACTTTTAAAAAAACTTAACCTTTCTGAATACGTGCACCTCGGAAACCAGGTAGACTTCCGCCTTGTTGTTTTCTCAAATAATGTTGTTGAAACTGCTTTACGTCTGGAATAATTGTATGTCTCATTTTTAAATGAAATACGAAGATTTTCGCTGTCTAAAGTGAAGTGTCACGATCGACTTCCCGAAGCCAAATGACACGTTGTCGTTTTTGTCGTCCTTTATATTCACTTCAATTGTTTCGAAGGACTTCACCTTGACAGGAATATATTGTAGGTTACGGAGATTGACGTTCACGTTTTCTCCATAACGTCCTTGAATATTGACAATTCTGAGTAGGGGCACTTTGACATCACCGACAAACTGTGCATCCACGATATCGGTGTACACATACATACATGGCTGAAAATCCTCCGTTAACGTCTGCTACGTAAGGGCTTAGGGTTTTCTTTTTAACGACTGTGTCTTGTTGAAACCCTAATGTTGTAGCAATATCACCAGATATCCACACCAGTCCACCTTTAGGCACATTTTAGTCTTTACCTTTTAGTCAAATATTTTCCACATGCCAACCTCATCGTGCCCATATGTCTTTGAAAAAAAGTTACAAATGACTTAGAACAGGCATTTTCGTCTTCAAACTCGAACAACACACTTTCAATTTCCACGGAGTCAGTCGAGTATTCAAAGCGACTTTCCAAGCGGGCAGCCAAAAACGAGCAAGCGACGAAGAAGAACGACGAAGAATCTTTATCAACTAGACTTTAAAAAACACTTGGACTGCATTCTAAATTCCCTTCGTAACTGGATCTTCACGTTTTGACTGTTTTTCACCACAAAAAAAAGGTTCCAAGCTTCCCTGTCAGACTGCATGTCGGCAGTTGTTTATTGTCGAACGATAAACTTTGGACTTTTTAATATCACGTGAACGTCATCTCGATTACGCAACTTTATTCAATTATGTTAATTTACTAATTATGTAAATTATAAATTGTACGATTAGCAAAAAAATAAATATGTTATTTACCGATTTGGTCGGTCCGTATAGAAAAATATTTGCCCTCGGTCTCAAAAATGTCCCTCGGCCTGCGGCCTCGGGCCTTTTTTAAGACCTCGGGCAAATATTTTTCTATACGGACCTCCCAGCCGGTAAATAACATATATATCTTGGTTCGTGCCTCTTTGTTCATGCTACGGTTTAAAGCCCCCACGAGATCGGCAATGGTGTTATAGTAGCCATTTGGGATAAGACCCGTACCGTCGTATTTTGTTCCAGCGTTATAGAAACGTTTGTTGATTACCTTTTCGAATCGTGCTCCATGTATGGGGGTAATATAACTCTGATAATGCTACTTCCCAGTCACCTGTCAGTTGTATAGTTTCAGCAAGCTTCACTATAAAATTAGCAACAGTATTGTCGGGAAAATATTCCATAGAGCTATTGCTTGGAAGCGTTAAATAAAACTGTTGCCATGTCGAAGAACAATACACAAATGAACACAAATTGTAAGGTACGCACATTTTTATTTCGTTATATCTTTTACATTATCGGCTGGTACCCAAGAATTAAAATCTGGATAACCTAACCATTTTACAAGATATTCTCTACGTTTACCACGCATGCGTGACTTAATTACTCTTTCTACTCTATAAAAGTCACTATCTGTCTTTGTAACTCTTTGCAATTCCTGTTCGTAAAATGTTCCTTGTAACTCTTCTCCGTGATAATCAGCAATCTTGTACACTGGCGGTCGTCTGGGTACTCGCTTCGTGATGGTGAACACCTCTTCGGTCCAGTTAGGTAAGTAGCCTTTCTTGAATGTACGTCTTGCTTTGCTAATCCGGACTTGGTCACCAATGTTAAATTTATATTGGATGGGTTTGCTGGACTCATCGCCATACAGTTTTTACCATACAATAATCTCGTTTTCTCGATTGACATCAGCCGGTCTCATCCCAATACTGCGGTGTCTCGAATGGTTGTAGGAATATACTAATTTTTGTAGTACATCGGTATATTTCAACGTATTCTTTGCTGTAAAATATTTCCACATTTTTCCCTTTAACGTTCGGTTAAATTGTTCAACGATGGATGCCTTGGTATCGTTGTGTGTTGTAAAAAATCGAATATGTTTGTCCTTCAATAACTTTTGAAAGCGTTTGTTGGTAACTTCAGTTCCTTTATCGGTATGAAGTGTTTCGGGCTTCCTTCCTTTCCTTAGTATCTTTTCAAAGGCTTTAATCAAACTCTCTGCAGTCTTTGTTTTTAATGGTTCCACCCACGCAAATTTGGACAGTACATCAATAACAGTCAAAACGTATTTATAACCATTACTTGTTTTACTAAGCGAATCCATAATTCCTAGATCGGCCTCCCACTCCTCGTCCATCGCTCCAACAATAACACGATTTCGCTTAAAATTATGTCGTATGGGTTTATGCAAAGTATAGGTATCTTGCTGTCTAAGCCATGTTTTTATCTTGTTTCGAGATATCTGAAATTTACCATCACTTTTTACGACACGGTATAAGGCATCTACGCCGCCAAAACTTGCCGGACTTTTTGGGTTGTAGTACAGGTCGTGAAGATACTGTTCCGCCATCTAATTCGGATGCATGTATCACAATCTTTCCCCCACAGCACGCCGAGATGCAGCGAATCTTTCAAAAAATATTACGGAGGGTTATATGTGGTAAACCACCACAGCAAGTCATGTTCACACGATTAAGGTCGGAGATAAATGAATGAAAAAGGGCAAGGACGCAACATATATACACTCAGGCGATATATTCATGTATTAATTTCAGGAACAGTTGACCAAGCAATCGTAACGAAGAATTCTTACGCCTCTTGTAGTGTGATAAATCTACGTTGTGGAAATCGTTCACCGTTCGTCGAACGGCCTCTCGAACCGTTTGGTTATCGTAAGAATCGCTAACTCTGTACACGAAAGCGAGATAAGCGACTATCCTTCCAAAATTATATAGATCCATTTCTTCATAGATGTGATGAAGGTTCACACGATCTAATTGATCGCTAAAACTATCAAACAGGTGTCGATGATCGTCAAGACATGTCTGAATATAAAATGATAACGTATCTTTATCAATATCAACGTTATGTTGTTTCAACTCATCAAAAATTGTATCCATAGCGTATGCGTATTGGTCTATAACAATTCGTGTTCACACGACAAAAGTTGGAGAGAAATGAATCACAAAAAAAGTCAGGTATAAACATATATTTATTAGATAGATAATTAGAATACAAAATTATACATGTTCAGCATATGTTCAGTTTTTCCAAGTCTATAGTCAAGTCATCTACCGACTTTTGAAAAAGGTACTTTTCGTAGGCTTTCTTATGATCAGTTTCATGGCTCGTGAATGTCTCTCCAGTCTTTTTGACTGTATATCTGTAAGATGGTGGCATACTAAACAGAACAGTGGAGAATGGTTCAAGGGGATCTTCTTCCGGTTTCCATTCGAAAAAGTCACACGAATGTTCTCTTTCGTTAGGACAACAATAGAACAAGCGATCTTGATTAACACCCTCTTTCTTGACTTTACGCGTACGACACCCCATTCCATGTTTACAAAATGGTTTGGGACTCTCAAAGATGTCTCCCCATTGCCAAAACGAACAGGGGTTTTCTCGCTCAGAACAAACGAAATAAGGTCTTCCATAACTTTCTTTCATCTTATCTTTAACCATTCGCATCGTCGCCAATCTCTGATGGTTAGGACACACTGGATGTATACAACCACTTGCTCGAAAAGAGTCCACAGCTTTCCCGAACATGTAACAGTCTTCTTCTGGGCAGAAGAACTCACAACTAGGTTTCTGTCCACAAAACCAAAAAGTACCATTTCTGGTTGTTGAGACAGACGCAGATTTACCATGTAAACATTCCATTGCAGCGATGTTGTACTTAACCAGAGAAAGGCCAAATGAATGTAATCCTGAACGACGACACTGGGTTATATCATCATTCACAAACGCCCTAATTACTTCCGTGCATCACACCGTGTGCCAACAACGATTACATCCTTCGTTTTGGATTCCCAGCAAAAATCCATCACGACCAGGGTGCAGAATTTGAGAATCAACTCCTCAGGAGGCTGGAGCAACTTTGTGGCGTTAATCATTGTCGTACTACACCCTACCACACGCAGGGAAATGGCAGGTGGAGCGGTTCAATAGAAGCCTATTGGACATGCTCCGTACACATTCCGAGAACGAGAAGTCGCGATGGAAAGATCACGTGGGCAAAGTCGTGCATGCATATGACTGCACGCGTAACGATACAACAGGATATTCGCCTTTTTTCTTGTTGTTTGGGCGGCACCCTCGTCTACCAATTGACCTCATTTTCCAGACCAAGACACCATCAACCAAGCAAGAGTATCCACAGTATGTGAAACAATGGAGAAAGACCATGCAAGAGGCTTATCAACTAGCTGGAAAGAAGATTAACGAGAGGGGTATTAAAGCTAAGAAAACGTACGATCGTTGGGTACGTAGCTCTATCCTCCAACCGGGGGATCGCGTACTGGTGCGAAACGTAAGTGAACGAGGTGGGCCTGGAAAACTTCGATCGTTTTGGGAAAACGATATCCATGTTGTGGTGAGACGGAAAGGTCCAGACAGCCCTGTCTACGAAGTCGAGTCTGAGAATGGAGGACGAAAGAATAGGGTTTTACACCGAAATCTACCCTTCCATGCGACTACTTGCCCGCAGAGAATCCACAACCTGACATAGCGCGACCAGACCCACCGGCAACACGCAGACCACGGCAACCTAGACCCAGTTCCCCTGCATCACGAAATGACGAAATTTCCAGTGACGAGGAGTCTCCGGATCTAGTAACGGTTTTTCCACCGAGAAACCCGACTCCACCTGAGACTGAGACAACACCAGAGAGTCTATCCGAAGACGAGACCACTCCAGCGAACGTAGAGTTGCCAGAAAACAACGAGGTACTGCAACTGGAACAGCATAACGATCAAGCGGAGGATATGAATGTACCTAATGGCGATCAGGATAATGGTATGCAACACGGTAACAACCTGAACCCTCAGCCTGGGATACACAGTCCAATGGGGTACCCGAGGCCACGTCGCATACGGCACCCACTTGACCGTTTAACATACTACGAGCCTGGCGAGGCAGCACCAACTGGACTGGCATGGCAACTGCCCAACTTACCTTACCCATTCCTATCCTATCCTTTTCCTCACCTTCCACCCATTAGCAGACCTCCTTTCCTCCCTCCACCATACCCATTATACCTGACACCGCTTTATGGACACCCAGTGATGCCGCATCCAATAAACCTTATATAGTCAATTACAACCACCCGATACTACTAAATTTACTTAAAAACCCCCCAGAGAAAAAGCTCCATAATATTTACTTTAAATTATCCGATATTGTGCCTATATAAGCTATCATAAATCCAAACTACAGTGTGTTCTGTTGTTGATGTAATGGTAATGATAGTGTCATGGAGAGAACTCCTCAAACAAGTACCACGCGGTACCTTAATGTCCATTCCTAATGAGTGTCATGGGACGACACTCAATTTGGAGGGGAAATGTGTTAGATAATTGAACTGCTAAGCTCTTTGACGTCAGCAGTATTTAGTTATTACACAGACAGGATGAACTAATTATCGGTAAATGTAACTTAAGAACACCAAGAGTGTGAGATATACGACAGCGTATGAGATAGAAGAGGATTTTGTTGATTGACTAGTTAGGACCAGGACAGAGAGAGCGAAGTCAGATACGAGTATGTTTTATACGAACTGTTGGAGTTTCAATAACTCAACTTCTAATAAAGATTTGGAGCAAACTATTGTGTACTTTTCTGGTTTCCTAAACTGGCAAACAAAGAACTTGTAGGGCACGAGGTAACATTTCGGCAGTATATCAAACCTTTCTATATTTCGAGTATATTTAATCTATTTAATTTAGTCAACGCCGTACTATTTGAAAGAAAGAGACAATGTTTCCAGCTTAACCATTTTAAAATTCTTCCCTGGTATTTTTGATTACCAACTTTTGGAATGACCTAATATGTTTTCTCACTGGATGTGCGTGTGTTAGGCTTTTCAGGAAACATTTTTCTTCAAAACGCAAATTTTTTGAGTTGCAAGTTGAAAAGCGTTGTCGCAGGTTTACACCCACATTAAAGTGCCATATGAAACGAAAATTAAGTTTGTCTTATTTGAAAGAACACTTAGAATCATAGAGTAACATCTTTTCAAGTTTTTCGTTTCCTAACAACTATAGGCTATGTTGAAAAACGTCGTCGTAAAAGAAAATTTCGATTGTTTCAGATCGATGTTGTTGCCTTGTATTCTCGCCTATGTGTTCGAGTACTCGAGAAAACAAGGGAAGAACGTCGACATTTTTTAAATCCATCTAAATGATCTGATCTCAGTTTTGTAGTCCTTTAGACAAACAATCAAATATTCGATCTTGTCACTAGAGCACTCCCACAGTGAAACTTGGGAATTCTCCTCGCAAGTTTCACTGTGCCAGTGTTTGTGGTATCGAGCAAAATGGCACAGGTATATCACAATGCTGCATCGTCACGAATATTTCGTACTTGACGTACACCTGAGTTTTATAAAGAACGGGGCAACATTGTGATATATACTGTTTGCATTATGCAGTGTGATGCTTGTTAACGGTCAGCCGACAATACGGGTTAATAATTGACATGCACGGCTATCGTGTTAACGTTAACATGACTTTATTTGTGGCATTATGCTGGGTTAATGCTGGAGTCACGAATATTTCGTACTTAACGTAAGCCGGAGTTTTATCTGAAAGAACGAGGCCACATTGTGATATACTTGTGGAATTATGTTGTTTTAATGATAGAGTCACGAATATTTCGTACTTGACATGCGCCGGAGTTTTATAAAGAACGAGGCAGCATTGTCAATAATATCACAATGCTGCCTCGTTCTTTATAAAACTCCGGCGCATGTCAAGTACGAAATATTCGTGACTCGAGCATTACACGACATAATGCCACGCAAGTATATCAATAATAATATACTTGCGTGGCATTATGTCGTGTAATGCTCGAGCCACGAATATTTCGTACTTGACGTACGCCGGAGTTTTATAAAGAACGAGGCAACATTGTGATATATATTTGTGGCATTATGCTGTATAATGCTCGAGTCACGAATATTGCGTACTTGACGTAGGCCTGAGATTTATAAAGAACAAGACACCTGGGTCAGGTGTTCACTCGGACTATTGGAAAGTGCAGAGGTCTCTATAATGCGAGAGCAAAGAGGGGGTGGGCCGAGGAAGATCAGATCGAAGGCTGAATGTGGTGCAGGACTATCCTGAATGGCGAAGCGCGCATTTACTATTTATAGACCAAAACTCAGACAAACAAACCGAAATTGAATCTCGAGGGATTTCTAATGAGCAATTTTCTTTTGTTGGAAATGCAAGAATGAATTATAAACTCAGACAAACATGAATTTGACGTCATTACCGCGCTTCGCTATTGTCAATTTAAAGTGTCTAGAATTAT
Organism: Corallium rubrum; assembly: GCA_964035015.1. NCBI lineage: Eukaryota > Metazoa > Cnidaria > Anthozoa > Scleralcyonacea > Coralliidae > Corallium > Corallium rubrum. The sequence continues at coordinate 8,595,212 of OZ036013.1, forward strand.
GGATGACCCTGATGCCTAGGGGGCTTCTCTGTCCCACATGTGGGATGTTTTAAACTAAAAAGCATATAACAAGAAACAGTAGGGGTGTTGTGGTCAGGGTCTGAGAGGTGGAACTTTCTCCCTGGGATGTTGTGGTTAGATTTAGGGTTACCGGGGTTTGTTGTTAGGTTTAGGGTCAGGTTTAGAGGTGGGGGTCAGGGGTTGGGTTTAATTTTCTTTAGTATTCAGGATTATCTGGAATTCTAGACCATTTCACAATTCATAAGTGATTAAGGTCAGTAGCAGTAAGGTTTAGAAGAGAGTATGTTACAGGTCGGGATGAAAAACATTTTAGACATTGATTTCCAAAAAAAGTCATTGACGTTGCAAGCATTAACTAATAATTACAGCATTAATGTAGTGATTAGAAAGTTGAGTTTTAAACTGATTAACTGAGGTAGAACCTGGTATTGAGCAAGGTAGATCGACCACTCCAAAGTTTAAATGTACAGTTCAAGTATTCAGCGACGTAGCCAGGATTTTGTAAGGGTGGGAGCCGAAATCAAAATAAAATTTTAGGGGGGTCCGGAGGCATGCTCCCCCGGGAAATTTTGAAAATGGCATTTCCTGACTTTTGGAGGAAGATTTTACAGACTCTAAAGATTAAAAAACGTCATAAAAATACCCAAAAACACGCAAACGTCACATGGATACTCAAAATGCATACACTCAGTAGATTGAATACACTGTTTACAGTTTATTTCCTGACATAATTTATATTGCATCAGATTTGTAGTTACATGTCTGTTGTTTTAAATGGAAAAAAAGGGGGGGGGGGACAACCACAGAAATCTTTCCATGCCCAGAAATACAAGAACGAAACTGAACTATCGAAGTACATTTGGGACTTAAAATCAAAAGGGAAACCGTTCAATGTAAATTGGTCTATTTTAAAACGCGTCGCCCCTTACACAGGTGGAGCAAGCCGCTGTAACCTGTGCCTGGAAGGAAAACTGCTTATTCTGAAAGCTAACAAGGCGAACTTGCTCAACAAAACGATCGGAGCTAATTTCAAAATGCCGGCACAAAAATAAATTTTATGCTAGGAACGTCCGCCGCCATAGGAACAGAGATGTACATCCGGGAACAATCTCTTGAACTCATCCCACGCAATTTCGCGCGTGCGGTGATGTCACGTGCGCCGCGATCTCACGCGTGCCATGCAATATAAACAGAAGCTAATGTGAAACTTTTTCAGTTGCCTGATGATCGCCTAACGCGTGAAACTCAGAGTATCAACGTTATAGATAGGTAGATAGGTAGATAGGTAGGTAGGTAGATAGGTAGATAGGTAGAGATAGGTAGAGATAGGTAGAGATAGGTAGAGATAGGTAGAGATAGGTAGAGATAGGTAGAGATAGGTAGAGATAGGTAGAGATAGGTAGAGATAGGTAGAGTTAGGTAGAGATAGGTAGAGATAGGTAGAGATAGGTAGAGATAGGTAGAGATAGGTAGAGATAGGTAGAGATAGGTAGAGATAGGTAGAGATAGGTAGAGATAGGTAGAGATAGGTAGAGATAGGTAGAGATAGGTAGAGATAGGTAGAGATAGGTAGAGATAGGTAGAGATAGGTAGAGATAGGTAGAGATGGGTAGAGATAGGTAGAGATAGGTAGAGATAGGTAGAGATAGGTAGAGATAGGTAGAGTTAGGTAGAGATAGGTAGAGATAGGTAGAGATAGGTAGAGGTAGGTAGAGATAGGTAGAGATAGGTAGAGATAGGTAGAGATAGAGATTGGTCTGTTGTTAAACGACAAGCTTTCCAAGGACGAAGAAACAGTGTGAGCGCTTGTTTGGCTTCGGATTAAAGATCTTTCTGAAATCTGAATGCCCTTTTAACTATTAAATGTTTCAAGTGTTAACGTGTTAAGCGCTCGGCCAAGATGTTTTATCGTGCTTGGCACTGTTTATGTTACATGCAGACGTATTCGATACTTGTTCAAAAAACGCGTTGAACATTCATTTATTGGGACGCATCAATGCATGTGTTACGAGAGTCTAAAACATAGACAATATAAAACATAAAAATATCATATTCTTTAAAATGCGATTAGCGTCCACGTTTCCTGTTTTTGCCGATTTACCTAAACGTGAATTCAAACATTTTAGTGTTAGGGGTTAGAGATTAGGGTTAATCGTTAGAAAGTAACGATTATTGTTATTCCTACGTAACAAAGAGCACATGTTGAAGGGAAAAAGAAGGCAGAAGGGTGCAGTCAATTTTTAGCGTTTTTGCTCAGACAAGAGTGTTAAACCGTTCGAATCAACATTTCTGAAACCTAAATAGCCTTTGAATTAATGTTTGAAGTGTTAACATGATAAACGCAGGGCCGAGATATTTAACTATGATTCACAAGCAGAACTGAATTTTCAGGCTGTGCTTTGTGCCGGCGCTATCTAATGCTTATCGAAAATACGTGTTGCACGATCACGTTAATTACACTCGAGCGAAAAATTAAAGCGATATAAATATCATATTTTTTAATGCGATTATAGGGACTTTGCAAGTTGTCAATTCTGTTTTCAACGTTGTTTATGTCTCGCTCATCTTGCAGATAGTTTTCAAAAGTCAGCAAGTTATCAGATTGTGAGCATGAGTAATACTTTTCAGTATTAAAATTGAATAAATCATATAAATCGTTTATAATCAGTTTGTCTTGATCGAGACAGCGGAATATTAACCCAGATCGAAATATACTGTAAATAGCTCAGCACCGTCTAGTGTAGATTTATCGCCATCAAGATCTGCAGTTGTAAAGCAGTAATCAAACGAGAACGCAAATCATCGCAAGTTGGCAGTCACAAATTTCTGTAGCGGGCGTTCGAACACCCAAATTAACAAAATAAACGTTTCATGAGTGTTTTAAACAAGTTTTAGTTTGTCACGGTACATAATATTTTCGGGAAATTATTCAGAGAGGCTGGCTGAGATAGCGTGAGTGCCAACTTGCGATGACTTGCGTTCTTGTTTGATTACGGCTTAAGCGTAGGGAGCACAATTTTCAGCCACATGACTGATTAATAACAGTGTTCTAAAGTCAGCAATACCAGATCGATAGCACACCACGTGGTTTCGCAAAGCATATCGGGATGATGCAATAATAGGAGAGTTTCAGGGTGTTGCGCGCGCATCATTTTTCAAAAAACTGGCAAGCTCCACTCAAAGTAAACATACTGCTTAAAAAGAACAAAGTGTAGATACAGTTTCGGGATATAAAACATTGTTATTCTGCTGTTGTTGGCTCGCTAGCAAGTCTGTTTGCCATTTCTTACTTTGTGGAGAGCCCGCCAAGAGCCCGCCAATTTCTTTCCAAAACGATGCGCACGCAACACCCTGAAAGTCGTCTATTGCAAATTGTCGACCAGAAAAATAATACAGAAACGCCACCGAAACCTGGTAGCCCGAGTAATAATAATAATAAAAATAATAATAATAATAATAATAACAAAACATTACGTCTAAATAAATATTTTGAATATTGCAACTACCTCGAGTTTTGTGCTGGGCTCTTATATATGTCACAAGATTCTCTATTATTTTCAGTATATTTTGGTATGTTTGCATGAAATTGAAATTACAATCCACAGTAGACCTTTTCACCAATAGCGGCGCCATCTTGAATTCGCAATGCATTATGGTCTATCCAGGGTGTTGAGGTACAATGCGGTAATTTTTTCTTTATAAATACTTTCGTGGCAACAATATCTAAATATAATAATTGTCATATTGCAACAATTCTCGGACGTGTAAAGATAGATTCATAACAAATGTATCCTTATATGTACGAGAATTATTGCTTTACCAATATGACAATCAACGATCATATCTAGACACTGTTGCCATGAAAGTGTTAATCAAGACAAAATTACCGCATTGTGTCTCAACACTAAGCAATCGCCCTTTTAATTGAGCTTATTACCCTGGATAGACCACAATGCATTGCGAATTCAAGATGGCGCCGCTATTGGTGAAAAGGCCCATTAGTTATTTTAGACTCTCAAGCCAAATAAATACAAGTATCCGCATGTACGCATTGCCTACCTATTTTTTGACATTGCTAGTTTCTAGCAGTTTAGAACTTGAGAAGGTAAAATTTTTGTAAATGAAAAAATAGAATCAGTTTTATTTAAATAATCTTCAAATAATTTCCCATCAATGGTTGGTGATAGTATCAATGAAGCACGTTTGGGACCAATTTTTGTAAAATGAGTATTGAAACAATCTGATATATCTGTAATAGTTTCAGATGCATTTATATTGATTTTGGTTATTTCAGTATTTTTAGATTTCTTGCAATGCCTATTAGACCGTTCAGAACTTTCCATGTACCTTTTGGATTGCCAGAGTTATTTTTTGTCTGTTCCTGATAATATTTCTTTTTGGTCTTTTTAATCAACAGATTGACTGCATTTTTCTTTGATTTAAAACACAACCAGTCTGCCGAAGAATTGGAATTAGTAGCTTTTTTCTTTAGAATATCCCTGGCATACATTTCATGTTTAAGTTCTTGGTTGATCCAAGGCGATGGACTATTACGAACTCTTTTGATTCTACATGGTGCATGTCGATTCAAAACAGTTTGCATAGTAGTTTTCCAATCTTCCCAGACACAATTAATGTTTTCAGAATTTAAAGGGCTTGGCCAAATAGTATTTTTTACATCTTGAATAAATTTACCTTCATTAAAATTTTTGAAGCTTCGAATTTCAATCATTCGCGGAGGACCTCTTCGAAAATCAAATTTTCGAACCCCATAAATTAGATTGTGATCACTAATTGAGTTAGTAGAAACACCGAAATGAGTCAGACTCTCTTTATTATTGGTGATTATATGATCAATAAGTGTTTCTGAATTTTCAGTTACACGGGTTGGTTCACTAATTACTTATGTAAGTTGATAAACATCAAGCAAATCAAATAGTTTTGACGTGTGTGATTCAATATTAGTAGCAATTAAATCACAATTTAAGTCACCAAGAATATAGTAGTCTTTATATTTAGAGTCAATTTTCTTTAAAAATTCTTCAAATTTGTCAAATAATTCAAATGGAGTTTTAGGGGGTCTATACCATGTTGCTAGAAGAAAAGGACTGGAGTTTGGTTTTGTTATTTCAATAGAAATCATTTCTAATTCTTTATCCTCAAAGGATAATTTTCTTGTAAAATTTATGGTATCACGTATGTAAATACACACACCACCTCCAGATTTATTTCTGTCTTTACGAATACATGTATAGCCTTTAAGATCGACTATTGAGTCATGATCATATTGGTCAGGTTTTGTTTCATTAATGGTTAGCACATCAAATATACCATCTCTCATAAAAAGTTTAAGTTCATCCATTTTTTTAGAAAGGCTGTTTATATTTAAACATCCCATTTTAAAACCTCGTATTTGATGGATAGATGGATGGATGGATGGATGGATGGATGGATGGATGGATGGATGGATGGATGGATGGACGGAAGGATGGATGGACGGATAGACGGATAGATAGATAGACGGACAGATAGATAGATAGATAGATAGATAGATAGATAGATAGATAGATAGATAGATAGATAGATAGATAGATAGATAGATAGATAGATAGATAGATAGATAGATAGATAGATAGATAGATAGATAGATAGATAGATAGATAGATAGATAGATAGATAGGTAGGTAGGTAGGTAGGTAGGTAGGTAGGTAGGTAGGTAGGTAGGTAGGTAGGTAGGTAGGTAGGTAGGTAGGTAGGTAGGTAGGTAGGTAGGTAGGTAGGTAGGTAGGTAGGTAGGTAGGTAGGTAGGTAGGTAGGTAGGTAGGTAGGTAGGTAGGTAGGTAGATAGATAGATAGATAGATAGATAGATAGATAGATAGATAGATAGATAGATAGAAAGATAGATAACCCACAGCTATAGTACGGCCGACTCGACATTTTTTCAGGAACTCTACCCCCTAGACTAACCTAGATCTGAAATCACAGTCTTAAGTCAGTGTCAAATCAGTCCCCTGGTGTAAACACGTTTCAAACCTGACCTAAGTCTAGTATCCACAACAATCACTCGAATACGAACCCACCAGCAACATTTACATTTTTGGAGTGTGAATTTAAAGTCAGATCGTGCGAAAAGTATTTGTCGATTGCAAATTTGCAATGGCAACTCGTAATATTTGGACGGATGATAAGACGCGGCATCTGATTTTGTTGCGAGGAGACGACAAAATTCCAACAGAGCTGGACAATTTTTAAAATTTAATCGCTTAAAAGCGTACAAAACGACGCAGTACATGGCAGACGCAATCGTCTAAAACGAACACGCATCTCAAACGTTATATCCGTCTGCATGATCATGACGGATACGACGTCTTAAACCAATTTAACTCCCCAGACCGTTTTAGACGTCGCCCAATCATCGCATTGAATTCATTGAATTAATTTTCGTCTGAATTTAATGCGAAGATTGTGCGACGTATAAACCTGGTCTGGTAGTGCGATCATTGTCCAATCAGTGGGCCCAATTAGGCCTGACCAACGCGAAAGTGTAACTACTGCATGCCAGGTCAAATCTACGTCACTTCTATGACAGGTATAGTTCTGTAATGTAAACGTGAGTATTAATCCGTAGGAACTTTAACATAAGTTTCTGATAAGCTCTCTTTCAGATCACTTGAAACTAGGCTAGGAGCTCCAACGTCAGACGACAAGAGAGTCGAATAACTCGTATCTGACTGATCGAGGTTAGAGTCGTCATCGTCGCTGATACCTGTGTGACTTGTATGCTGTTCTTCTAAGGTACCACTTGACGTGTCTTCGCTATTCTGGGCTAACGCACCATCTTCGCTCGCGAAAGCATGTGATTTCGTATTTCTGCCAAGAGTATTACCTTGAAACAATGCAGACAAAACATACAGTAGCTTCCAAAACAATGAAGTTTAAGTACAGAAAATAAATTGAAATATAAGTCCCTCAAATTTGAAGTGGAAAAAACCTATAAGCCCCTCCGAATATAAGCCTCCGAATAAAAGCCCCCGAAAAAAAGCCACTCCGAAAATGAACCCCTCCGAAAATGGGCTCTCTGAGATATGAACTCTCAAAATACGCGCCCCTCCGAATACGACAGTCAGCGGTCGTCACCATGAGAAATTATTTTGGAAGGAACTTCTATTTCGCACTTTGCTCGTAGCCCGAGTGAACGCCTGACCCAGGCGTCTTGTATTTGGTTGGGGTTTGTATTTGGAAGGGTTTAGTTTTGGATGGGCTCATATTCGAAGGGGCTTATATTCTAAAGGGCTCATATTCGGGGTACTTATATTCGAAGGGGCTCATATTCGGAAGTGGAGGGGCTCATATTTGAAGAGGCTCATATTCGAGGGGCCATTTTCGGAGGTGCTCATATTTGGAAGGGTTATTCCAGCCAACTTGTATATTTCACTGCGGCCTCAGCCGCGCCCGCTAGTCGATCAACACAGTTACAAATTTATTAATTTTTGAGAAAAAGTCAGCGGGGACTACTTTGGGAGAAAAGACCCATAAACCGCCATCTTAAATTGATCTCCTACTGTGAGTCATTGTTTCAAGGCACCCATTGTTACAGGGCACCCAGTGCTGTGAGCGCGCTGCCGCTCACCAAAAAGGTAGGCCCGGTTAGAAGGGGTTAGTACTTTGATGGGTGACCGTTGGGAATGGCCCCGTTGTCGAGCTTGAACTCGTGTGAGTAGAGTTGTAGTTCCAAGCTCCTGTGCTTCGCGGGTTTTTCACCGTGTTCTCCGGTTTTGCTCCCTCCATAAAATAAAGACCCAACATCTTAGCTGTGATCCGTGGTCTGAACTGGAGCACCTTTGATATGCCTCGCCACGGCCACTTTGATCTGCGTCCTTCGCAATTCAGCCGCTGACTGCAAGTAAAGAATGATTAGCCCCCAGTCCTTTATCCTTTATTATATCCTTTATATCCTTCCAGGCTTATTAACGTCATCGCTGAACTGAAAAGCAGCGCGCTAACAGCACATTATCTCATGACACACCCACATTTCATTGTTCTACTTCTAACAGACCGGTTAAATCTTTTATTCAACTGATTAGCATGGAGATGAATAAGCATAGTGGGATAACTAGTTATCCCACTGTTTTGACTGCTTATCGCATGCTAATGAGTATCTTCCTTTCTAACTCTTGTTTATTTCTAGGTAAGTTATATTAAAAAGCAAAACGATTTCACTGCGAGAGAGTCATGAGATAAAATGGTTAATTGATGTTCACTCGTGTGATATGGGATCGCTCGTGAAGCTTAACTGCCACTCGGGGCCTGAATTTACTCGGGCACTCAATTAACCCATCCTTACACCAAATTCCTCCCAAAAATGAACATTTACGAAAAAGAAACCCTCTTGAACGAAACTCCGATAAAGTTTTTATCTCTCGGTGAATAGAACCTACCAGTCTCTTCTTCTGTATTTACGGTTGTTGGGCCCCCAGAAACGGTTGCTTCATTTCGTTGCCACGCAGGAATGCTGGGAAATGGCGTGGATTGCACGACTGGAGATGGAAACTGGCGTCTAGGTGGAAAAAATGTGTATTCAGTAAAGTTTTTCGTATATTGTGCGGAGCTTTGCACGGGATTTATTAATCAATAAATATAACAAAATTTGCGAGTTTAACCATGTTTTTATCTAAATTCTGAGGGTTCTAATCTCGCATGTGAGCAATTACACCCGTGTGCAAGAGAGTATAAAGTTGCTCGCGGCAGGATATACTGTACTTGTTTCAATGATCGACGCTGATCCTCTAGGCTTTCTCATTGGATGATGCATTCGTTTTAAATTTGAGTTGCGCACTCCATGACGAAACAAGCCGTTGCCGGAAAGTTTTATGTATGAATGTGTGAATAATACTTTAAGTTCTAAGGATTAGAAAAAGACACAGTCCATGAAACTCTATTATCAGTTGGGCTCAGAGATCCTTATGCAACCACTTCAACCAAGTCAGTAAATGAACTGAGCGCGCTTGATAGACGAGCCGTTGAACATTCAGATAATCTCCAAATCCTTGGTGTTCAGTTAGAGAGTGCTAAAGAACATCTTGAGAAGAGAAATGAAATGGACGAAATGCCATCTGCTTCTAGTCCTCATTGGAAAGTTTGCAGCACATGCCACAAGCAAGGTCATAACAGAAGTATATCGTCAGCATATCGTGGCATCTCGTCAGCGGGTAAAGTCTAGCTTCTTTTCCATAATGAAACCACGATTGAAGAGACAGAACCAGCCAAAATACGTTGATCGCGGTGCATTGGATCGAGACCTGATGGTGCTACAAAGGGCCCTCAACAATAAAGCTCCATTGGAAAGCTCAGAAGATTGGAGCCTGTCATTCATAATGTACACCTGTATCTATAAATTTGCCGGAAGCAGCCACTTAAAGCGAATCGTCTTGC
>OZ036013.1:8614665-8627165 GCA_964035015.1 Corallium rubrum
CTTTTAAATTCGTATGTAGAACAAGACTACTTTTCGAGCATTCTTGGCTTGGAACGACGGCTGAACTCGCAATTTAGCTGGCAAGCTCTGATCAGGCAGGACGCAAGAGGAGGGCTCGCGCCTGATTCTTTCAGGCTAGATTGAGTGGCGTTGAGTCGCAAAAACATGAGCTCACAAGATTCCTATAATTTCCGCGAGTGTTTATCAAATCGTTACTTTGCTTTCGTTTACATCTAGGGAAAACATGTCTCCCAAAAAGAACGCATGGATTTTATGAATAAACCAAAAATGACAAAGATATTCTATTTTTTGTGAAAATACCCCTTAAAATTCATTAAAACGGCCATAAAGTCATTAAGATTTGCTCAGTTGAGAAACGCATGCGTTCTTTTTTGCCCATAACAATTCTGGTTCTAGTGAAACTTCTTTAGTTAGCAAAACTTTTAAGTTGGCGGAAATTATAAATTTTAAGCTGGCGGTTTTTCCTTATCTCAGTGACGTCACAGTGACGGCACTGTATGACGTCATCAAACGAAAGAACTTCATTCATATATACTACGTGCAGAATATCTAGCATTTCTAGCATGGGGATCAAATTTGTAAAGCCCTAGAAGCTCTGTGGTCAAATCAAGTTTTCCCTAGCAACGGGTCAAAATAAATATGTCTGAACACCCTTAACGTCAACGTACAAGTTAAAAAACTGCATCACAAAAACAACTGATGCTGAAAGGGATCTTGGGGTATGGGTAGCTAATAACTAACCTGGAACAAACAAGTACACGAACAATCTGCTAAAGCTAACAAACTCCTCGGTTACATCAGAAGGAACACATTGCACATCTGCACATTGCACTGCACTGCAATACCCTACCCTACCCTATCCTACCCCACCCTACCCTACCCCTAAGTAAAAGTTAAGACGGTGTGGTTAAAAAACACAATAATAAATGATGATTTCTATATAATGCCCATGTCTCCAGAGACCCAAGATAATCGATAGGGACGAAAATGTAGCAAATAAGGCTACAAATGCACAAACTCCTCTCTCCTCCGCAGAGGTTAAATTTCGGAGATTTCAGGTTTTGGGGTCGTCGGAGATGCTTGGAGCTGGATGAAGGTTTGTTTATAAATCAGGTTTTTGTGATAAACGTTTATAAGCTCGGACAGTGGAAATAAATCGTTAATTTGAATGGTCCTGAAGCATTGACCGTTTTGTCAAAATGATTATCAAGAAAATCTTGAAATTGAGTTTAGATAAATCATAGTCATTCCATATATGGTCTGGAAACTCAGCTAAAGTCTTTGTTCTATCTTTTTGTTCGCTTTCATGCATTTTTGTGCACAGTGGACGGTCACTGAACTCATTGTATTCTAGCATAATGAACGAATTATCGAATAGCAGCGTTTCAGTTAAATCACTCATCCGCGCTATTTAAATATTAGCAAGACGCCCGCTAGGCATTAACTTGGGCTACTTTAATTAGTGGGTTAATTGTCAGCACCATAGTATAAAGTACTTTGCCACAAGTATCGTTGGTTTATAGTTGGTTCTGCTTCTGTCCTGCTTTCTAAGGCAATTTCGCGTGTTTAGGAGTGAAACAGCCTAACTGTTTTGCTCGGAGTCAGAGATGTAAACAGCTTGAAGCAAACTAAGGTTGCAGTGCATTCTGGGGAAAAAGTGCACAAACGTGATGAAAAAATTAACAAAACATAAACCGAGGTGAAACCTAGACTCATGCTACCACAAACAATAAACAATAAACAATAGTTTATCATTTTTTAATATGATTTATTAACAATTGAAATGAATGTTGTTGCTATTGTACTTTTCTCGGAATTGTTTTTGCTGAGCTATTTGTTATTTGTATGTGTAGACCAGCAGTCCACAAACTTTTAGGCTGACAACCCAGTGCACAATTTCAAGCATTGTACCATGACACACTGAATACAGGATTAGTGTATATAAGGCCTTTGATTCCATGATAAATTTAGTATATTATATTTGTTGTACAGATGTAGCTATAATTACATGAACTTGTGAAAGTAGTGAACAAAAAATACTTCTGCATTTGGGGATTTCATGTCTACTACCCGGGACTTATACAGGCACTCGTGTGAGCAGGACGTGTTTTGAGCCGCTCCTTGAAATAAAAAAGTTATTTGCTTAATTGCCTCGAAATGGCAACCTTATTTGTAAATTTGAATTAGTGGCAAATATTATTAAATCCTTAAATCCTACTAACATTGGGTAATAGACACAAGATTTATGCCTAAAATGGGATGTCCAGTACATTAAAAATGACAACATAAATGGCTCTCATTTAAATAGATCTGGCCTTCACTTAAATAACAATGGTGACAGAATGCTAGGGAAGAATATCTGTGCATATGTAAAGTCATCCATTCGCTGCACTGGGTCAAATTTTCGGCCGGGACTCACCAACCTTATTCCCCACCAACCAACATTCAAGAAACGAAGGGTGAGAAGACCAGAACAATGGAATATGATGAAACAAATCTCAACCATCGCCGCCAGACGAGAGCAAGTCAACTATGTGAACCGAGAAAATCAAGACAGAACTTGGAGAAAATACCTTCAATATGTTCATCATGTGACATCAATGAAGGATTAACTGAAACTCTTACAAATAAATCTAATAAAGACTACATTAGCAAGAACTCGAGACAGAATTCTAACCCAACTACAGGTAACTTTGATTCATCATTGCATAGTGTCGCTACTTTAAAAGGTTTAAAAATTGCTAGTTTAAACGTTAACAGTTTAACAAAACATATCGATGAAATTAAATATGTATTGATTAATTTTCCTTTCGACATATTTGCTATTAATGAGTCAAAAATTGATGAATCAATTTCAGATTCTGAAATAAGTGTTTCTGGATATAACTTAATTAGGAACGATCGCAATAGAGCCGGTGGTGGTGTGGTATTATATATCCGTGATCATATACCGTTTTCCGATAGGAAAGACTTAATACCAGATCGGCTAGAGATGGTATGTGCTGAGATCAGTCGTCCTCATTCTAGATCATTCTTTGTAAGTACTTGGTATAGGCCGCCCAACTCTGATTTAGAGCTGTTTGATGAGTATGACAATTTTCTTCAAAAATGCGACTCCGAGAATAAAGAGTTATTAGTGCTGGGAGATCTAAACTGTGATTTCATGAAAGACTCAGTAGATTCCCATACACGAAAATTAGAGTTTTTATGCTCACTCTACCAGCTCGATCAGTTAATTGAGCAGCCTACAAGAGTGTCAGCAACATCGGCAACACTTATCGATGTGATTCTGACAAATGCAAAAGAGAATATCTCTGCGTGCGGCGTTATTCACTTAGGAATATCAGATCATAGCCTAGTATACGCTGTTAGAAAATTTACGATACCAAAATCTAAGCCGGCGGTGAAAGAAGTTCGAGATTATAAACATTTTGTTGCTGAGGATTTTGCAGCGGATCTGTCAAGAATGCCTTGGCATATTACTCAGCAATATGATGATCCAAATGACTCTTGGGAGGCATGGAAGTGTCTTTTTAATGAAACGTTAGACAGACACGCACCATTGCGGCACAAACGATTAAGAGGGAATTCAGTTCCGTGGATTACGGCGCGTATTAAACAATTGATGAGAAATCGAGACTATATAAAAAAACAAGCAATAAAACATGCCTCTCAGCTTCATTGGAAAAAATTTCAAGAATTACGAAATAAAGTAAATATTGAAATGCGAAATGCGAAATCAAAATATTTCCATGACAAAATTGACGACTGCTCTAAAGCGAATGATCCTAAGAAAACTTGGATATTTATCAATTCTCTTTTGGGTAAGAATAATAAATCAACGAATGTTAGTGAACTGTCTATTAACAGTACTGCAACCACAGACTCTGAAAGCATGGCTGATATATTTAATGATTATTTTATTAATATTGGGCCAAAACTGGCAGCAGAAAATGAGGACGAATCAATGAGCAACAGTCAATCAACAAATAAGAACACTGCTCATCTGCCCATAAACTTTAGCTTTTCACCTATTTTGGTTGCTAGTGTTAACTCAACCTTAAAAAATCTTAAGGCTTCTAAATCAACTGGCCTTGATAAAATCCCTGCAAAAATTCTTAAGCTGTCCTCGAGTGTCATTGCACCTTCACTAACTTTCATACTTAACCTGTCTCTATCTACTGGTATTTATATTAATGAATGGAAACATGCTCGTGTATCCCCAATCTTTAAATCTGGGAATAGACGACATTGTGAAAACTACCGTCCTATTTCCATTCTACCAGTAGTGAGCAAAATTTTTGAAAAGGAAATATTTCGACAAGTTTATCGTTACCTAACTGAAAACTCTCTGTTATCTGAATTCCAATCCGGATTTCGTCCCAAACACTCTACGATATCTGCACTCATCCAAATGTGCGAATGGGGTCGTTTTCCTTGATATAAAAAGGCGTTTGACTCAATAAATCATGATATTTTATTGAGAAAGATGAGTGAAAATTTTGGTGTCACTGGCATGGAGTTAAAATGGTTTAAATCATATTTAGCAGATCGGAAACAGCAATGCCTTGTAAATGGCAAATTGTCAACTGCAAAGAGGATAATTTGTGGAGTTCCACAGGGCTCAATTCTTGGCCCCCTGCTGTTTTTACTGTACATTAATGATTTGCCAGATTGTTTAAAATTAACTACGCCATGTATGTATGCCGATGATACCCAAATTTTTACATCTTCCTATAATTCCGAGGAGCTTGTTGCAAATTTAAATTCTGACCTTGCCAATGTCCGCAGCTGGCTAGTTGCAAATAAACTTCAAGTTCATCCATCTAAATCAAAATTCATGTATATTGGTTCCGCGTATAATCTTAAAAATAAAGTATGCGAGCAACCTGTTCTGATAAACAACACTTCCGTCTCCCGAACCAATGCAAAAAAAGTGTCTAGGAGTGGAGATAGATGAAAAACTTAGCTGGGAAAGGCATATTGATGCAATTTGTAAGAAAGCCAGTGCGGCCATTGGTGCAATGAGACGTATGAAAGCTTTTGTTTCTACCAATACGCTAGAAACTGTTTATAAAGCTCTAGTCCAACCTTATTTTGACTACTGTTCCCCTCTTTGGGATAACTGTGGAAAACTCCTTAAAGATAAGCTACAAAGATTTCAGTCTCGAGCTGCTAGAGTTCTAACAGGTGCCAGTTACGATATAAGGTCGGCTGATGTACTTGATACCATCTCATGGGACACGCTTGATACAAGGCGGACCTATGCTAAATCAGTTTTAATGTACAACATACTGAATGACCACACCGCACCGGGCCTTAAAAATTCTTTTGAGAAGAGAAGTGTTAGTCAATATAATTACAATCTTCGCAATAATGCGACAGACCTGACACTGTCGAAGCCAAAAAGAGAATTTTTAAAAAAGACATTTAAATATAGCGGCGCTGTGCTTTGGAATCAGCTTTCCTGTGAGGCGAAAACAGCCGAGTCGCTATACAGGTTCAAAAGCAATATTAGGCCTTAGTT
Source organism: Corallium rubrum (assembly GCA_964035015.1). Lineage (NCBI taxonomy): Eukaryota > Metazoa > Cnidaria > Anthozoa > Scleralcyonacea > Coralliidae > Corallium > Corallium rubrum. The sequence goes on from OZ036013.1 coordinate 8,620,214, forward strand.
GGGTCACATCTTCATCTTCTTTCTTTTTGATAACTTTTAGTTTTTAGCTTAGTTTTTGTAATGTAATTTTAGTTAACATTTGTATTTCTTTATTTTAATAATTAATTTGTATTATACTATTTATATCTCATATATTGTACTGACACGCCCTCCATGGAAATCAGCTAATGTTGTTGGGGCTAGCGTGTTTCTTTTAAATAAAGATTTACATACATACATACATACATACATACATACATACATACATACATACATACATACATACATACATACATACATACATACATACATACATACATACATACATACATACATAGACAACCGGGTTAACTTGACCAACGTTTGTCGGCAAATGCTGAAAAACTATAAGATGAATTGTTCGACTTCTGACAAATTCCTGTGAAAATGTTTTGTGCCTTGCTTTTGGGTTGTGACCATAGTTTGCAGACCATCAGTGTAGACAATATTCAATGACAGGACAGCATAATTGTTCTATAGTATTGATATACATGCATGATAAGAATGTGACTGCAGACAGCTGTGACAGTAAATTTAACTTCCAGGTTTTTAGATTTATCTTCCAGAAATATACTAGAAACATCAGATTTTACCAGCACTGATCATCACAGGCAGTGATTTTCCAAACATCCTGGATCTACAGATTATAAAAAAATAGCCAAAAAAGTACTGTATAAGAGTAAATAGAGCCACGGTCCAAGATTTTCATGAGATAGCCAAAGCTGATGATGGTGGCAGATAAAAAGGGATTGCCCGGCACTAATTCTAAATGTTAGGTACATAAAAGGCAGTGGCGTAGCCAGGGTCTTGGGTTTGGAGGGGCGAGAACCTCGATCTCCAAGGGGGGGGGGGGGGGGGTCGAGGGTATGCCTCCCGGAAAACGTTGGATTTCTAGGGTTTCGGAAACATTATTTCCTGCATTTTGAGGCAAGTATTTAAGAGTAATCTGAAAACAATAAATTACATAATTTTGTTGAAATCAAACCAGAACATAGAATGATACACGTCAGAATATCTTTAGATTTATTTATAAACAAGTCGTAAATGTAAAAACAGGTTGGAGGCATTTTGTATAGACCCTTAGTATTGTAATTTATAGCATATGCATGCCTGCTATATATAACACATCACTATCTACTCACTTTTAAAAGGCAAGTAATAAAGACTCTGGGTACGGGTTTGTGACAGTTAATTCAGCCTGGGGTTTAAAACTGAAATTTTAATCAATATCAGGTGGATGAGCTAAAGAGAACTTGTGTTTTAAACCTTGCTCAAATACTGTGGTACCACTACTGTATTATGCTCCATTATAATAAGCATAAAGACAGGTAAAATGAATTCGTAGATGACAGTAAACACAGGAGGCAGCTGACACTGAAGCATTAAAACTTTTACCAGTAGTCATCTAGAACTGGATATACTGGAAGCCATGCAAGTCTGGAAGTCATTGTAACCAGGACTGATCTTAAAATGAGGTGCCTGCGGCTCTTTCTCAATACAGTACAGGGTGTTTCCCCCCCAAATGCCCCACATCCGTTTTTGTACTGTATCGTCTTTAATTTGGGTACAAGATGTAAATTTCTATATCACGCCGAAAGCTCATCGCTCCTTCTTTGTTGTCGGAAATTTTCAGAGCTAAATAGTTATCTACTCGCTTCCTGCAGTCATTTAAGGAGGCAACGTCAAAATTTGAACTTGTCCAAGTTATGCAAATTATCTACGCTACCTACAGATTTGGAAAAATACAGGGTGTCCCAAACGAATGTCCCAAACGGGTTGGTTATGCTATTTCCAATTCCACAGTATGTGCTCCTTCTTGGAAACCCAATTCGGAGACAGGGCTGTCTTGGATGCTCAGCGATTGATCTTTTTGTTGTACTTTCTCTTGGCCTGTGGGTTTAAGGTGTATTGGGTGTCTCGACGACGTAGGAGTTGGGCGTATCAGATTCTTCCATCAGACTCTTCCTGGAACCCATATCTTGTTTCGGGGTTGGAAGACGGTCACTTGTTGGTCTGGCACCAGTCTGGGCAGCGCACGTGAAGACCCATCATACTGCTGTCTCTGAACATCTTGGCGATACTGTAGCTGTTTTTGGTTATCTTCCTTGGCTTGAGAACGTTGTAGTCGTCCACTGCAGGATAATTGCGTGCGGTAGTCCGTCTGGTTCAGTAGCTTAGCTGGTGACGGTAAGATGCTGTCCACAGGTGTTGTGCGGTACGTTAGTAGTGCAAGATACGGATCCTGTCCAGAAGCTTCTGACATGCGTAGTAGGTTCTTTACTGTCTGAACCATCCTCTCTATAAACCCGTTGCTTTGGGGGTACAGTGGTGAGCTGGTAACATGTTCAATACCCCACTGCTTGCAGAAGGCTGGAAACTCTCGATTGCTGTACTGCGGTCCATTGTCAGAGACCAAGGTTTCTGGTATTCCATGCTCTGCGAAGATTGACATCAGGTGATTTATTGCGGCAGATGATGTAATTGAGTTCAGCTTTCTCAGGATTAGATACTTTCTGTAGTAGTCGGCCACTAGTAGATACTGTGCGCCTTGGTAGTCAAACAGGTCTGTGCCCAGATTCTGCCATGGAAAGGTGGGTACCGTGTGCGGTCGTAGTGGTTCTTTTGGCTGTTGCTTGGAGTGCTGCATGCAGGTGGCGCAGCTAGCAGTCATGTCCTTGATGTCTTTTGAGATCCCTGGCCAGAACAAACAGTCCTTTGCCTTCAGCAGACACTTCTCGCTACCCATATGGCCATAATGTACAATCTGGAGCATCTGTGTACGTAATTCGCTTGGAATGATGATTCGGTGTCCTTTTAGAACCAGTCCGTTTTCAACGCTTAGGTCTTCTCCGAAATTCCAGAATTCTTTCAGGTCTGGAGGGCACTCATTTGGATACTCTGGCCAACCATGGTGAATGATTTCTTTCAGATGACTGAGTATAACATCTTGTTTTGCGTACTCACGTATTTCATCTAATCTCGCGGGGGTTGCTGGCAGAGTGCTTGTAATTGCGTTGATTCCGATCAATGGCACTTCATTGTCATCTGCAAGAGGCTCCATACACGTTGTTCTTCCCGTGGATATATCGCAGCTCTACGTCGTACTTTGACATTTTCAGGAGAAGCCTCTGTAGGCGTGGTGATGCATTTGTTATACTCTTCTTCCATATACTTTCAAGGGGGATATGGTCTGTTTCGATAACCACCTTCTTGCCAAAGACGTAATGGTTGAATTTCTCCAAGGACCAACTGACAGCGAGCAGCTCTCTCTATTTTACTGTATCGCGACTCAGTTTCAGTGAGTGAGCGGCTTGCATAGCATACAGGTCCGCCTTCTTGTATCAATACACATCCAATTCCTTTCATGCTGGATTTGATGGGATCAAGTTTTTCTTCTCAGCATCATAATAGGCAAGAACTGGAGCTTCGGTAATCACTTGCTTGACAGACTGAAACGCTTGCTGCTGTTCAGGTTCCCAGGTGAATGGTACATCTTTCTTCATTAACTGTCGTAGAGGCAATGATAAGTTTGTGCCAGTGATTGGAGAGAATCTATTTAGGTAGTTTACCATGCCCAAGAAGGACTGCAGTTCTTGCCATGTTCTTTGGCTGAGGCATATCTCTGATTGTTTTGAGTCCATCAGGGGTCCATGTAAACCAAAAGAATGAGCTTTCTTCAACTTTGAACTGGAACTTATCTGGGTTGAACGTTACATTGTTCTCTCTTGCTGTGTACAAGACGTCAAGTATGTGTTGATCGTGTGGAGCCTCACTCTTGCCATAGATGAAAGTGTCATCAGCGATTCCATTCGGGCCATTCAGTTTTCCAAAGGTGGTGTCCATCTTCTCTTGGAATATGTCTCCGCCACAGGTGAGGCCAAAGGGGAGGCTTCTCCATCTGTATTTGCCCCATGGTGTGCTGGAGGTGCATAGTCGATTGTTCTCATCGTCAAGCTCGACTTGCCAGAAACCGCTACGTGCATCTTATTATTATATTATTATTTTTAATTATTTAAGGAGGATAGGTTTTTCAGCAGAGCTGGTGGGGTCCTCCATTTACAGCTAAGACCTATAGGTGTTGATTTTACGGAGGGAGGAAATCCGGAGAACCCGGCGAAAAACCCTCGAAGCACAGGAGAGACCAACTAAACTCTACTCACTTGAGTCCCCATCCCGAGAACGGGGTTATTCCCAGACGGTCACCCATCCAAGTACTAACCCCATCTAACCGGGCTTAACTATCGGTGAGAGGCAACGCCCTAATAGCACACGCCACCCATGCTCCCCATCTAAAATACTGAAGTGAGTCGCATCACTAACCTTTGGTATCACTATCGTCTATAGTAGTACGAACAATGGATATATCCAAGGCTACAGGAGCAGACAATATTTCAGCTAGAAGTCTTAAAGATCTGTGGCATCCCATATCAGTGACGTTGTAGCTAATATATTCAATGCATCCTACCAATACGGTCGTTATCCGTTGGAAAATGGCATCGTTTGCCAATACTGAACTCCAGGAATTTGCAACAGAGACTGGTCTTATCAGTGACCATAAATTCGCATATTCCAAGCACTTCGTCCACCACAGCTGCGCTTAGTATTACTGTCGACTCAGTTGTCTGTACCTTTCTAGATCTAAGGAAAGCGGTTGACGTTATTGATTATATTTTTTTGATTGGTAAGCTGTCAAAAAGCGATGTAAATGGTAACGAACTCGAATGGTTTAAGAGCTATTTATAGGGGAGAAATCAATTCGTCACGTGTGGAAGCGTAGAGTCCGAACGGCGTTCAATCACGCACAGGGTTCCGCAGGGTTCGGTCCTCTGACCGACTGTATTTAACATCCACATCAACGGCATTATTGACGCCTGCAAAGATAGCGAGGCAGCGTTATATGCCGACGATACGGAGATCCATGCCAGCGCGAAGGACGTCAGTGTAGCGGAACGAATCAACCAAGATCTCGCAGGTATTGCGACATGGTGGAGTCAGAACGGTTTAATTAGTAATCACAAAAAGTGTGAGGCAATGCTGATTGGATCCAAACACACTGTAAAAAACACCAGAGTTGCAGATTGCCCTTGATGGAAATCCAATGAAACAATCGGATTATTACAAGTATCTAGGAATATTTACATTGATAATTGCCTTACTTGGAATAAACATGTAATTTATATACAATCCAGGGTGTATCCTAAACTGAAATTGCTCAACAGAATTGCATCTTTCCTTAGCTGCAATATATTGCTTAGAATTTATAAGCAAACGGTGCTACCTTTGCTAGATTACGGATGCGTCGTATGGGGCGAGTGCAGTAAGGGGAACACCCAACGCGTAGAACGCCTACAAAACCAGGCAATGAGGATAATATTACGTACAAACCGTAAGACATGTACTCAGGAGATGCGTGCTAAATTAGTTTTATTGTCACTATACAGTAGACGTCGTTTTATCAGGTTGCAGTATGTTTACAAGATTATTAATAATGTAAATTGTCCTAAGAAGTTGACAGGATATTTAGTTAAACGATGCTGGAATAAGGACTTGGTATAATGTTTGTGTCTGCACCTGAGTCTATTTTACAAAGGGCATATGTTTGTTTTTCTTCTGGACTCAATGCCAAAGAAACTTCTAGCATAGCTTTTTCCTTGCATGAGATAATATGTACATTTGTAGCCAGGCGTGTTACTTCTATTGGGCCCAGAAATACATTGTCACCTACTTGGGGTGGCTGTGGTTCAGATTGGTTCAAGTTATCATTACCAACTACAAGAAGGTGACAGACGCACCTTAGCTAGGTGTCCAACCTTCTTGCAGTAATGACATGTTGCATTTCTTGCCGGACACTGTTCTCGAGAGTGGGGACCCCAGCCACAATTTCTGCAGTGCTGAACTTTGCTTGAGTTGGCCCCTTGGTTGTTTCTGAGCTGGTTTCTTTGGTTCTGAAATCTTTTGTTTGAATTGATGGGGTGTACTTCAGTGTTCATGAACTGGAGTTGCTTGCCTGCTGACTCCTCGGTTTTTGCTATTTGTCGAGCTTTGTTAAAAGTGAGTGAAATCTGACACGGCCAGAATTCATCCCAAGGACAAGGAAGTCTCACAAAAATCGATCATAATGATCTACTGGATAATTAGCTTCCTTAACGAGAATTCTGAGCTTAGCAATAAATTCTTCTAAAGATAACGTACCTTGACGAAGGTTATGCAGCTCACAAACTGCGACCAACTCGTTTGAGTGAGGCTTTACGTAGCTTTCGAAATTTTCCCAGTAGTTTTCTAGCTTTCTCTGTTCCTAGGTCCCAGCTGTTAAAGAGCTCTATTCCACGTTCTTCAGACCAGTACAGTAGGTGTTTACACTTTGTTTCCTCTCCCATCTTAGTCATGGGGCCAGTAAATAATAGTTCACATCTTTGTTTCCACATTTTAAAGCGGCTATATATGTTGTCATCAGCGCTCCAATCCATTGATGGCCCCTTGTTAAAGAACGAGGCCGAGGCACTCGTCGCCATGTCCTATTCGCTTGTTCAAAGCGTTTCAATGTAGTTGTAAGTTCACTCTTTCACTTACACCAGTGTATTGAATAGATTGTTGTACTATGGTTGTCAGAACATCAGCAATCCCACACCTGATACCATGTAAAAGTATGAAGTACGAATCGAAATTTAATACATTAATCCCTACTACAAAATATCCATACAAAAGTTCCCTAATCTTTTTCGTACATGTATCTATATACGTTACGGCGTAAGTCCCGAATGATGTATAAATTACAATGAATTATCTGACAATGACTACTTAGCTCTGAACACTTCAGACAACAAGGAAAGGAGGGATGGGCTTTCGGCGTGATATAAAAATTTACTTCTTGTACCATAATTAAAGAAGGTGCACCTCATAAATGGATGGGGGGGGGGGGGGGGGGGGATTTTTT